>JAJNNQ010000029.1:6517500-6640000 GCA_027886175.1 Phylloscopus collybita
AGATCCAAATGTCTGATGTCTTTGCTTACATAGATCTTAGAATCATATTCTCAAAACAAAGATAAGGCAATTTTGCATCAAAGCACTTTTATTAATATGCAGTATTTGCTCATAGGGAGAGCATCGGCAACATTCATGTGCCACAACTAAATTCACTATGATTACTGCAGCTAAAGAGATGCAAGGAAATAAATACAATACACTGCTTCTGTTTGTTTTTCCCCAAGAGAAAGGCATCTGTAAAGAAAAAACTTTTTATTTCTTGAATTCTGTAGCTTTTCCCATGTTAATTCTTTTGATTGTTTGCCAGTGTTTTTATGAGGGTTTGTTTTGTTGTTGCTGTGGGTTTATTGGTTTGCCTTTTTATAACAGCTATGGGATATTTGATCATGGGAAGCACTCGAGTCCTTCTTTTCATTGAGCTTACATGTTTTTTGAGTGGAAACACTATTTTCATATCCTATTTATCTAGTTTTCCAGCACTGCTCTGACTACTTGCCTAGTGCTATTGATGCTGGCTTTATTTATTTATTTATTTTTAAAATTTGAATGAGTCTATGTAAGAGCTAATTCATACATTCTGGAAAGTTCAGCCTTAAAGTCGTACTCACAAACATGTGAGGTTTTATCATAGGCAGTTGTGATTGTTTAGAAAGGTTTTGCTGGGTTTTCTTGGCCTGACAGTTTAGCCATTAGTAGCTCATATGTGTCTGATCTAAATCAGCATGTATTTAGTAAAACAGAGCCTATATTGACTCTGGATATGTGCCTGTAATAACTACTGGAATGTCAGTACCTACATACGGAAAAGAATGCTGAACATTTGGAGAGGTTCCAGAGACAAATACTTTGAACATTAGGATCATCCTTATGGTACAAGACAGGAATTGGATGTATTTAGCTTATCAAATAGAAGGTTAGGGGATGATTTGGTGTTTGTTTCTGAATATGTAAGAGCTGACAGTTTCAGTATTGCAAAGAAAGATAATTTACAGCTTATGACATAGGGCCAGAACTCAATAGATGTGAATTTTTAGTTTTTTCATGAACCTCTTCTCAATGCATCTCAATGCATTTATTCAAGCTGTGCTTAACTCAATTTTTGCATCACTTATGTAAAGTTCAGTGCACTAAACAATAATCTTGGTCTCAAGGAACCAATCTTCTGAATTTCTTAGGCTTTCTAAAGAAGCCTGGAAACCAAGTTATTAAATTATTTCAGTGGTTAACTATCTTCAGTCCTGTTGTTTCTGTGGAAATAAAGAAGCATTTTCTGACCCTCATATGCCACAATTCCCCTTCCTCTTCTACTGAGCATTTGCAAAGCACCCTTCTCCATAACACTTGGCCATTAATGGATGGTTAATAACCATTGCAATGCAGAGGATATTAATGCCTCATTTAGAGGCTACATGGGGTCTACAGGGATCTGGTTATATATATGTTCTGCATTAGATTTACTAGTCTTTGAATAAAATATAATTTCCATGATAGTATACAACATCAGAATTAAAACAAAAAATTGGGGAAAATTCTTGATAGTCTCTCTCTATTGAG
The DNA here is from genome assembly GCA_027886175.1 of Phylloscopus collybita. NCBI lineage: Eukaryota > Metazoa > Chordata > Aves > Passeriformes > Phylloscopidae > Phylloscopus > Phylloscopus collybita. The sequence goes on from JAJNNQ010000029.1 coordinate 6,519,058, forward strand.
TGCTTTTCAATTCCAATTTTTCAAAATTTAAGAAAGAGGAAAACATTTTTCTGCAACTAAGAAAACTGAGATAACTGATCTTTCTGTTTACTATCTTCTTCATAATGCAACATTTTGGGTTTTGTCATTTAAATATTTGGTGATTTGGAAAGATTAATCCTTAAATTGCATTCATTTTCGTCCAGAACAGTGGAATGTGACTGTGACAATAACAAATTAGAGACTTGTGCTTTGCCAAAACTAAAAATAACTATGATTGCTGTTGCTTAGTGCATTGAATTAATTGATTATAGTGCAGGATGTCTAATTTAAACAAGTATTCACCTCTAAGATTGTCCCATTTTTAGACTGTAAAATATCAGAACTTTGTTTATTTGACTACGTTTTCTCATAAAGCTTTTCTTTGTATATGTAATTACATGCATTTAAAATGCCAAAACTGTCAGAAGTAGTAAGCATAAAATCTTGCTGCCTTATGCCTTTCACAGAATTGTGTGGAAAAGTGGATTTCTTCTCCAAGACCACACATGCATCTTTCCTATGTCAGCTCATTGATGGAAACAGACTGTGATAAATCAACTTCCCCCGTATTTACAGAAAGTGGATGTGCAAATATCTTCTTTTTTCAGTGTGTTTTGTTTCTTTGTTTGTTCTTTCTCCATCCCCAGCTATGAAAAGGAAGCAAGAACTCTTCATTCTTATATATTCTGTCCAGTTCTTGGGCTGCCCTGAACTGCATAAGGATCTGGAACTCAGCCACCGTTCATGTTATTAACTAGGATTTTTCCCTCAAATGAATCAAAGCAGAAAACCTGTGGCAAAGTAAAATTACTTACCTGTTTGGGTAACACAGCCTTGCTCTTTCTGGCTGTATGAGAAAGCTGGAACACAATTTAGGAAAAAAGTGCTGCATGGTGCAGAGGAAAGACAGCACTAACGACGTGCAGGCTGTACACTGGAATAGCACTGCCAACTTTTTGTCATCTCCTTCTTTGACCTCCCTCCTCTCTGACACTATGAGTAGAAAAATGCCCTAATGTGGAATAAAAGAGGATTCTCAGCCTAATATTCAGCAGTCTAGTTAACAACTAGGGCAGAGAGTTGGCAACTACCTTCAATTACATTCCTTATGGGTTGCTAGGTTGGAGTTATGGATGTGTGATAAGGTTTCACATTTTTCTAAGTGTTTTTGGCTTCATTCTCAGTTTAGTAAGGCCTCTGACATTTAATCCTTGATTCATTCTCACATAAAATGCTTTGTTTGGTGTTGCAAGTGATGGATGAAAGTGGCATTAAAAAAAAAAATCAAAACAAAGAGAACACCAACCAACTCAATAACTAAAAATGATCCAAATAGACTGAACGAGAGAGGATTAGAAGCAACCAGCTGGCTGAAATTTAATTGGAAGGGTTTGGTTAATGTAAGTAAATTTGCCAAGATTTATTCTTCTGTTAGGTCATCTGCTTCCTCCTAACTAAACGTATCTTTGGTATTTATAGCCATGAATGAATTATTATTCCTTACCATCTCCAAAACGTATTTAAATGTCAGTCATGAATGAAAATAAGGAAAACTCTAACGTAATCTCCTGACATCAGATGGAAAAATGTGAAGGGAAAACATTTTCTGTTTTGCTTTTCCAGAGAAAAATAAAGTTTAACAACCTTCCTTCCTATTTTACATTTAAAAAAACCCCAACCCAAAAACTTTCACAGAGACATATTTCATGCTGTTAAATGTTAATGAGGTATTATGCATTGCTAAACTCAGCTGTATAAAAATATGTTGTGTCAGTAGAAAAATCTGTAGTGAGGAAGTTGCTTGCTTCACTTGGGTTGAACGAAAATATACCTAATCACTACTTACTTACAAAAGAAACGTTACAACCTTGTTCTGTTTCCAGCCTGCAGGTCAAATAGGCTATGCAAACAGTTATTTTTACTGTGTGCAACCTTGTGGAACATTTGGACCACTCAAATCATATACCTTTTCTCCAGATCCAGCTTCTAGTCTTTTATGAGCACAGGCCAAATAAAATCAGCAAGAATTTCGTCAATTAATTTAATGCAAACTTAATTTCATATACTGAAGGATACTGATTATGCTGTGTTAAATTACACTCCTTAGTCTTTAAATTCGCTATATTGAAGATTATTAGAAATTACTAATCAATTCATTGACAGTTTGTTAATCCTTGTTTTTTTAAAGTAGATATAATTCTTTATAGTTGATTGATTACAAATTAAATTGTTGTAGTATTTAGCATATTTAATTACGTATGTAGTAAATATGCCAGCCTACCAATCTTTTACAAGAATTATTCATGTTTTTCTTTATCATTCTTCTCTTTGACTCCAAACTTTACTGATTTCTTTCTTTGATGGAAACACATGCAGTGTTCTGTGATATATTAGTGTATCTTGCTTTCTTGCAGTAGTGCTGATATTAAAGTTGGGCTCTCTTTCTCTTCAAGAGACAATGAGGCACACTCTGAGAACGTTTTCCCTTTCTCTAGTACTTTATATTTCCTAGAGTGAGAAAATTTGTCTACCAATAAAATATATATTATGAAATGCAAAGCTTTAGTATTTGAAGTTATGCAAACAATAATGAAGATTTCTGGTCTAGATGTTTAGGGCCTTGCATGTAAATCAGCTTCAGTAAAAGGATGGTTTCAGGGTACTTACAAACTTTTCAGAAAAATTATCCTGGCCATCAGTGTTCAAAAAAACTGGAATTGCAACCTGAACATGGAGTTGAATCTGAGAATTTTTTCTGAGTGTTCACTTGTAACATATATTTAATGGGTTTCACAGACTGTAGCAAAGGAAAATGGAAGGACAGATGCAAGTGGAATATTAGCCCAAATATTTATCCTGTCAGTGTTGCTGTATCTCCCTTTTACAATAAACTGAACTTGCTTAAGTTTAGGATACTGAATAACCATACAAACAAAGAGGTCAAATGGGAAAAAAAAACCCTGAATCAGAGATCTGGGTCCATAAGGTATTCTTTTACCTACCTTGGAACAACTTCTCTTTCTTCTTTTGATTTATACTTGTCATCACATCTGTGCACAATGTTTCTTTATCAGCAGAGAGAATAGTAGCCCAAACTGCACCTCTATTGATTACTGTACTCCTAGCCTCAGGAGAATCACTTGTCATCTTGTTCAGACTATGATGTTTACTGCTGCAGAAGGAAAAATTCTTCACTGTTGCAAAACAGTTTCCATTGATTTAAAGCTATAGCATTCTAGCAGCTCACTGTTAAACTCTAGGGCTTTTCCTTTTGAATTTTCAGAATGTGCTCTCAAATTATGGGTATAGAGTACAGACCCCTTCTCTTACACATTTCTCATTTGCTGGCTGTGCCAGTGACATTACCAGAGAAGAAGACTTGTCCTACAGCTGGAACAACACTGCTATTCCTGCCCAATGAAGGCTATGATCCTTCCATAGCTGGCTGGGGTTTGGGATGCTGATAGCAAGAAAGATAATGTCTTCTTGTTTGTACAAGGATTGCACGCCTGAGTCCTACCATTCTCAGCAAAGACTGAAATTAAAAAGAGGCAAAAAAACCCCAATTCTCCTATAGGACATGGGGTTATAATTGTAAAAGTCTTTAAGGCTTATGCTCACCAGAAGGCTGTGTGGGAAAGACACATCTGCAGGGTGCGTTGGAAGTCAGCTGAGGGGTGAGAGAGTCAGCTGAGTGACAGTTGGAGCTCAGGTTGTGATTGGCTGGAGGGACACGTGCACAGCGTATGAGCAGAAAGGTGATTGGATGGTAGAACGCATGGACAGCCGCCCTGCAGCTGGGCCAGCCAATGGGTGCCCTTCTTCTGTTAAGTTCTGTCAGGTTTTGGTTTGGTTTCAGTTATGTTGGGTAGAGATTAAAGGTATAAAAAGGGGGAGATTTCTGCAATAAAGGGTTCTCCTTCATATGCATAAAGGTGTTTCTTTTTTCCCCATCGCTACATCCTCCATCCCCAAAATATACACACCCCTTTTCCACTTGAAACGTACAGTTCTGTGCTGGTAATCAAACAATTCTTCTCCCTTTTTGTGTCTCTTAACAAAAAGAAACATTACATCTTTGAGTTGATAATAAGAGGTGTTATAAATATACAGAAAATTAAAAGCCTAAGTTGCCATAAAATTTCAGACAGAGAGAAATTAGTAATGGCTTCTCCATGTTTTAAGAGAATACTTCCCTTTTTTCCGCCCAGCAAACATGTTCGCAAACAACAGTGAACAAAAGCTGTGATTTATATATATGGACAGGTATACATGCACCCCTGACCTCCTGCCTCCTTTCTCGCCCTCAGCACCAGAAGCAATTTATGGAGAACAGTCTAAATAAACATTAAGGAGTCAAGGCCACAAACTGACAGTAAGAAAAATCAATGGCTCCAGAAACCAGATAGTAGGTTCAATAAAAGAGATTAGGCATCACAAGCTAGTGTGGGGCACTTACAGGTAAATGTGGCTTACACTTCATCTGAAAAGGCTCCCTCATCATCAGGATAAAAACTGTCATAGAAACAGAAGCACACTGAGTAGCGAGTGGAAGATGCTCCTTAGCTGCGAACACTAAATGCTGACCTCTGAATGAAAGGGATTTATACTGAGGCCAGAGGGAATTTACAATTGCTTTTCCGGAGTCATCTCACACACCTGTGTTTTGCCCAGAGGAATTGTTTCAGATATATATTTAGAGACCTCTCTTTAGAAAAGTTTTGCTTTTCTGAATTATTTTTCAAATCCTTTCCTTACTGAGTTAAATCTCCTCTGTAACCTCCACAGCTACACTGTGGTGGTAGCGTCAACTGAAATCAGTTCAGTGAAGTCAGTTTCTATAGCACTGTCTCAGCAGACTGAAATCTCCCATAAAATGGGGCAGCCCCAGATTCAGTGTGGAATCATTCACCTGTTTGAGCTGTACTGGATGACTAGAGGAGCCATCCTTATCACTTCAGCATCACATGTCTACTTTTTTTGTTCACTGGGACGCTGCCTTTTATCAGATCATAAATGTTAATATTTTACTCTATGATCATCCAGTCAGCAGTGCAAATCTAAAGCTGAATGATAGCAGCAGCCCATATTCTGTAAAGACCACAACAGAATTTGTGATTTTGTTGGGTTTTGCCTGATTTTCCTCCATAGCTGTTTTCCAAATGGATACACACATTCTGTTTCTTCAGAAACCCACTGATGAAAATTTTAGTTTAGTTTTAGTAACCCTTAGGCTCCTCTGAAAGGTAGCCATGTAGAGACCACATAAGTTCCGTCAGACCAATTCAAATATAAACTTCCAGGTTGGGCTACAGAGGCTATCTAAACTACTTGCTAAAAGTAATAAAAAAGGTGAGGGGAGAGGGAAGGCAGATGCCTTCCAACCACTCTCCCTCCCTCCCTTTCTCCCTTTTTCCCTTTCTTCCTTCCTTGCTCCAAAATACCCAGAAGCATGAATTCTAACAGAGCAAAACAAGGTATTACGGGTAAAAAAAAATAAATCTTAAGCTTCATTTGGATTCAATCATCCATCAATGTCATTCATAGGTCAATGCCTGTCAGGGACAGAACAGCACTCCATAAATGAGTAGACTGCACTAGCTTGAGTTTAAATTTGATATAAGACAGCCTCATGTGGACTGCATTGTTAAGTGGTTTGTGAAATGAGAAAGTCAGGTGCCAAGTCAGAAAACAGCCATTGCCCTGATGTAAGTATGATGAGTGGCTTATCATAGGACCACATAAAAAACCCTATGAGCTTAGTAACAACTGCACACATCTTTGTAGACAACCTACATAACCTTTCCAAACTGTCATTTTTTCCAATACACTAGGATTTCTAGGGTTTTATCCATTTTTAAGCTTTCTCCATCCTGTTCCTAACTTATACTATGCTTCAGTATGCTTGACATTTGAAAGGAAATGCATGTGTATTTCCCCTGTTAAGAGTGACCAGACAAACATGCCTTCATCTCTTAGAAGCATGTCAAAAGTAAGCCCATTCTGTTATCTTAGTAAAATCCCCAGTAGTCTCGACCTTCATCTTTACTGTAGATTCCAAGGAAATAAATAATTCACTGGAGAAGAGCAAGACATACAACCTTAGAATGGCTTGTTATCTCCATTGATATTATTTATGTCAGTAATAATGGCCTTTTTGGTGCTGGGTGGGGCAAGGAGGGAAAAAAGTGTCTTAATCCCCTTTTCTTTAGCATAAAATTAACAACAGTTTTCTGAGTTTGCTTCTCAGTGAGGTTTAGGTTAAGGAAATTAAAACTGTAAATTAAGCACAGCAGGAAAAAAATATGAAAAAAGCCTATGAGAAAAAGACCTTAGTCTACTGAATAGCATTTATCTGCTGAACACATTGTCACTTCTGGTTCATATTGAAGTGCTTAAAGCACCAAGGCAAAGCAAAATATGACTGAATCATTGATATGTAGGTAAACGCTCTAACTACTGGGCTTTTTTCTTAATCAAGGTTATTGGTATCCCTGGAACATTCGTCTAGATTTGTAAAATTTTATTTCTGGTCAAAACAGCTATTAGTGTTTAATCAATTTTTTTTCCATTTCAGTGAATCAACAGTTTTGTAACAAAATGTTTTCATTTTAGCTGAGATCTGTTCTGGATACCGAAGCAGCAAGGCAATTCATACTTGGCACTAGATACATAACCACAACACTGACCCACTGAACAGTTCATTCCTGGCTCTGGAAGTCAACCACTTATGCACTGATTGAGGTTTTCTCATTTCTTCTAAGTAGAAAATTATTGATTTATGAAAGGCAGTTATTCTTTGTCATCCAAGGACTAGAAGCTCAGAGTTATTCCAAAGATGACCAGTTTAAATTAAAAGTTCTTGGAAAACATTTTCCCAGGATTTTGATTTTCTTTAAACAGTGTTGCCTTGTATTTTCCTGATTGTTTCAAGCCCATATCATCACAAAAGAAAAAGGATTTCTTTGGGAACTGACAATGGCCAGAAAATAGATTTTTAGGCTCCAGACAGTGTCTTGAAGCCTGCAAGAAAGCTAAGTACATAACACTCTCACACTGGCCTGAGAAAGTGTAAGGAGGAATCCAAAACAACCCCTGTAGATAGCCTCTTCCTGACACCTGGTGTTTTCCAACTTTTACTGGTAAAAGTGTTTAGAAGAAGGTGTTGTTCTAAATGACCAATCCTATTCACTGTACCATAACACTGTATGAAAGGTCTTTCTCTCAATAAAGTTTTTGCTACAATGCCCTCTGAAGAAAGCGGGGAGTTCTACGTGTCTTTACATGAGCCATCGTTACATGAATTGTAATGATAGTTTTCCTCCATTCTGTCAATGGTTACTCACTCCTGTTATCATGCCCCTCCCTCATCTCTGTGAGTCCAAGTATTGCTATCTTGAGGCACACTGTTCCAGGGTATTGATCCACATCAAAACTAATTTTTTTTTTTTTTTTACTGGGTTAGTTTTAAGCTGGATTGGTTTACAAAGTCACAGAATGATTGATAAATATGAGCGGGGTGTACCACAACCTGATTTTCTCTGCAGTTTCTCCATTCTTTTGGGTTTTTTCAATTTTTTCACCAATACAGAAGCCATTAGAAATGGTTGCTTTTGTGATGCTACCATCTCTGGGAACTGTTAAGGCTGGTAGTCATTTGTGATTTGCTAAAATATCTGAATTTTGAAAAATACATCAAAAAGTGGAAAAGACCCAGATTGTTCATACGTCAAAAGCTAATGTCCCCAAAAGGCTGCAGGTACTTCTTCTGGCACACTCGCAGCACTAGCACCTTTTCACTGCAGATGTCTCTGAGGAAAATCATAAATAAGGGTGAGCTCATTAAAGAAAGTTCACTTTAATTCAAGTAAGAGAGAATAAAGGAATATGCCCTGAGTTTGTCAAATTTGTTTTGAATAAGTGTGAAGACTGAGATTGAACTAGAAAAGCAACTTGAAGACATCTATTAGAAATCAAGTAAGTAGAATTTAAAGCAGGAATTAGTGTGGATCAGATATCATCTAAATTTAATATCTATTGGCATTTGCACTTTTTTGTAGTGAGGATGAAATGGACAAAAAATGTAACTGTCTGATCACCAGAAATTCTATGACCATGTCTTCAAAGAATCTCTGGCTCACCTGAGCAATGTCAGAGGAGGAATTTATACTGCTGAAGTACTAGGTTCCTTGCAGTGAAAGATGAAATTGTAAAATGGATATACAAGATGGGGCATTCAATATCCACAGTGGAACATATTACCTGACCACAGCTGTGCCTAGCTGGGTTCATAAGAAGAGCTAAACTGAGGAGGCAATTGTTTCCACATCTCTGCAAAGAGTTTGATTGTGATTGGTTTTCATTATAGGAAGCATTGAGGATTTCTTCAGTCTTCAGCTGTAAGACCTTGCCTCTCATTTGCACTAAAGGTGCATCATCCTGACCTGACAGGAAGTGAAGTGGATTACCTGTGCTCTATGACCACTAAAAGCTACAGTATTTTTATGACATTTGACAGCTTCTGCTCAGTCTCCTTGCACATTAGAAACTGTCTTGAAAATCACTACTAACTTTTCAAAACTTGAAAATAGTTCTGATCTACATTATATACTGCAATAGAATTTTAGAACAATGTTACTGTAGTACTGTTTGTCACCTAAAAGCCTAACTTCAGGCCATGACACATTTATGTGGTAAACCTTGCAATATTTCTCCTTCTTCACAGAGTAGATGGGGATAAGGGTGTTGCTTTCTGTAAGAAAAATAAAAAGCGTAATTTCACCCTGTTTGATATTTAACAACTAACAACTAACATAGGTCTTTTCACATGTAAGTGTTCTAACTTGTGTCAGTGCATCCTACATTTCTTTCATGTGTCTATTTTCATATATCTACTAGTTCCAAATCCTATCATTTGAATGCAAGTAGATTTATTTCCATGTTGATCTCTGTGCCACAGCTTCTGAGAATCTAGTCTTGAAAACAAATTTCTTTTCGAGAACAGGAAGACATTCAAAAACTTTGGGGTATTTTGCCTGGAGTTTTGTTTTGGGAGGCTTTTTTGTAGCTTTGAGTTGTACCAGTAGTTTGGATTCTTTTTTTTTTTTTTTTTTTTTTGGTAGTTTTGTAGGGGGGGTTATATTTTTTTAACCTTTTGAAATATACAGGATACACAGTAAGTGTAATATATCAGATACATCCCTCTGGAAAGTCACCTTTCTGTGCAAAATCACATGGCACTTATCTTTTCCAAAGGCTAACTTTATGATTTCTCCTTTTTAATGTTGATCTGTTATTAATGTTGTTATTTTGAATGACAAGATGTATTTGTGCTGAAAGTCCCCTCTGTCTCACCTGGGACTTTGCTCTTAATTTTATCTGTTTCTAAAGTACATATTGTAGAATAGATGAGCCTGCCTGACAGTTCCATTACACAGCAAAATAATCAGACCACATGTATATTACAAAAAATAACAGCCTCATATAGCGAATTTGGAAATATTCTAGAGTTGTCACCAGGGAAGGCTCTATTCCCATACAAGTTCAGCTGACAAAAATAACTCAGGTTCAATTATGACTTGGTAAAGGCCTGTCTTGATATCCAGAGGACTTTGTGGAGACATGCTGGGAGCATTCATAGCATTCCCATAATGATAAAAATGCGTCGTACCACAGCTTTGAAACTTATACTGGAGAGTGCTTGAAACTGTACAACTCAGCATGGCTTTGCACTTAGCTAAAGTAAGTGAAGCGTGGCTAGTTCGAGGCACCTTTGCCGTAAAACAGAAACTACCTTTCTTATTCCAATGAGACAGGAAAGGGACCTGGATGCTTCTGGCATAGAAAGAAGTGAGAAAACAAAAAAAAGCTGAGGGAAAATGAGGGAAAGAGCTTGGGAGAGCAGAGCAAGGAGTTTTTGCCTTTGCCTGGGGAGGAAGAGAAATATGAAAGACTGTGATGGCATCTTTTCTGAGGTTGCACCACCTTAACTCTCATGACAGCAGTCAGTCCAATTTTTCCACAGCTCTGGCATGGGAAGTGTTAGTAGGGCAACAGCTATTTTCCTCCCCCTGGATTTTTTCAGCTGTAAACAACTGCCCACCTAGTTTGTGCCTAGAGTCAGTCCTGGAAGGTAATGCATATACTATAAATCAAACAAAACAACAACAACAAAAAATCCTGCAGCCAGATTTCCTGTGGTTTAGCTGCATGTTCATTTGAGGCTTCCAGGTCCTGTTGAAATGAATGTCTCCCTTTCTTCCAGAGCAGCTGAATCCGCCTCTGCTTTGCAGGGGTGTATTAATGATTCACAAGAGGTAAGGTAGTAGCCAAACAGAGACAATTTAGAAACAAATGATGTTTAAATTGATATCATAAATACACACACATGAAAATAATTACTATTCAAAAACTTGGCTTCACCCAAATAATTAAAAGGGTTTATTAAGTAATTTGTCTCTCTTTTTCCTTTTCTTCTTTCCTGTCTCTGAGAGACCTCTATTTTCCATGCTTGCTCTCTAGATCAACTTGGGAATGATTTTCTCAGCAGTAAGCAGTATGTATGTCTCATGCAGATTTAGCTTATTATAAATACGTTTCCATTAGCAGCTGGAAAAAAAAATCAACATCCAAAAACTGAGTGAAAACAATAATGGATATCCCACCAGGAACCTGGACATAACAAAATATTCTAAAGCTGAGGCATTCTAAGAAGCTCTGTTAAGAGTCTCCGCTCTTTCCTTCATTGTTTATCACTGATTAGATGTTATAATATTGCCATAAATTGAACTTCTATTGAGAAGTTTTCCATGTCAACCCCTTAGGGCAGCTGATTATAGGTTTGACCTTTTGAGATTCTGTGTATTTCCCACTTAATCAGTGCTGGAATGAGTTGCTGCTAAGTAGGATCTATAGGAACCCTATGGGAAAAGCAAAGCCATCTAAAAATAATGAGTTTCTTTCCCCGTCCCTCCCCTCCTCTCATTTTGAGCTCTATTAGGCCATGATAACAGTCTTAATCTAGGCTACACAAAGCATAGTATGGCATGTGATATTCGTGCTATATTGGGAAAAAAAGAAGTCTTAGAAGGGCTTTTGGCAGTCTAAAATATAAGTGAAACTTTACAACATTGTTAAAAATGCTACACTTCCCACCTGCCCCTTTGTTTCTTTTCATACTAAAATTTTTTTGGTTGAGTTAAGGCCTTGTGAAGCTTTCAATATCCAGTACCTATGATTTTGTCAGAGTGATTGGTTTTTCCTAATTGGAGAAGAATACAAAATTGGGACCATTGCCATTTTTCCTTGTTACAATAACACACTTAGTGGTTTAGATATAATCTCCCATAGTAGTTCAGTCATCAGTTTATTTCTCAGTACTAGAGGCCTATGGGTTTTTTCACTTTGGTTTCTTCTTGTCCTTCCTCATCTCCCTCCACTTGAACCCCTCTGCTTCCTTTTACATCCTCCTCCCCCTAAAAACCACCTGTGAAACTGAGCAGCATAATAGATGTAATTAGACCTTCAGTAATAGGACTGAATGGAGTAAGCAGTGAGACTCCTTCTCGGGAAGCAATCAGGAGACTTCAGTTCCCCAGGACTGAAACTGAATTTAACAAGGTTTGGGGTTTAGGGATTGTTGGTCTAGGCTTCTGCTGCTTCAACAGGAGCAAGCCCTATCTGGAATGCAAATCTTCATTTACAATAGATACAAAAGGGAGGGAAAAATATTAGCTTCTATATTACACACATAATGAAGCAAACTGTATCTCTTGATATATTTTTTCCTGAGCAGTAAATCAACTGTTCACAAATGCTAGTAAGCTTAAATACAGATTTAATCGGCACTTTCAAACCATTTCTTGGGGTTTTTTTAATCCATGCATGGAATAAGAATACCTTAAGCTTTTTCAAACTGACACTAGCATTTTTGCATGCAGATTTAATGATTCTTCTAATAAAATTATTGAAGTTACAGTTCCTTTTGTTGGGAATGTAGATGTGGCAAAGTTTATGTGTAGTTTGTTGATTTATGTCATTAACTGTGTAGGATGGTAATTATATGAAAAATTTACCTTTTTAAAATTAAATTCTCTCATCATTATCCCTGCCTAACTTAACTCTTTATCTTCATCCAATTTCCCTTCCATAACAGGATGTGGTGAGTACTCTCATGTAATTTCCTTAGTTTTCATTTGTATGAGCATGTACGTCTTTATTTCAATCACATTTTACCCTGATCTTGAAATGCCTGGAGAGCAAAGAGAGGATTTCTGTCCCCATTCAGGGTCAGATCTTTTGCATGACAAAGGGAAAGGCAGTGAAGTCAGACACATCCAAAAGCAAAGGGATGCTTATAAGATCACTCTTCACAGCAGGAGAGGAGAGGAGAGGAGAGGAGAGGAGAGGAGAGGAGAGGAGAGGAGAGGAGAGGAGAGGAGAGGAGAGGAGAGGAGAGGAGAGGAGAGGAGAGGAGAGGAGAGGAGAGGAGAGGAGAGGAGAGGAGAGGAGAGGAGAGGAGAGGAGAGGAGAGGAAGGCTTCATTTACTTGGCACATGGACTGAAAACAAGCAGAGGAGGTCAGTATACTACACCAATCTTAACTAGAAGCCCACAGAATTTCAGAGCCAGTGACCCACAGGACAGCTAACCTGGGCAAGCACCATGCACCCAGTGTGGCCATCAGGCTGTGCCATGCTGTGCTGTGCTGTTCTGTGCTGTGTTGTGTCACACGTATCCCCTGTCTATGGGACGGATTCAACCTGGCACTGGAGGAGCCTTCAGACATCTCTTGCTTGTCACTGCCGTAACGTCCTCTAGCATTATCTTGCCCTTGTCAACCATATGTTAAAGAGTTTTTCTGAGAATGCCTTTAGGAATAGAGTTGTCTTATTGTAAGGACATTATACATGACCTCAAATGAAATGAAAGGGAGAGTTCCTCCGAATGGACAGGACCTGCTCAGCATAGCATGCCACAGGAAAACACACCATCACTCTGCCTGACAATGTATGAATGTGCAGTGCCCAGCACTTGAGGAGTTGTAAGCTGATACTTGCTACTTTTATTCCTCTTTTTATTCATTCTTATTAAAGCAGTTATTAAGTAATTAATTTTCTGTTGAGCCTTTCCTACTAGGATACAGAAAGACCCCTGTGATGGCTCTCACCTCACCTCACCTCACCTCACCTCACCTCACCTCACCTCACCTCACCTCACCTCACCTCACCTCACCTCACCTCACCCCAGCTGTGTGCCCAATGCAGAACATTTAGAGCTATAACCCTTTACAGTCTTTCTTCCTCTGTGAAAAAAAGAGTTGTGTGATATACCTGATTGGAAAAGAAATGGTTTCAAGGTGACCTAATTGCTGCTGTGCAGTGCCTGAATGGAACCCACAAAAAAGGGTGAAGAGACATACCAAGGCATGTAGTGACAGAACAAAGAGGGAATGGCTTCAAACTGAAAGAGGGTAGGTTTAAATAAGATATTAGGAGTTTTAGTTGTTGTTGTTGGGAGGGTGGTGAGGAACTGCCTCAGGTTGACCATAGAAACTGTGAAGACTCCATCCCTGAAAATATCCAAGACCAAGCTGGATGGGGCTCTGAGCAATCTGGTCTACTGAAAGGTATCTTATCCATGGCAGAGGGGTGGGAACTAGATTTTCTTTAAACTCTTTCCAACCCAAAACAGTCTAAGATTCTATGATTGCATGTCTACCACCAGCAAAGCTGCTACCTTTCCTAGAGAAATTTCTTTAACCCATTTACCCTTATATTCCTCTGACACAGGCTCTCAAAATCTTTGTATTCCTCTATCAAGAAGCAAGATTTCTCACTTCTTCACCTGAAAATTCCCTCTGCATTTCCACAAATCTTTTCACACTTACTGCCACGCATAATGCGGTCTGTATTTTTTCCAGTTATGTATTTTTTCAGGCACAGTACTAGCAATTTACAAGATTTCTTTTTTCTTGAATTTTTTTTTTCAACAAATTGCACACTTTAACAGAAGATATTTAGAGATAAGCGGTTTCATTCACTCATTCTGAACGTTCACCAGTATACTGTTAATACTTAGATTCAAAATGATGCTGGTTATATACCATTTGCATATATATATATATATATGCAATAAACCTTATATTTACTTCTGAACAAAGTTGTGGGTTTAAAGCAATAATGGTTTTTATTTTCTTTTTTTTCCAATTTGCCCAATAATTTTAATAATTTTCTGGGATATTCTCTGTGTAAATTTTAGAACTACATGGTACAGTGTTTTCAGATCCCCTAAGGGCAATGTCAAATATTTCAGGTTTTAATATTGTAGTGATGATAAGGAATAATTTAAAAGTTAGATTTCATACACTAAGTACCAGATTTAGAGATATTTGTTATTTCCTCTATTTAAACAAGGTCATAAACAGGAGGTTAGAAGGAAAAAAAATGCACACATTTTTATTGGAGGTGGTACAGGGAAGGTTTTGTTCTGATATTAGGTTTTTTGGAGATACTGATAATCTATTGGAGTTTTCATGTCAGGAGTCACAAAATAATCTGAGTACAATGCTTCCCCATTGTTCATTGCTCTACAGTGTTTTCATTAGGGTCTTAGATCAATACAAACTAGCCATGCCTCTGACACAGAATTGTCCTCCAAATCTTGCCATGTGTTTCTTAGGTCTTAACTAAAGGGTTATTTTGTGGTTATCTTTGATCCTTAGTGACTGAATAAATCTATAGCTGGATAATACTAAAGCTTTACTGATCAACTCATCCTTGTGATACCTTGCAAAACTAACTTGAAAGTTAACTTATATCAATAGAGCAAGATGCCTGGGCCCCATGGGTGCAAAGGCCTAATTGAAAGGAAGGGGATAATCAAACTGTTGGCTTTGACTACAGATAATGAGCACTGCTATGGGAGAAAATCTATTATCAAACTAACCCCAAGAGGCTTGAAACAGAGTAGCCTCATTCTATATGATTAAAAGCTTCCTTTCAAATCCAGAGGATGCATCTCATCCAGAGACATCAAAATTACAAAGGTGCTTCTAAAGCTGTGGTCAATCAACAACACTAATATAAAGTCCCTAAACTCATGTTGCCTGTATGAAATTAATTTGGCAGGATCAAGAAAATAAATGGCTTTCAGATTGCTAAAAAAATTGAAACATCAGCTCTGGTAGTGAAAAAAAATCTCAAATACTACAAAAAATTAATATACTAAATGAAGTTGAGAGTTACAGATACAGTCATTTTTATATGAGTTCAAAGGAATAGTTCACCTTTTGCCTGTTGGCATAAGGAATTTGGGGAGTTCCTTCAAAGGTGGTCCTCTCAGCTACAGAAGTGTCAGTGGACAATACTAGAATTGGTATAGTAGTTTGGTTGCAATCACACCTAGGTTAACTAACAGCCAACTTTCCCTGTCCTTGTTTCAGCCTTCCATTGAATTTTCTGTCTATGCATTACAATCCGCAGCTTTAGTATTTATAAAATGTATAACAATGTGCTTTTAAGAATGAAGATCTTGTTCTAATGTTGAGTGCAATGAACAAAGGGAACTGCTTTTTAGTTTACTTGAGTCAGAGCTGGTTTTGAACAAATGGGTTTTATTTTCTCTTCAAGTGAACTGTGAATGTGTCCTAAGTAGGCTGTATAATGGTGAACTGTTCATGTTAGTTGAGTCTATCATAAGGATTCCTTGACTGGATTTTAGGTTACACATACGGTACCTTATGACAAAATTCAGTAGTTCCATGTGCATCACTTAACGCACATAAGTTTCATAGTAATTTGGTGTATTTTCAAGTGTGGAAATCAAACACAAAGTTATAGTTGGCAGCAATTTTCAAATAAAGTGGGTGGGTTCACCTTGTTTGGCTGGCAGATGCCTGCCACGCCAGTCTACCACTCCCCTACCTTAAAAGAACAGGGGAAAAATTTGAAACTAGAGGTGCAGGAGTTGAGAAAAGAACAGAGAGATCACTGAAGAAATACTGTCATGTGAAAAAAGACTTCAGAGAAATCATGGATTGCTTTGGATTGGAAGGGATCTTAGCGGATCTTAGTTTCAACATCCCTGCCATGAACAGGGGCACCTTCGTCTGTCGCAATAGGACACGAAAGGAAGACATGGACTCCGTTCCGGTCGTCAGGGCAAAAGAGAGCAAGTTTATTTTCTTTTACCTCATTTAATAGAACTTGGGCAGTGACCAGGGATTGGAGGGTGAAGGTTGCCACCTCTCCAACCACACTGGTCAAACTAGCAGTCCATCAACAGTCTTCTCCTTATGAGAAGAATGTAAACATAAAAGAACAGATACAATAACAAGAAATTGTTTATGTGAAAATCTGTGAGAAACTCCTTTACAAAAATTCAAACATCAGAAGGCTGAAAAGTACAGGGTAACACACATCTGTGCCATGATGTGGCAAAGACTCAAAAACCTATCCAGCCTGGCTTTGATCACTGGATGGGGCACTCACAACTTATCTGGGCCACCTGTGTCAGTGCTTCACCACCTCACAGTAAAAAATTTATTCCTAATATTTAATCTAAATCTACTCTCCTTCAGTGCAAAGCCAATCACTCTTGTCCTGTCACTGCATCTCCTTGCTAAGTGTCCACCTCCAACCTTGTTGTGCTGTTTTTTTGTGGGTATGGTAAATTTCCTTCCCAGTGGCTGGCATGAGGCTGTGGTTTGGATTTATGCTGAACAAAACATTAATGTCTTTGTTATTGCTGAGCAGCGCTTACACAGACCCAAGGCTTTTTCTGCCTTTTGTACTGCCACTCTGGTGAGGGGGCTGGGAACTCATGGGGCACTGTGGGGAGACACAGCCATGACTGGTAAGTCCAGCTGACTGAAGGGATATTCCAAACCATGTGGCATCATGCTCAGTACATAAACTGAGAGGGAGAAGGAGGATAGGGGGATGTTGAGAATGATGGAGGGGTTTTGGGTTTTTTTGTGTTTGTTTTGTTTTGTTTTGTTTTGTTTTCTCCAAGTGACTGCTACATGTGATGGGACCCTGCCTGTCTATGGAAAGTAGTGGAAGAATTTCTTGTTTTGCCTTGCTTGCATACACAACTTTTGCTTTACCTATTACACTGCCCTTGTCTCAACCCACAAACTTTTGGCTCTTACTCTTCCTAGTCTTCTCTCCCATCACAATGGTGTAGAAGTAAGTGAGAGATGTGTGGTGGTACTTTGTTGCTGGTTAAGATTAAACAGTGACACTTGTAAGCCCTCTCTGAGTACTGAAAGATTTCTGTAAGGTCTTGCCAGAGTCTTCTGTTCACCAGGCCGAACATCTCAAACTCTCTCAGCCTGCCTTCATAAAAGAGGTTCTTCAGCCCTCTGATCATCTTTATGGCTTGCTGTGGACTCATTCCAATAGGTCTACATCCTTCTCATGTTGGGGCTTCGCTGAGCTGGGCATAGCACTCCAGGTGGGGTGTCAGAAGAACCAAGTAGAGGCACAGAATGCCCTCCCTCACCCTGCTGGCCACACTGCTTTTGATGCAGCCCAGGATATGGTTGGCTATCTGAGCTGTGAGTGCAAATGACTAGGTCGTGTTGAGTTTCTTTCATCAACCAACATCCCCAAGTTCTCCTCTTCAGGGCTGATCTCAATCCTTTCTCCACCCAGCTGGTATTTGTGCCTGGGATTGCTCTGGCTCCATGCAAAGCCTTGCATTTGGCCTTGTTGAACTTCATGATGTTCACATGGGCCCACTTCTCAGTCCTGTCAAGGTATCTCTGGATGGCATCCCTTCCCTTCAATACATCAACTAAACAGTTTGGCATTGTTGGTAGTCTTGCAAAAGATGCACTTGATCCCACTATTCATGTTGCCTACTAAGATGGCTACCAGTGCCAGCCCCTGAGGAACACCACTCATAACTGGACTCCACTTGCACATCAAGCTGTTCACCACAACTCTTTGAGTGGGTCCATCAGCCAGTTCCTTATCCACTTAGCGGTTCATGCATCAAATCGATGTATCTCCAGTTTAGAGACAAGGATTTCATGCAGGACAGTGTCACAGATAGATAGATTTGGGGAAACTAATTCATTTCATTGCCAATCAAATCAGACTAGAAGGATCATATATAAGAAAGAGATCTAAAATACACTTTTTTCATCCCCTCTCCTCAAAATTGTATGGGAATTGACCACTATGTGAGATCATGGCCAATGTAACATGCACATGAAACATAAAAGCATAAACACTATTCCTTTATGTGCCTTGTTGTCCCTTCTGACTCACAGTACTGTGACAGGCACCAAGAGGAAGAAAGAGGTACAGGTTTTTCCTTTCACTTGACTACCTAAGTGACTGTTGGGGTAGAAATTATTAACTATGGGAGCAAAGATTTTCACAGGCAGCAACAAAAGGTGTAGAGGGTAAAGTACACTAATGAGATGTGTTGGATTTGCATGTCAAAGTTATGGCAGAGGAGAGCTACAGGAGTGACCTGTTTGATAACGTGCCAGAAGCTTCCCCCATGTTCAACCGAGCCAGAGCCAGCCAGTTCCAAGACTGACGTGCCCCTTGCTAAGGCTGAGCCCTTGTCAAGGTGGTACTGCCTCTGGGAAAATGCATTTAAGAAAGGAAAAAAGGGACTGCAACAGAGGAAAAAGGAGTGAGAATATGTGAGACAAACTTCTCTGCTGACACCAAGGTAAGTGCCAAAGGGGAGGGAGGAAGTGCTGTAGTTGAGATTCCTCTTTAGGCCGTGGTACAGACCATGGTGAGGCAGCTGAACCCCTGCAGCCCATGGAGATCCATGGTGGACCAGATATCCACCTGCAGCTGGTGGAGGACCCAAGAAGGTGAATGTGTCCAAAGGAAGCTGTGACTCCATGAGAAGCCTGTGCTGGAGCAGGTTCCTGGCAGGAGGTTTAGCCATGTGGAGACAGGAACCTACATTGGAGCATGTTTTCTGGGTTTCATTTGTGACTGTGGGGAACCATGCTGGAGTATGCTGTGCCTGACAGACTGCACCCCATGGAAGAGACCGACAACTTGAGCACTTCATGAAGAACTGTAGCCCATGGGAAAGAGAAAGACTCATTTTTGAGAAGTTCGAGGAGGATTATCTGCCATGGAAAAAACCTCAAACTGGAGCAGGGGAAACAGTCCTCCTCCTGAGGTGAAAAATGCAGTATAAACAATGTGTGGTGAGTTAACCATAACTTGCATTATCCATCCTTTGGTAATTTTAGGGGAAGAAGCTGGAGAATTGGGACTAAAGTTGAAAACTGGGAATAAAAAGGAAAAGCTAGGAGGAAGATATTTTTAATATTTGTTTTTGTTTCTCCTTATTTTTCTCTGATTTATTGATAATAAATTCAGTTAATTTCCCAAAGCTGAGCCCATTTCATCCATGATGGTAATTGGTAAGTGATCTCTCCTCATCCTTTTCTCAACTAACAAAGCTTTTATCATATTTTCCCTTGCTTATCCAGCTGAGGAGAGGGAGTTATAGAGCCACTTTTGTAAGCATGTGACATCCAGCCATGGTCAACCCACTACCTGAGAAAATAACACTGTTAACAGATACCTTAGTATGTAGAGAACAGAAGGGAAAATCAGAAGAGGGAGAAGAGATTAGGATGGTAGAACCAAATAGAGTAAAATATAAGACAGGCAAAGAAAAATAATACTGAACATAAGATTATGGAGAAGCCACCTAATTTAGAAAATAAGGCCCCTTAGTTTAAATTTTAAAAGATAAATAAAATTACTCTAATAAAATTAAGAAAAAAAGCATGACAGATGCTTTGCAGAGCAAAGCAGAGCAGAGCAGAGCAGCTGCATTGCACTTTCTGCAGCTTTTGTTGGATGCTTAGAACTAAGATTTACCATGACATTTTGTAAGCTTACAGCTCACATCAAGGTTTCTGAGTATGATTTGCCACTTCTTTCAGATCTTACAGTGAAGAATCACTTCTAAAATCAGTTCTGGTTCTCTCATTGCACTTTAAATACCAACCCTGAAGAATTAAAACAAAGACCTTGGGACCCCTTAAATAACCTTAAATTTTATTTCCTATTAACTTCATACACAGATCTAATAAAATTGTGAAATGCAAATTTGGTTTACTTGGTGAGAAAAATAGCACACTTGTACAATCTGGTGAATTATAGTCAGCCAGCTCTGGAGTAGCACATCACTTGCTTCAGATACCTCAGTTTCAGGGGTGTTTTTAAGGATTTTGCCTGCTTAGGTAGGTCTCAACCCTGAACTTTTGCAAACAGTTTTGCTATGGATTGCAAGGGGAGTTTATGGTAGGTCAATAGGTGGGAGAGAGGGAGGCACCACCCATTCAGAAGGCATGGGTAAGCTTCTTAAATGAATGAAGGTAGCTTGTGACTTGCCATCTTGTACTATTTATTTCATGGATACATTCTAAAAAATTGCTAGACTTTCCTCATGTTTTCTTTAACTGTGTGGCACTGAAACACAAAGCAGAAGAAGCCTTCTTACTATGCTGCTGTGTGACAGGTAATATCTGAGCCAATAATCAGTCATGTGGTAGACTGGGCAGAAAATCGGAATGTCTTCTGTCCTTAAGAAGTTCACTGAACTGGAGGTGGCATGTACCAGCATTCATTGGACATTGGGGAAATGAGCACTCCACGGGCTGTACATCAGTGCTCATCTTTGCATCTTGAAAGTCAGCAGATGATATTCAGAACCCACCAGATGTAACTGGAAATTTTTAATTGAGTGCAAGAGAAGAATTACTGACATGATTTCCACTTCCTTTTAGAGCTTTGTGGTTGTTAAGGCTGTTAAGGATCAGCCACTTTCATGGAAGTGGCTGCCCAGAGACAATTGGTTGCTAGCAAAGTTTGTCTCGTGTTCTGGGAACAAAGGGGTGCTTAATTTTTCTCTGCAAAAGGAGAACAGAAATATTATTTTGCCATTATCTGACTGCAGATAAAAAAACCCAAAATCCTGGAGCTGTCCCCCTGCTAAGTCATCTTGGTGTTCTCATCAAGCTATGAAATATTTCATAGACTTATACATTTAATAGTTATCTCAGGATAAAGAAGAAAGAATCGTTGGACTTTTTAAAAACTTTGAGAGGGAAAATAGTCCAATTTGGAATACAAGTTAATTAGTCCAAGGTTGAAAGATTCAGTTTAAATAATGAACTGCAAATCCTTAAGAAGTTAGAGCCACATACTTTAAATTGTTCTTATGATCATCTTGCTCTAAAACTCTTGATTTTCATCATTGGAAAAACCTAACTTAATGCAAAAAATTCAAATCTGCAAGACAGTCTCAGCAGTTTTGAAGCTGTGCTCTTTACACCAGAGGACACACTATTTTTGCATTGACAATACAAATTCCGTTATCTAAAATGTAAACAAGATGTCTGTATTTAATTTCAATCTATTTATAACAAAGGAATTTCATTAATTAGTAACTAGTTAAACAGATTTCTTCAAGGATTTTAGGTACTTTGTGCCATAATTTAATAGTTTTAGATGTGTCTGCTATTATACACAAGCTATTACATCTTTTAATTTTATTGGAAATCAAGAGAATTTCCTTATGGTAATGGTCCATGTTCACAATTTTCTGAATTGAAAGAGGAAAGGATGAGGCAGCAATAGGCATAGCAAGTCAGCTAATAAATCAGAATCTGCCTGAAAACCATATAAGGCTGGGGTGAGCAAATAAAAAGTGACATTATGAAGTTAAGGAATAAAAAATGAAAAAATATCGCTCTTTGGTAAATGGGATTGATTATGAGTATTAAACACATTAAAATCATCAGGGACTGCTGGTGCTCTTCCCACTGCTAAATGTTTGCCTGCATTTAATTGGCACAAGAGATTGCACTAGGACTCTATGTTCAGTGAACAACTCAGTTCCTCAAGTTCTCAAGGATATTAATTTCAGACTCTTAAGAAAAGCTAAACCATGTCATAAAGGACATGTAAACTAGTATATTTCTAATAATTTACTAGAACTTAAAAGTCTGGAGAGCTTAATTAGGTGATAAATTTAAAACTAAAAGATCAGGTTAAAAAGTAAGAGAAGAGGCTATAACTTTTTTTTGTATAAAGTTCTTCTGTATCAGTTTCAGTACATCTTTCATCAATCTCTTTCTCTCAGGTAGAAAGAAATGTAACGGAGAAAAAGAAAGTAGAAGAAATCAAAGATCATTGACAGAGATGGTGATGATGTTTGATGCTTTATCTAATTAATGCCTCTGATATTCTTTGTTTTAATTCTATTTTCTGCTTTCATCTGAAAGCTGTGGGCAAGTTTTTCTCCAGAAAAATTCAGCATTTTTATTATTATTTGGTTGTGTTTTGTTTTGTTTTATTTTTTCTTCTGTTATTTAATGGATAAAGAATTTTAGAATTTCAGTTCTTCTGAGAAACACAGTACCCTTCCTTTCCCGGAACTTCCTTTCCCGGAACTTCCCTTCCTGGAGCTTCCCTTCCTGGAACTTCCCATTCAGCTGAAATAGCTATGCTATGTTTATCCTGATTTTTTGAAAACTGTGCAGAATATCTCCCAGAAATAATGAATATCTAAAGATTAATTTTTTCATAGAAAATTCCAGCTTCATTAGGTTGTCAAGGTTTTTATACACCTAAAAAAGTACTTAATGACTGGTGAGTTTAGCAGTCTTATGTAATGCTTACCTTGACAGTGATATTAAAAGTTCATTTTATTTTGATTTGTGCAAGAATGGGTACTGTCAAAACTTCACAAAATTACTACTAATGAATTATATTCTCCATAAGTATAGGCTATTTTTTTGTTTTTCAAAATTGCTTCACTCTAAACTCTGCTATGAGATTGCTGTTTGCAAAGCTCATGACCTTGAATAACTTTAAATGAACAGTTCTGTACATGTTAAACATTCATATGTCTCTGTTTTTAATAGAATTTTTTTATGTAGTTTTATTTCCCAGTTCAAATGTAACAGAAAAAATGCTGGGCTTTGTAATTTTGGTATGTTCATGGTGTGCAATGAATTACATTCATAAAAATTTTCAGGGACTTCAAGTGCACTAGCCTTCTCTACACTTCTGCATTAATCGTCTGAGTCATTTGTCCTTTGAGCTGTACATGCAAATGTGCCTGCTATACGATCTCTGTTATCTCAATTATAGGAAGTTTTCTTAGCTAGCTATGCTATATCATCAAACCCTAATTTATGTTTCAGAAGAGTGAGGGGTATTTCCATTAGTGTACTTACTCATACCTCTTCAGGTGAAGGAAAATTTCATGGTATTTGTGACCAAGCATATCTTACAGTTTTACAACGCAAATCCACATTTTAGTTATTACTCCAACCTTGACCTCAGAGTTAAACCCAGTGTTTTATCCATTTACTCCCTGAAGCCTGAAACAGGATGTGCATGTCAAATAGGTGTTTAGAAGTAAGTTTTCTCTGATTTACATACTGCCATATTTGTAATTATTTTTGTTTGACATGGTACAACTGCAAGTAGCATAAAATCAAAGGCAGTAAACCAGTAAATTGTTTTGCTGCTTGCCTGTTAGCAGCATGCTAAGAATCCTAGAGTCATTATCGGGCAAACTAACAAGAATTTTAAGCTCCAAGCCTGAAAACAAATTTTCTTTATTCCCTTCCCAAATTTTTCTGTTTTAATGGAGACACTGTATTTCATGCCTTCCTTTTCATTCTTTGAAATTTGTTCATCCTATTTAGTACATTTTGGAAATGGTTTTCAAGCTTGTCAAAAGATTTGTTAGGCATAGATAAAAAGTCAAGCTTGTTGACTTCTGGAGCAATTAACAAAATCACAGATAATCTATTTCTTGGCCTGTTTTCTCAGTTCTGCCATCAGTGCAATTATCCACAATAGAGATTATATATATATATATATATATATAAAAGAGGGTTAGAAAGGTAAAGTCCATTACGTGAAACACAACTGGTTTTAATGCTTCTTCACTAGCCCTTCCCAGATAGTTTTTGTCAATATCTTGAAACTCTTACATGTTTTTGCAGTTCTGGAGGCGCTCTCAGAAGGAAGTATTTTGGTGTTTAGGATCGTGCTTTTGATTTTTAAGCTGGTTTTCCAAAACAAACACAAAACCTGAAAATCTCTCTT
The DNA here is from genome assembly GCA_027886175.1 of Phylloscopus collybita. NCBI lineage: Eukaryota > Metazoa > Chordata > Aves > Passeriformes > Phylloscopidae > Phylloscopus > Phylloscopus collybita. The sequence goes on from JAJNNQ010000029.1 coordinate 6,543,207, forward strand.
CCAGCATTCACAAATAGGCTTTTGTGCCAAATAATGTTAACATATAGGGGATGTTAGTTACATTAACTTTTAATTTTAATATGTACTTCTCCACTGTTAACACTGTAACTTCACTGCACACTAAAACAGCCTTTATTATGCTGGATAAGCAGGCCAATCTTCTTTTAGATTACGTTTTTAGATTTACATTTTTTCCCCCCATTTTCTTCATCTGTGATAGATAGCTAGGTGAAAGCAAATGAGATTTTTCATTATTCCTAATAATGGAGTACAACAAACTTGTGGTCAGCTTTAAAAGAATTTGATAGGTCCTTATATAAGTTTCCACTTCATATAACAAGTCTGTTGCCAAAATCTTAAATGAAGAAAGTGCTTAAATCAGTCTGAAGATGCTTAGAAACATAACTTAAATAACTACTGTTGGGCTTCTTTTCTCTTAAGAGGGATAATGCACCAATTACTTGCATTTTGAAATAATGTAGTTAAGGGGGGTTAGGGCTAGCTGTTCAAACCCTCGCTTTTTTACAAGTGAAACCCTTTTTGGTCACTGAAGATTAAATATATGATTGAAGCTGGGTGAAAAATAAATTGTAATCAAGAGTATCACAGTTCTTTAATTTGCTGTAGATAACACGTCCATCCAGTCCTGGTCACTTAAGTACTACACAATGTAACGTGTTCTTAATGGGATATTTAATCAGAGATATTAAAATTTCCTATTTTTCCAAGATTTTGGTTGATTTTAATCAAAAAACAAAAAGGTCAAATACAAACTAAAATATATCCAGAATTATTCTGAATTTTGCCTTTTGCCATCTTGTTAAAGAAAATTCTCTTTGAAGAAATAGTTGAACAGAGTCTGTTTTAAGCTAAGTTAGGAGAAGAAATTACTATACATTTTCACTAACTTTAGTAGTATTTTGTAATCATTATCTTTCCCTTGCATATGTTGCATTTAAAATGCAAATTGAGGTGCATATCAATATTCCACAGTTCTGGTGAAACAGTAAGTATTCAGGTTATCACATAATTCCCCTCTTCTGCCATCTTCTCAACTTCATCTCATTTTCAGTGTACAGCAGTGTACATGATATCTCAATCTTTTGGTCATTACTATTTTAATTTTAACTTGACTGGTAAAACTGTGTGTCATTTAACTGCTCCTTTGATCTGAAGATTGAAAACTACAAGTCCATTTCTGAGGAAGAAGTTTTGAAAACATTGCTCTGGGATTCTATATTTTATTGTGATTTATGAACAGCAACCTGAGTCTACATATTTGTAAAGTAAGGGAAGTGTGTTGTTAATTTCTTTCCATGTCAATCCAATGAAGTGGAAATGAATTAAAATTTTTGTTTTTTAATGACCAAAGATAAATCTGTGATGATTTCACAGGTATGTCACTGCATAACTCTGGGACTGCACATAGCATAACTACTCACCTAATTTCAGGACTGTAGTATGTACAAAAACAATGTGGAATACATGCATTTTCCTAGGAATTAAAAAGAGGATCTAATCAACATGTGGAAATTTCATATTTTAATGAAAGAAATTAATCTATTTTTACTAATGAAAAATTAAAAAATATTTTGGGAATAAACACATTTTGTTTTTATTTTCCAACAATAGAAATAAAGAAGAAAATTGAGGGCATAAATATACTGATATTGACTATGATGAAAAATTTTCACAAATAAAACTCAGCAAGAGATTAGTGTGTTTTAAATGGAATGCTTTAAAGACAATTTTCAAAACCCCAAGATTTTAAAGTTTGAAAAGCAATAACAAATGCTATGGCATGGTTATTTCAGTTAACTTTTGGTGAGATCTTTCACACTTTAACTGGCTTCAGTCTTTGACCTCCCTAATCACTGAAGATAAAGTAATCATGTAAGAAAGTTCTTATATACAAAACTTAATGGTTTAAACTTCAGTTTTATTTAAAGGCCAAGAACAAAATTATTTCTGTTTTTCTTCCAAGGAAGAGAGAAATCTGGATTTTTCATCCCTGGAAAAATGTGAGAATCCATTAAAAAGATCCTCATCAATTATTTCAGCATTTTGAATTAAGTAGTTTTGAACTTTAGAGTGTAACAGTTACTAAGTTGGACAATTGACTTTTGTATCTAGATTTTGGGAAATCACAGACTTACTGAATATCTCAAGTTGGAAGAGACCATAATGACTCTAACACCCTGAGCTTTGTTGGACTACCTAAAAACTAAATCATATGACTCAGAGCATTGTTGAGATGATCTCTGAACTCTGGCAGTCATGATTCTATGACCACTTCAGTGGGGAGCCTGCCCCAGGGGACTGACCACTGGGGTGACTGACTGAAGTATCTTTCCTAATGTCCCATATAAATTAACAGATAGTCTGTCTGTGTCACCTCTTTTGTTTCTAAGCCAGATCTTGGACTGAAGCTGTGCTGGCAGGTATTTTTCTTATGAAACAGATGATGTGATAGTTGAAGGGCTGGAGAACACTGAGGGATTATTTCTCAGGTAAACCTGTCCATTGAGTCAGCCTGCAGTCACATAGGACCTCTGCAAGAAATCAGTTTATGATTTTTTCCAAATGTGTTCACTCTTAATAGCTATCCTGCTTCATCAAAAGTAGTTTTCTGCATGTAGTGATAATTTAAAATCTGCCCTTGTTTCTTCCTTACTGTATTATGTTGCGAGGAACATCTTTTCAATGAGTCTTTGGGCAGAGTTAATTTATTTACCCAACTAGTGCTACCTGTGTTAACAGTTAACTTCCTTTTGTGAGACTTTGAAGTTGTAGCATCTACATTTTAAAATGCAAGTTGATTAGAAAAAGGTAAGAAACGGATTCTAAATTTTATTTCAACCCCCTCCATAAAAGTTCAGAAAATTCTTTGACTAAAAACTTATGAGTTATTTCCACTTTGCTTTCCATATGTTTTCTATTAATTTCAAAATTAATTTCTTGAATATCTACCCCTTTACATTATTCACCCTGTTTGGAGCAAGTTGGAATTATGTGTGTGGCTCCCCTTTTCCTCAAAGCTTTGAAGAATCTGCTATAATATATTGCTTTAATCTATCTATTCTGGGTTAAAACTTCAATACTTACAATTTTCCTCCTCTCCACAGTTTTCCTTTATCTTCTTATGATTAATGGATCATCTCTAAGACTTTTGCACCAACACCAGAGAGTACAAGAGAAAGAGACAGACTTATTGTTTTGATTCTTACATTTTTCTGCAAAATATTTCTGTGCAATAAAACAGTATAATCTCCTGAGGTTTATGGGTGATTTAATATTTCTCCCATATCAGATACACATTTTTCTCTGCTGAACACTGCATCTTCACTGATAACTGATGTGCTTAGCAGCTGTTACTCAGTGTAGCTCTTCCAGATGTTCTACCTAGACTATCATATCGGCATGCAATTTGAAATCTCATCTCTTTGTTGCCTTCCTATTGTGCATCCACTCTTTTTTTTATTACTGAACTGAAAAGATTCTTTCATGCAATTTAAAAGTAAATCACAAAACAAAATAAAAAGCCCCAAAAGCAGACACAAAATATTCTTCTTAAGAGGGAATAAGCATCATACAAATGTAGAACAAAACTTTGAGGTAGATGTTAGCTCATTTAACAAGTTAGCTCATTTAACTTTATAAATTTCTGCAACATTCACAAGTTCATGGACACTATCTTACTTTCTTGGCTTGGTTTTCAGTGAAAGGTGTGCCAGCAAGAGTTCACCGAAAATAAATTAAATCAGACAGGCCAAAATACAGAACTAAAACCACTAGCCACTTATTTCTCTGCTTCAGATTTGAGCAATGGTCTCAGGAAATACATTTATATGTGTAGCTAAATAAGAGCACAAAGCAATCTGGCCATCATACAGAGCAATAAGTTAAAGGGTAATTTGTACGTCTGTAATAAAGTAAAAATTAGAGTTCATAAATGCATGATTATAGTGCTAATATTCTAATGTAAAATCAAAAGAGGGACTCATCTGAACACAATTTAATCAGACTGCATAATTCCAAGAAAATTGCAAAGTGGTTGGGGAAGGGAAGTTCTGGGAAGTTCTGGGAAAGGAAGGGAAGTTCCAGGAAGGGAAATTCTGGGAATGGAAGGTGTTGCTATCAGCGATTAGTTACATTCATAATTATATTTGTTTTGGCACACAAATTGCTGAGGTGGCAAGAAACTGTAAGAACAAGCTACAGTAACAATGATACCACCATTTCACTTTCCACTTTAATTCCAAGAAATTTCACAAGATGTCAAAGACTTAAATGTGCTTCAAACTTCAGATATATCTTGTTTTCCTTTGTTCAGTATACTTTAGAGAATAATAGATAATTTTTTTTGGATGGGGTGGAAGGATGATGAGCCTTGATCTCAAGATCAGATTAAGTGCCTCAGAATTTTGCCCAGATGAAATTTGAAGACCCTCATGATGACGATGGTATGACCCCTCTAGACCTCTGTTCTACTGCTGGACTGTCCTATTCAGGAAAATATTTCTCCTGTTACCTAGTCTATACCCTCTACTGTTATGGCTTATGTCCACCATCTCTTGTACTCCTGCTCTAAATAGCTTCAAGGAACCTAACTGCAGCTCCTTGATATCCTTCCCAGAGGTGCTGATGCTAAGTGCCTCTAAAACAATCCCTTCTCCAGGCCAAAAAGGTCCTGGTCTCACAGTCTGTCCATGAAGATGGTCATCTTCTCCAGTGCCTGTTCATTTTCTCTGCCCTTGACAGAACTATGTCCAGTTAATCAGTTAATCTCTACTGATCAAACTGGACATGGCATCTAGATGTTGTCTAATGAGCAGTATGTAAAGGGAAATAACCTCTCCCCATAACCTATTGGACTTGTTCCTTTTCATATACTCTCAAGGTGCTCTTTGCTTTCTTTATTACCAGAGCACAGTATTAGGTCATGTTCAGTGTACTGTTTTTATTTTAATATTAAGGAAAAAAATTAGATTATTATAAACGTCGTGAATAATGTAATTCAATGGATGGCTGAAGTTCAGTGAGAAAGAGAAAGATCAAATTTGTATGTGTATTACTGACTGTATATATACCTTATCATGCTGTCTTATTTAGAAATGGCAAATGAATTAAATATTACGTTAAAAGGTCTATCTGCCTGAAAGGCAATAACTTTAGATCTTATATTCTAGGAATTTTGAAGGTATTTTGTCCTGAGAATACTCTTCAAATAGGAGGGCTGGTGAATGTTACATGAGTTGCAATAATTAAACATCAGTTCTGTCTGGGATATTTTAAATGCAATATATATAAATAAACATATCCTAAAATCACTTTGAAAGATTCATCTTAACCTCCTTCAGGTTAGGCATGATATAGAATATTTTTAACTTATTTTTAAAACAATTTGACTTTTCCTGTCTCATTCAAAAATAGTATAAAATAAAGTATGTAAAGCCATGACTTAAAAACTGTGTTAATGATCTGAGTTCTCGTAAAAGCCAAATCACTTTCCAGTTCTTACCATTGCATGGAAACTGAAAATATTATTAAACTGCAGGAACAGAAAACAACACCATGAAGTATTCTAATGTGAGTGACAATAAGGTCAAAGACCATTTGAAGAAAATTCTCATTTTAGATGCCTTTTCCACTGAGAACTAAGATATTTCTAATTTAATATTTTGTTTGTATTTATATTTCTGTGTCTACAAGCACTTATTGAGTATATTTGTAGTATATGTATGTAATTCAGTGTGTGGTAACTGTTCATTGTTTTCATAATCTTAAATAAAAGACACAGTGGAAAGGATTAGTATGAATAAAAACATTCAGAAGATCCCTGATATAAAGAGAAAATATTAACAGTTTAATTTCTATAAAGAAACCTGTTGTACTCAGTGTGCTCAGGGTTAATGCAGAAGGTTTTTAGCTAACAACCACACAGCAGTCAAATCTCATCACCTTCAGCAGGAATAATTTATGGTTTAATCTTACATGCAGGCGTATTAAATTAGTATTACTCATCAGAACTCACTTATTAATAAAACAAGCTGAATTAGTCACCAGAGAATCATATTTGGAAATTCAATGACAATTTTACATTTTTAATAAAGGCTCAGAAATATTATTGCAGAGCAGGTGGTATGAAGAAATGTGGTCAAATTTGACATTCATTAATAATTGAAGTGTAGAACGTGACAGAGGTGAAAATTGATATTGATTTTTTCCCCTCTAATATTTGGATGAGTTCTGAAAAGTAAATAAAATGAGATAACAAGACATATCAAGTCACCCTGATTTCTTTGATCACCTCTCCCTGTATGCACACATATATATCACTATTTTCCTTATCATGTTTTTGAATAATTCAACACCCATAGTCTTTCCAGTTCAATGCATTATAAAACATGCTCCAGCTGAGTTTCAATCATATTAGACTGAAAGCTGAATTTTTTATGAAGGATTATTTAAAACAAAATGTGTCTTGGGCCCTACAGTCTCTGAAACCAAACAATCCTGAGAGTTCAGTGAAGAAATGTCAACACTGTGGAGAATTTTTGGTTCAAAAAATTAAAGGAATCCTGTTTGATGTATATTAACCATATCAATATTAACAAACTTCTGCTGGATTTCAGAAGTGATATGACAGCAGCAGTACTACCAGGCTTGTATTTTAACTAGATGTGAAACCTCTGAAATACTTGTACTCATGCTGAACTTGACCTGCCTTTGGGACAGCTGTAGCAGCACTCCTACTGTTTTCAGTAATGCAAATTTTCAGGCTCAGCTGAAGCTAGACACTTAAGCCTCACTGGACTCTAAACACTGGATAACAAGGAGGGTCACCAGCCTCTGCTGACCAATCTTCAGCACACTGGCATCTTCAGGAAATATATTCTGAAGGATTTATGTGGCTATTATATATTCTATGGTGCATGGGATTTTGTTTCAGCATTCCACACCTTCTTCTGTCCTCACAGAGGTATGCAGTCAAGATCTTCTTTACTAAGCATTTCTTGGTTTACATTCTTCAACCACATTAATGTCTAGTTCCATTTTTTTAGCCCAGTACTGGTTATACCAATAGGAGAAACTGACTGAAAAAAGCTGGAGTCTTTGTTTCCTGTGTGTTTACAAAAGTTAATTCCTTGCTTTTGAAGGAAATAATCAAGTTACATATTCTGCCTGTAGGTGAAAATGATATGGCAAAAAAAAAAGAAATCACTTTCTTCAAAGTTTACTGTAGAGTTCTTCAGACTCAGTCTGACTTCCATTTGAAACTTGGAAACGTACATAACTACACTTCAGATTTTTTGCAATATCACTCTTTCTTTTGTACAATCTACAATTTTGCATAGAACAAGAAAATCCTGTTCTCTTTTTCACAGTAATTTTCTGGATTTTATGCTGTATAATTTAAGTAAATAATCAGCCCACAGATTATTTTTCAATAGATTTAATAATTTTGGCAGAGTAATTTTTCTAGAGTTAATCTTTGAGTTGGGAGAAAATCAAGGAGTGCACTCTTATATTGACTGTAAAAAAAATTAAAGGCAGTTAAAAAGTGCCAAAGCAGCAGTACATTCAGCAAATAAATAAACAATCAGAAGTTAAGAAGGAAGTAGAAAAGCTCAAAAACAGGAGACAGAAATATGTCAACTCATTAGATTTCTCACTTTTTAAGGATGCTTTCATGTGTTGAGATGAACACCTCTCCTCAAAGATACTGAGCACAAATAATATTGATTGACTACAGTTATTTTATGCTTTTGTGCCTTCTGTCTACTGCAGAACAAGTAACTGTTTGAAGATCCAGTTTTCTGTTAACAAAGCAAATGGCTGATGCTGTAGGTCTCATCTTGTTAAAATGAATTTATATTGACTTCAATAGCCAGCATTAATGAAATCTAATCAAAAAGCTGAAAATGTATTCCACAAGGTATTTTCCTTTAATTAGTGAGAAGTATTTCAGAAAACATGAGTTGGCTAAGAATTTAAATTAAAATAATACATTATTCTTATTCATTATTATTATTATTTATTTTATCTTTCAAATATTAAAGTTGGAAACATAATTCTGAACTGTGAGCTATTTGGAATCTGAGTTCCATGTCTTTGCTTTTTTGTTATTATGTGTAGGTTTTCACCGCAGAAAGTGTGATAATAACAAATGCTACTATTTTCATTAAAATTAGACAATAGCTTAATTGGTGACAATGTGCTACTGGCAGGTTAAATTGTTCTTATATGACAGTGTCTTGGTTTGGAAAGACAGGTATCTGCCAGGGAAAGCTGGGGTTTCCCTTAGAATGGAGAATGTAAACCCCTCATCCCCTCCAAATCATAATTTTGCAATTAAGGGCTTTCAGGCAAAGATTTGGGAATAGGAATAACAGTTCTTTACTAGGAATATTAACAATACAAATGTAGTAGAAGAAAAAACCACCCAACCAAACCAGCAAACAAACAACAATCCTGGAAAACTCTGACAGAGTCAGAGCTACAACCTGACACCCTGTAGGTCAGGGTGTTGGAAGCAGTCCAAAAGTGAGTCCTTCTGGAGTGGCAGATGTGGTTCTGTTAGAGTAGAGATGATCCTGAGAGAAAAGGGTCCAGTGGGTGAGAAGGGTCCAGTCTTCCTCCGAGAATCCAGTGGAACCAGATACCTTCATGTTCCTACGTCTCCGTTTTATCCAGGTAGGAATGGTTGGCTCCTCCCACTGGGTGGAGCATCTCACAATGGGATGTGGATGTACTGCTTTGGGGAGGGTATAGTTTTGGGAGGGTATTGTGGATGTACTACTTTGGGGAGAACAGCTTGTGAAGTCTTAATGGCCCATTGTGAAAAGGCATCTGCCCCCCCTCCTCCCAGAGTTACAAGAGATAAAGAAAAACATCTCCCCAGCTGCTTTCAGCAGATGAAATAGAATAGACATTTCTGGTTCCACAACCCAAGACAGACAGACACGGTGTAACAGGAACATGTTCCCCCATGCAAAAACTGCAGTTAGTTGTTCAAAAAAAAAGAGACAAATTGAAGTATTTGTTTGTCTGTGACAGTTACCATCTTTAGATATGCTCTTCTATCAGCAAAAGCAGATTTGACAAGTGTAAGGAAAAAACTGTGAAGAGGTGAGAGCACATGATTTAAGCTGATTGATCAGATTATGTGGAAGATATGTATCCTAAGGTCATCAGCGCACTATAGGCTACAATGTTTTTCTTCTCCATAATCAAAACCTTAGACAATTCTTACTGAGCCAAAAATGCTCTAAATACTACCTATTTCACATCAATCACCTGAAAGGCTGAACACTAAAAATAGTGACTTTTTATGCATCCCTCAGATTAGAATCCTATAATTTTGATTAGATTCTCATTCTTTTGAAACCACAGATACCATTTGAAAAAAAAAAATGGGTTTCCCTCCTAAATTTTGACAGTTTCCCCTACACACTTTCCCATCCCCACTTCCCTTGCCCATACCTGGAATTGGAGGAGGAATTTCAGATCTTCTCATACTTTTCTGCCCCATGTTTCATAGGGTGGTTTTAAGTCAGAGATCACAGCTGTGCTTTGGGAGGATCTCTTTGTTCTGTGCTCTTTCTCTTGGGAAAAAAACATATACCAACAGCTTAAGTATGTAGTCAGTAGAAAGTTTATGAAGAAAAGTCCTTTTACTGAAGAGTTTTACGCTGTTGCAATATTTTTCTTTCTTCTGACAACATTCTTAATACAAATATGGAAACAAATGAGGACCTCATATTTCTTCAGAATATGTTGCTGTAATGTAAAGAGTTTGGTCCTTCTTATCCTTGATATTTTGTTAATTTTGTCCAGCATTACACTACGTATGTTACAAATCACACATGGGATTATAGAAATGAATGTAAGACAGACACAGAAAAAATTGTGGAACACTTCTGAATACCTCAATATCTCAATTTCCTATTACAAGTCCATAATAGATGGATATCTGCCTCAAGGTCTGAAAAATTCTACCTCTTCATCTGGGAAAACATATACTTATTACTTCATTGCCACTAATGTGAAACAGGCATCATAATCTGGGTAATATTCTTTTGAATACATGGCACCCGTAATTTTTCTCTCCTTGCTGAACAATTGCTTATAAACTGCCCCAAATTGTCAGCTTGTATCTGTACTAGCCCATTGAACCTGAACTTCCTGGTAATGCCTCAGGGTATAGTTTTTTGAAACTCCTAGAAATCAAGTCATAAAGTTAATTTACAATGATTTTATGCAGTAAAGGTTCCCTCTTCCTTACTTTAAACCTTGAACTCAGACAACTTACTGTAGCTGCACTTATTTTCTTTTGCCTGGTTGTGCTTAATTTATTCACTTGTGGTTAAAAATTACTGTTCTTGCGAGTTAATGTACTATGCAAAGAGAGATGAAAATGAGTAGTCTAGAACTAATAACTAGCTTTCTGCCTTTCTGGAACCCTCCATTTACCTAAAAGGTTGATTACTCCTCCCTCATATATCAAGGGATCTGACCTCTATTCCATTCTTATCCCATTATTACAAAATTACTTGATTAAAGAATTTAGTTAGTCAACTGTTACCAAAATTTAAAAATATGTCTCCTTTCTTATTTCAACCATTGAAAGGAAGGTGTGGAACTTAGTAGGAAGGCATCCTGTGACATAGAGAGACAAGATATATAGATACAGTGATAGTTATTTAATTCCTCATGTACTACATAACTTGCTTTACTACTGATAACATTCCACTGATTTCTCCACTGTTGAGCCAGAAAAATGGATAATGAGTTTGTAGTTCAGTATCCAGTTCAGTATCCAAAAAAAAAAAGAGTCAGAATTTTATGACATATGACCTAATATAAGTGAACAATAACTTAAATTTCCATTGCCAGGCAGAGCTATGTCACACATTGCAGAAAATTGTGCCTACCAATTCTATTTTTTCTAGATCTAGAACCTATCAGGGCCTATTTTTAAAAAATTATGGAGGCATGACCCTGAAACACACTGCACTTATTATTATTATATTGTCAGTATTGACATTGAGCCTCTAAGGATCTTAGGATGTTCAGCAAACAGTGAACATAGTCATTTGAGTCTGTCAGAGTTCATGCTCTTTAGGTCAGTATTTGAGAAGAAAGTGTATTTCTGTGTGCTGGACATGACATTAAAGCCAAATATGAGGCACCTGATTCTGGAGAGAAAATACCAAATTGATGGAGAATGAATACTTGGATAGATTATTTACCTAATAAGAGATGACCTTAAGAACAACCTTAGCCAAAATTTGTAGGAAATTAACTCTTCTTTAATGAGTGGCCAAATATAAAATGTGGTTTGGAATAACCTACAGATCACTGAAAACACAAAAAAAATTCCAGAAAAGCAGATTTATTTCTTGAATTTAATTTTTTTTCTTTTAGACAATGAAAAAAATGTATCCACACCATTGCCATATGGGCAAAGTATTATACTAGTTAATTAAAAAAAAAAAGCAAACACTGTTTAGTAATATGTAGTTCATTATTTATGGGGAAACTATGTACTGAAAGGGAAATAAGAGGGTACAATTATGCTCTGTTATGGAGGAATAAATAACCATCTTTATCTCAAGTAACTTAGTATCACACAAGACTCACTGTACAGATATTGACTTCACTTTTTTAATCAATTGTCTTGATTTTTAATCAAGACAAAAACAAGAAAGTAAGAGATGTTAAAATAGTTAATTTAAAATACAAAATCATACATGCATCATCAGTGCATATATATTTTTTATGATTTCTATGAGAGCAGTAACTTCACTTTTATCTTCCATCATTTAACTTGTTTAAGTCATATTAAAAAGGAAATGCCCTTAGCCTAGTCAAAGCTAGTACTGTGGATTTGCAGACAGGCATTATGTGGTGATGCCTGCATTTACTGCTTGTGTATATATTAACAGCAAGATCTGCAGTGATCTGTATCCTGGGCAATATCCCTTACTGTCACCTTATTGTTCACATTTTTCCAATCACATGTTAGCTTTATGATGAGTTTAGTATATATAAAAGATACCTGAAGGTGAATTACAATCATGAATAATATTGATTCAGTAGTGACCCCAGGATGGAGAGACATTTCCATGGGAAGTAGCAGGAAAAGTGTGTCACAAAACAGACAAGGTTTTGTAAACTATGCCCACTCACTGTTTCACTGCCTGGAACAATCCAAATGGCAGGGGAGCTGGCCTTGAAGAACTGCCCATCCTGTGATTAATGCTTTGCTCCACCTGTGGACAGTCTGACTACAGGGAGCAGTGTTGTATCATGGTGCAGAACAGTATAGGCTTTGGTACACCTGCCATTCTCTTGAACTCAAAAATGGCATGGCTAATTAGAATATGTGGGCATAGTTTGAATAAGAACTGAAACATCTGGGAGAATGACAGAGTAAAAAAAAAATATATAGGAGAAAATGCTCTGTCCACTCCTTTTATTTTCTTTGAGAGGCTAAGACCCTTTCTCACATAAGTTCACAATTTTTTTCCAGGTCTGTACGTTCCTAGTTTTGCTTTCCCTCAATGATTTGATTTTCATTCTCCATTCTGTTTCAAGTCAATCAAACAATTTTTCATCCACTTTTACATGAAATTACCTGTACTGGGTCAGATCAAAGGTCTACCTACATCCTGCTCCTGACAAGGAGCCTAGGGAGGAGTATAAATGCAGGGCAAGCAGACAGTGATCCTTTCCTAGAGTAGTGCCCCTACTTCTGTGGATTCATGACGACCTGAATTACAAGTGGTAGGTTGATGTGAACTTGTATTCAATATCTTTTTCTTCCATTTCTTCCATGACATTCATCTTTGGATGTCAAACAGACATTTAGCACCAACAACATTCTGTGGTAAGGAAAACCACAGACAAAATCACAGAATATTTGAAGGTCTGTCCCTCTGTGCCTGGAACAGTGCTGTTTACTTCTACTGTTCATTCAGCTGACTTGTGGGAAAAAAAGATGCAAAGTAGCTTTCCTGACATTATCTCAGGATAAGAACCAACACACAGATTGGCAAACAACATTTTCTAACATGTCTGTGGCCTAGGCAGTGACTTGCATTTCACAAGAGTGGTGCTGCCTCTCTTCATGTCTAGAAGTACCTGCATTACTGTGTTTGGACACTCTCTCCTAGCTGTCCTCACGTAAAATGGGAGTGATAGTTACTCCTTCTAACAGACTTTTGTGCTTCAAATATATCAGGGAATACCACATATGTAGCCACTATATTCATATTATTGTAATAAGGAGAAGCAATGCTGCCAAAATCCCACCACTCCTGCTAGAAATTGTTTTAAACGAGAAAGATAATACACAAAGAATAAGTCAAATCAAAAAAAAAATAAAAATACTGTTAAAATGAAGGTGATAAATGGTGATGGAAGGAGAAATGGTTTAAATATTATTTTGGCGTTTTGCTTGCTTTTATTTGGTATGTGTTTAAGTTCATCTTACTTGGTCTTATATCCATTTACAGGGCTCTGTGTGAAAATAATGGACATGTCAGGCCAATATATTCCTGAAATAGTATGAAAATATACACTGCACGTCTTTTCTACATAAATTCTTGTTCTCTATACTTTATCAAATGCTGTATGGCCAGTTCTAAGATCATATATTATGAACAGTGAGGTTTTTTTTCACTTCAGGTAGGCACTTGCTCACTTGTGCTACTCCAAATTCACTCTTGCTACATATGTTCCTTGTTACTTTACTGCAGTTACTTAAAAATACAATTAGAGTAAGTCTATACAGTCCTTACTTTCACTTCTTGTCCTAGTAAATGAAAACATACACATATCCATACATTTACAATTACATTGCAATATACGCATTATGTATGTTATTAATTACCATTACAGATAAATGTATTGTAATGTCTATCAGACCTCTGTACTCTTCTATAGATGAAGGCATATTTCTATACAGCTTCCCAGTAAAAACTTCTTTCAAATCATCAGTAGTCCTCCCAGTGTTGTTCCTATTCTCTTGATGGATGTAAGAAGTTTTCTGCCTTTCTCTAAATTAAACTTGCTCATTACTTTCCTCCTCCTTCGTAGACCACAGAGTGGTACAAGAACTGTACCACTGTTCTTGCTGTCTTACACTTTGTGTATTTTTGAGAGATCACTGTAAGTGACTTCTGGTGTAACTTAGACCTTCCTCTCTTCTACTGAGTCTAACGTATGGAAAGAACCTTTCCTCTTCCTGACATCAGTCTATCCTTGAAGAGTCTTGATTTCTCAGTCATTTATTTCTAGTTTGTGCTACCAAAGGAGGCTATGAAATCTCTGTTTGGCATTGCAATTGGCAGAAACGACCAGGCATGGGACAGTAATCAATTCATCTCTTCAGTCCTTCCTAGGCTAGAGATCTTTAGCTCTTTTTCAACATTTTTTCCAGTGAAAGCTGTTAGCTCAAATAATAGAATATGTCTGGAGATAAACAAATTGTCAAGAAAGGGAAGGAATAATCTATTCAATACTGTTTAAGTCTATTGACTGTCTAGTCACAATCATTTAAACACTGCTCCATTCTACCTTCCACCAAAGGCTAAATATTCCCTTCTGCAGATAAGACTTTATACCTAGAAACTCTGAAGAACTACTCATATTCCTTAATCCTTGTCAGAAATACTTTTGCCACATTCCTGCTTAATCTACATTAAATGGGTGATATATTCATTTATCTCAGGAATAGGTCAGTATCAGTATCTTTGTTTGCTTGCCTTGGAGTTGATGAATATTTCTACCTTTATTTTTTGGAAGGTATGATAAAACATTATATTTTCCTACTCCTTGAAAACGTTAGCTTCTTTTCAGACAAGAGAAGACAAGAAACTTTTTGTTGTCTGATTGTGCTGTTTGAGGGTTCTTTTCTCAACCTAAAAAGACAAAAAAAAATCTATATATATGATGCATGGTGCAGCATAGAGGAGGAAATAATGACACTCAGAAATTTAACACCAAAGCATTGGGTAATTCTGGATGTCACTATAATTATCAGAGTGTAGGCTACCAAGAGCATCATGTCATGTGTCATACTTTACATTGCAAATAGTATTGCTAAAACCAGAAGATTTTTGTTTTATTCAGCATGTCTTCCATCTAAGTTCTTTATTTTAACACTGTTGACACCTTATTATTGCAATCACATCTTCTCATGCAGCTCTACAGTATGAATGTGCTGAGACAATTAACTTCATTAACTTTTTATTCTTTCCAGATTAACAGAAGAAGGGAGTAAGAAATGAAAAATTAATTGTAATGTTGTTTACACTTCCTTACGCTATGCAGAAATTGAAATGAAGCAGAGGAAATAATGGATCGTGTGGTTCTGATAAAGTATAGCTGACTATGTAAATCTGTGTAGATTAGTTCTTGTTGCAAACCAGTTGTTAAAGTGCTCCTGTGTATCTGTAGTGATGTTAGTGGTCTTAGCTCTTACAACATAACTAATATTTTATTTGGCTTTTTCAAAAGTCTACACTAGAGATTCAAGTAAAAGAGTGTTCATATATCTCCAGAACTGTAGGTAATTGTGAATATAATGGACATACATGGCACTGTCTTCCTGATATTTCCCGTTTCCCACTGCTGCTAGAAAGTGTATGTGTGATAATGACTCCGTGAAGACACTGGCAAAATGAAAAATTAGCTAATGACTCTAAGGCCCTTATATTGTTGTATACCTTTCCATTTATAACAGGAAGTCAGTAATTGTAATTCTGACTGGCACTGTGTTTTCATCTGTCCTTTCTAAAAATATGTTTGATTGGTATAAGAAAAGGCAAAGTCATACCCTGACAATTTTTCAAACACCTTTCTATTTATTTGCATTTTATTAATAATACAAAAGAATTAGCCTTGGAATTAGGGACAGTTCATAAAATATATTAATCTCTTGGATTATTGTTCATCTCTGTCCTCCAATATCATGTCCTTACGAATATCCCTTATATGTGTTCTAATGGTTATAGAATGTCAGTATGAGTGTTTTGAATTCACCAACCAGTAAACTAGCCAGGCTGCAGGTTAGTGAAGAGCTCCCTCTCGTCTTGTATTCAGCATTTGGGTGATTAAAATAGCATGATAAAAAAAATTCACCTCAATAAAAGTAGTGACTGCCATTGTCATAACATTAAAGGACAGTATGCCACAACAGTGCTAATGATATGGTGTATATTCAGAGCAGAGAGAGTCAAATGTCTTAACCTGAGCTTGATGCTCATCACAAGCATTGCTGACAGGCAATTTTATTTCTTAAAATTGCTAAAATATAGTTTGTAGTCTCTCAACTGCTCCTACAAATAAATGATAATTGATACAAATTTCAAATTTTGCTTCATTCTAGGAAATAAACACCTGATACTGTATTAGTTCATAAGAGAGTGCCCCACTGCTGGTATTTCCTGCAGTAAGGCTTCCTGTTTGTCTCTCAATGCATTTTTAAGAGTTGATCAGCTCTACCTATGATTCAGATTGAGTCTGGTACAGTCACAACCTGAATTATTTGGTTCTTTTGTGTTAATCTTATCTTAATAAAAGGTTGAGGTGTAAAAAGTCAAAAAGTTTAGTTGCAATATAAGGCTCAATATCTATTTATTTTGTAGGAAGGACTGACAGTTTTTAAAGTCTTTGCTTTTAACAATTTTAAGTACATTCAGTAACACCTTCTTTTAAGTACATTCAGTAAGTAACACCTTAGGCTTAAAGAGTGCCTAAGACACATGCCATTTCCAGCAGGGCTTTACACCAGCATTAATTTAATGAGGGATAAACAATGAAAAAAAATTATTGATGTATATCTTAAAGGAAAATATGTTCTAAGATGTTTTGTTGTTGTTGTGTTGTTGTTGTTGTTGTTGCATTGTTGTTGTTGGTGGTGGTGGTGTTTTTTGGTGGGTTTGTTGTTGTTGTTGGGGTTTTTTTGGTGATTGAAAGTGTGAAAAAAGTAGCTTCTGGCTGCTTCACCTATCAACAAGATAATAGCTGGCATCTCTCTCTAGACTAAGCAATGATTATATTCCTGTGCAGCTGAAAGGGGAAGCCAAATTATAATCTCTTGCAGGTGTGACCTAAGGAACACCAACAAAGCATGAAACACACAGAAAACAGTTCTCTCAAAAATTCTTAATGGTTAGTGCCCCACCTAACCATTTCTTTGTACGTTTAAACACATCTAGATACATACACTCATAAACTTAGAAGATGTAGATATAAACAAGTATATGGAGACAAGATATGTGTCTGTGCTAATGTGTACCTTGCTAATGTGTAAAAACATTTCATCTTTACATGTCTCTATGTGTATATTTGCATGCCAAATCTTTTTTTGTGTATGTGATATTCAGAGGTGCAGACACATAAATAGCTTTGTCTTTCCCTTTTTTTTTCCTTTTCTACACCTTTTATGACTGCTCTATATGGAAAATATATATAATGAAAACATTCACAAAAGTGTGTGTGTTCACAAACATAGATATACATTAGATCTGTGTAGGAAAGTGAATGGGATGCATGTGCAGAAAGGGGAAATGGGTTTGAATTCCTTGTGTTTCCCATGCATACACGCATTTGGGCATACCCACAAAATACACAGGCAACATTCTCCACTGACCAAAAAGGTCAGATAATTTTTTTTTGGTATATCACTTTGTGCCTGGTGACTTAATATTTTTCTTCAAATGCCCGTATCTTCTATCTATTATTTATGGTGATCTTCATATACACATCATTTATATATAAAGCAAGGTAGGTGAAAGAAGTCATTGATCTTTAATTTTTTCCTTTTCCCTATATAATGCATACTTTTAGACCTTAAGAAAAAGTACAGACTCAAAAAAGAATTGAAATGTGGGAAAGAATAAAAACTGCTTTCATGGTTTGTGATTCTTTCCAGGAGGTAGTACAAGAACAACCCTTTTCATCTGCCAGGAGATATGACTTTAAATAAAAAGCAAGTTTGCTAATTTTTAATTGGGTGGGACATAACTTACATACCACTTTTGAACTGAGCCATGAATAGGAGAAGGCAGGTGGAGAAGAAACTTAAAAAGGAAGATGTGAGTTCAGAAAAATGAATAGCAAAGTGCTTTACATAAACTTCCAATAAATTCACCTGCAGCTCTAATACTTCAACCTATTAGATAAATGATTACTCTTTAAAGAGTTAGAATTCTTGCACTTTTTTTTCTTTTTTCCCCTTAAGAGTAGCCAGGTGGAGACATAAAACAAGGCCTATGATCTATCTAGTGATGCTGTCAGTGATTAATCAATTTGCCTTCTGCCAATACATATGAACAAGAAATATTGCCTAAACAAAGAATTGAAGGACATTTTTCTTTTCCTTTTTTCTGGGCTGGGATACTGATTGCATAGATTCTGGGAAGTTTGAATTCCTAGATAATATTATTAAGACTTAGTGTCATTTTCTTTAAATCTTCAATGCAAATTGGTCTTTTCCTCTCAACCTTACTTTTGTTTAAATTGTGTGTGTGTGTGTGCATTAGTGTATGTGCATGTGCATGTGCATAAGCTTTTAACTGCATTATGTTCTACCAGATGAACACAACTTGTTCACCCAATCCTGCTTTACAATCTTGGAAAATCCTCAGATTTTTCAAGGCATAGGGTAGGTGTAGTGGCATGTCACATGGGACTTCATCCCAGCTTTAGGGTGGTTTTCTGAATGCACATGATAATAAAGAATAATTTCACTACTCCACGATGGGTGCAATTTACTCAGTTACTTCCACTGAGTCCATTCGGGTGATGCAAAGGGCAGAGGTCCAGACAATCCCTGTCTAGACCATTTTTGTCTAGACCATATTTCCATTCATTCTATATTCACCAGAAGTAGTCTGGTCCCAATGAAAGATCTATTCTACTGTACAAGGAAAATCATTTTCCTTAAAGGAAATCATTTACTTACTCAATAAGAAACATTTCCAGCTGCTCTTTTTGTCTTGATACATGCAGCTGTGTCTTAGGTGATGAGCAGCTGCGTATGTGTGAAGGTGGGAAATGCAGACTTGGAGGGAATCAGTCACTCTAGAAAAATATTAATTCTGTTCTGGTTATTGTGTGTTATCCAGGGAATCAAAGTATGATAGCACAGTTCACAAAAGTTCATTTCTGCTTCAGAAGCAAAAAAATAAAAAAATGCTCCATTGAAGTCAGACTAGATCCCACATGGATTACGCTTAACTATGTGAAAAGAATTTTACTCCAAAGGAAATTGCTGTAATACCTAAGCAGTTTAAATGGAATATAAATAAGGTCAAAATACTATTCAAAAATCATAATTCCCATCTACTCATTTCCTTATGTGAACATTACTGTGCACAACACAGAGCTGAAACTCTGGTAAAGTGAAGTTTAAGTCCCTGAAAAACTTCAGGCAATTTTTGCAAAATATCACTCACTGTTTAGTTTAATTAAATAAATTAATATTTTTTTATTAGTCATGGAATTGAGGGACATAATTTCTCTGGGAAAATCAAATATCTCTGTTGGGGAAACTTAAAGCACAACTAAACGAGAACGTCACCTGGTTTTAAAGGTGCTTCTTAAAGGGCAAGCCTCTGATGGGACACACGTCTCTCCATCTGACTGCCTGTGTGTCATGAGTAGGATTTCCTCATGCATCTTAATTACTGTGCTGATGACTCCAAAGAGAGATTCAAACCATTTAAGATTTGGGTCTCCCTATCCTAACATCCCAGGCCACGTTATACGGAGCTCTGAGAAGCCTGGTCTGCTATGTGCCGCTGTTCGTGGCAGGAGAGTTGAAACTAGATGATATTTAAGGTCCCCTAAAATCCAGGCCATTCTTTAGTTCTGTGGCAATTCTGTGACTATTAAATTAATCAGTCTGCTCTCCCAAAATTATACTACTGAACACATAACAATGTAAACTTCACTATCTTTCTGATAAATTAAACCAGGGCTAAAGATATTTTCCCACAACATTAGATGTTGTGGCCAGTTCTGAAAATGTTTCTGCTTTTGCAAAGAATTATTAAAGATGAGTTTTCTTCTTTCTGGTCTTCTATTTCATATATCCACAAAAGCAGTGGATGCTCTTATAGGGTTACTTTTCTTAGCTTTTGGCTTTAAATTCATGGAACACATTGTGTCCAGCCTTAATATTTTACACTGTAAGCCATATAATCTTTTATCTTTTATTTATAGTGAACCTCATATTAATTTCTCAATAGCAGCTGGCACAGCAGGAGGGACAAGGCATTGATCTTGCAATTTATCCACTACTCTTACATATCCTGAGGTTCATGCAGTCTAGGGAGATTGATAGGCTCTGGCATCAGTACAGTGGGTGTGTGTTTCTCATGCATGAAAATCAACAACAGGAAACCAAAATGTGACAATTTACAGTAATATTGGAAACATCTCTAATAAAAATAACAGGATGACCTTCAATAATTTAATGGAATATTGGGTATTCCATAATGAAAAATCAGTCGTGTAAGAGTTTCTGTATATAGGTTTGTGAGATTCTGTACATTTGTAACAGCTGGGTAAGAATGCACACTTTCACACGCACAACATGCTTATGTGTGTTTTCTGTCATCTTACAATATGAGTCACAAAGCTTCACTTTGTGCTAAACTGTGACTTGTATTTTCATGCATACAGCCTGATAGGGACAGACCTCCGAAGGATCTGAAAAAGAAAATACATTCTTATCATTACACATTGTTGCAGCTGCACAACAGGGTTTGAGACATCCTGCTGTATCATCTCCAATTTTTATCTTTTTAGAAACAAGTCAATCTGCATTGTTATCAGTTATGAACAACAGGTGACTGCCTAACATCAGTTCTATCTCCATCTCTGGGTATATACAGTAAAAGAGGGAATGCTAGGCATCTAATATTTACTCTTTGTGCAATTTACTGTAGACACGTTTCAAGACTTGGTAGACAAAATTTTAAACATGAACATTATCACCTTTCTCTGCTGAGTGTGTCTAGACACAGCAATGTTGTCCTACTCAAATGAAGAAGTAACTATCTAGAATTTGCTTATCCAAGATGTGCAGTAGTGGAGTTGATTCTTTTAAGGAACTTTGAGCAGCCATCATTATATGACTGCACACTATGAAAAGCTACAGGTAAAACTTTAGCTTGTGTTTCTAATTATGCAACATACAGGAAATTGTTAGAGTCAGTGTAACATTCATTGCCTTTTCTCATATGTGGCTTTTGATGTCGGGGTTAATTTCCTTTTCTCCTTTATTTACTATCTTTCCATTACCCAGAAAAATAATAAAAGTTCCTGCACTTCCTCCACAGTATTAGAGCTTTCCGGCTCCACAACCCATGACCCAGATAGGGGGATCTGGAAGACACTGAGGGCTTGGAATCAAAACCAGCCCTCCAGCTTCCAATTAAATAATGAGAGAGAGAGAGAGAGAGAGGGAGAGAGAGAGAGAAGGAGAGAGAGAGAGAAATGTTGTGTGATAAGGCCTGTGTACAAGCCAAGGCAACATATTAAGACTAAAAAACCCACATTAAAGATGGAACTATTGCATGTGATATGAAGGTAAGATTGCAAATACAGATATAAACTGTTCACTTTGGAGCTCCATCCACTGCTAGCAGTGTTCAGGTACATATTACTTATGCCATTAAAATTATCTCATCCCCTGTGGGTCTTAAGATATCAAAAGGAAGGGAGAAGTGTGGTGTCTTTCTACCAGGCACTTTAAAAGCTGTGGAGAAAAACTCTTCTACTACTCAGGACCTTCTCTGGTATTTCTGGTATGGAGGCACAGACACTCACTCCCTTTAACTGCCCATGATGTACTGTTTGCATAAAAGATTCCATGAGACCTGTTGAGCCTGTAGTAATTACTGTAGTAATCCCACAGTTTTAAAAAAGCTCCATTTTAATGGCCATAGTAAACAGAATATTTTATGTAAAACTCACAGCAAAAGGAGGGCTTTAAAGTATAGCACAGAAATGCCAAGAAACTACTGCTGTGAGCTATTTTTCTATTTTAAAGTTTTTTTCTGACTATGAAGACCTTTTAATTCTTAGAAATTCAGACTACTGTAAAGAATCCCTGCTTTTGGAGTGTATTTGCTAAAAAAGGATAAGAAGCCTCTGAACATTTACCCAAATATAGAAGTGTGCTTAGGCCGGGGTTTAGTCAAGTTTTTTTTAAATATTTGAACATATTATTAGGTACTCACTTTGTCTGTAATAAAATTAAAGATGCTCTTCTTGTAGTATTTCTGGAATAAACAGTAATAGACGTGCCAGAGATTTCACAGGTGAGACTGCTTTTATGATATTTCCATTTTATTTTATTTTATTTTATTTTATTTTATTTTATTTTATTTTATTTTATTTTATTTTATTTTATTTTATTTTATTTTATTTTATGCAGTTTAGTAACATTCTGGGTGCTTCAGGTACAGATGAGATAAACAGTGCATAAACCACACCAAAATGCCTTCTGTCTAAAGGTGCTTACAATCCGAGTTCCACCAATGGCAAGAAGAAAGAGAATAACAAAAATTGAGCAAAAGGGGAAAAGATGTAGGACAACATAATTTTGACTGTCTACCAGTTCAGAAATGGCATACATGCTTCACAGTAGTTTTCTGTGAACCCACAACTTGTCCTGCAAAATATTTTGCAAGTGTTAAGGGAAAAACAAAAGAAGAAAAACCTTTACATTTTGTTCAAGTTTGCTTTCCATTACCTATGTATTTTCATCCTTAGAGTGATAAACATCTGAGCCCAGGAGGATATTCAGAGTTACCTGGGCAGCCTTTGAGAGAAGATTTCCTGCATCACTCATACCAGCTATGTATCTCATTTGACACACAGTGAGTTTTTTAGGAGCTCTCACAAACATCTTGGAATTAATAAGATTTTCTACAGAAAGGCTGAAATATTCCTCTCTTAGACAGAAAATACCTTCTGCTTACCATACATACCAGTAGTAATGGATACACTTATACTCTTCTTATCTATTTTTTCCATTCTGTATCTGCACTATTTCTCTGATCATTCTATTACTGTGAATTGCCCTGTAGATAAGAAAGTAGTATACATGGTGCAATGCCATTAGTATTTCTTTGTGCTCATGAAGATTACACATAGTGAGATCAAAATGCTACTGCATAGCTGGCAGCGTACATATGAACAATTAATATATAAATGCTTTTTCTACACCTCTGACACTGTCAATTTACTGTTCCAATTCTTACTACCATTCAGTTCTTCCCTTACAATGTTCTGATCATCCTCTATACTTGCCATTTCCCTCCAGCTGAATGTCATTAATGAATTTCTCCAGCAATTACTTTTTTTTGTGGGCTCATTACTGAAAATCCTAAGATAAAATTTTTCTTAAGATTCTGGAAGAATTCCCCAAGTAATATCTCATCTGTATCTTGGTGTACTGTATTTTAAAGAATATTTCAACCAATATGTTCAACTCTTGTAAGTTCTAAATGACATTAGTTAATGACAAACATGAAAATATCTAAGTGTAAAAAAACTAAACTCTCATTTTCCCTTTTTATTTTACTTAACCAGCAATTTTCTAAAGCAGACAAAACCTTACATTCTTGCATTCTGAAACAGAAAACATCTCTTATTAATACGATCATATTCCATGTGATGCCAGGTCTAGGTAGCTCCTTATGTAATGGGGATCAGGTGTGGGGAATTATGATAGTGAACCTTGGGGAATTCATTTAGAATGACAGCACAGGCTCTTTTATATAACATATGTGTGTATACATATACCTATGTGTATATATTTACCAATTGTTTTGCCTGTGGGAAAGAGGAGGGTGGTTCTGTCAAAACTGGGGAGACACCTATAACTCCATTATAAAAATAGTTTCATATTACTTCCTTTTTTTTTTTTTTTTTTTTTTTTTTTTTTTTTTTTTTTTTGCCAGCAAAGAAACCAGTAGGAAAGGCATAATTTTATTTTCAAAGCTTATTTTACCTTTCCAAAATAAGAAATTTTCAAAGGTTATGTCCCCTACGTCTCTGAACCTCTGCTTTATCTTATACAATTCAGATGCTTTCACATTTTTAGCCTGGCTACTCTTCCTCCAGAGCATTTCATTCAAGGTGTTTCCTATAGAGGTGGAGAATGAGAACCCTGTACAAAAGTGTGTGTGTGTATATGTGTGTTATTATCCAGTTGATAATATACTGTCAGCTACAAAGAATTAAATTGCACTCTTCCTGATGCCATGCAACTGCAGAATCAGGGACAAGGAAAGATTCTCCAGAAGATGTTGCTAGGAACATCAAGGGCACCAGGTGCAAGGGGCATCAGGTTATACTTCCAGCCCCTGTCTTTGCAGTGCCCCGACACTTGCAGAGAACAAACCTGTTCAGTTTTTATAAAGACTTGGACCTAGCTGATTGCAGCTGTAGAAGAGAGTAGAGTTCTAAAATGAGCAAGACTAGTAGGATGTTATGCTGAGTTCAGAAAGTAGTAATGGTAGCAAAATGGATAAAAATAGGAGGAAAGATTGTTTACCATGCATTTTGGGAAACAGCTGACTGTAGTACTTTTGAATATTAGGTCACTATTGAATTTCTGTGGTAATTTCTCCTTTCTTGCTGCAGACCAAGGAAGACCAAATATGTAGGTTTTTAAATTGAATGTGATAGATAATCCATGAATTTTCCTTTTTTCCAGGTGGGGTCCATGTACTGCACTCCTCACTGCATGATACATGATCACCTACAGAAGTGCACTAGACTATGACAACCTAATGACATCTGCTGGTTTTCCACTTCTTTACAAGGTTAGAAAATATTTTAGACTGGATGTACTGAACTGCATGAAATTTCTTTGAGAGAAATATGTATATATATAAATATTAAGAAAAAGGCACATTTATTGATAGTTTTGAATTCTGAAGGGAAAATTGATGAGCTATATTTATAGTGCTTGTATTTCTCAAGAGTTTTGATTCTAAGATTTTTGGTCTAAATCCTGAGAGACTTAAAATATGTCATATTGTAGAAGGAACAAAAGGAAGCACTTTCTGGGTGAAACAAACACTCAGCAATATAGCAGGTGTACGGCCCAGGTATTGCTCCTCTTGTCCCTAAAAGTGGGAATTATCACTCAGTGTGCAGCAAAGAAATCTCACACAAGGAGTTATTTGTTTATTTCATATTTGCACCAAGATAGGAGTTAGCTGGTAAATCCACAAAACTAGAACCAATTCTCAGAACTTTAAATACATTTTAGCAGACAAAAAAAAAATCCCTTTTCTATTTAGTGCAAGTTCCTTAGTTCTCTTAATTAGTATTCTACTACCTATTGGTTAAATGATTCTCTCTCTTCTCATGCTAATTAGTCTGCATGCTGGGTCTTCCTCTTGAGTCAATGGGTTTCTTGAGTTGGTGGTTGTGAGGACTTAATGCTGCTGCTTATCTCAGAACACTGTCAGAGAAGGAAGCTCTCATAAGATAAGCCACCTCAGCAGAGCTCATGATTTATGCAGATGGTAGCAACAGAAAGATGTTAATTTCCAGGCCTTGTGAGGCCAATGTGGATAACACATCCAGAAGAAATCTCCCAGGTAGGAAGGCAAAGTATGGGGAAGGAAACAAGTGTTTATGTACATATCATCTCAAGTTGTGGAAATGGCATTTACACCCCATAGATACCTGAGATTTGAACTGTGTAAAAGTGGTATCTCTAGAGGAGTGACTGGGGATCCCCACAACCAAAAAGACCAGGGCGAAGGACCTGCAGGACACTGGGGGTGGTGATCCACCATTAACATGGTGGTATCTTTGCATAATCTCTCTCTCTCTTTAAGAGCCCTGCTGTGGTCAAAGAGTACAGAGCTCATTGAGTTCTTACCATACCAAGCACAATGGCTTGTCCTCATTAAGCTATAGAACCAGATTTACATTCCAAATTAAAAATATATGAAAACTTCCATTTCTTCATGGAATCTGTTGAAGATTCTGTAACTAAAATTTCACACATATGGATACAGTGAATCCAGAAAATAAGTTTTGACTTGATAAAAAAAAGCACAGGTGAAAGGGATTTGGACTGCTTGTAGAGAGTAGGCTCAATGTGAGTCATCAGTGTGTGCCCAAACAGCCAGAAGGTCAAGCTCCATCTCAGCGTGCACCACACACAGCATAACGAGCCACCCAAAAGACGGGATCATCCTGCTGGATTGAGGCATGGTGTGGCCTCACCTCAAGTCCTGTGTGCACTGCTGGGCACCATAATTTTAGAAGGATGTAAAGATCCCTGAATACATCCAAAGGAGGGGAACAAAGCTGGTGAAAGGGCTGGAAGGCACATCCTTTGAGGAGCAGCTGAGAACTCAGTGTTTGATTGGGTTTGGAGAAAAGGAGGCTGAGGAGTGAACTGATGCTCTGTACAGCTTCCTGACAAGGTGAAGCAGTGAAGGAAGTGCTGATCTTTTCTCCCTGGATTCAGAGATTAGATAGAATTTTTTCATTTAGAGGTTGGTCAAACCCTGAAACAAGCCTATCAAAGAGGTTGTTAATTCTCCATGCCTGCCAGTGCCTTAAAAGGAAACTTTTGCTGAATGGCCTTCAAAATATTCTGTGTATTGGTCAGCCCTTGAAGTGTTCAGGCAGTTAAACTAAATGGTCACTGTAGGTCGCTTACAACTGGGTCTACTTTATTCCAAATAAATGTTTATAAAAGCTGCTGAAACAAATGAAACCAAAAAGTGTTTTTCTGACATTGCAGCCACTTCAGAAATCTTTGCTACATTTCCAGTGGCAATGCCTTCTCTTCTAGGACTTCAGCTAGCATCCCATCACAGACTACTAAATGTTGTGCTCTGGGTTGTGGTCACTCAGGTCTTGAAAGCCTTCAGACTCAGGGATACCACAAACTCTCTGGGCAGCTCACTCCACTCCAGTGCTTAATGACTCTCAATGGGATTTTGATTTTTCTTACCTATCTCCAGCTTGAATCTTTCTGGTTTCACAAGATGTTCCTGTCTCTCCTTCCCCATCAGGAAGTGCTAGGAAAAGACTGGCCCCATCCCCTCTATGACCTCCCCACAGGCACTGTGTGTTCTGTCTGGTATTCCAATATCTCCTCTACTCTACAATGAACCAGCCCCACCCCACAGACTCTCCTTGGGTCTCCTGAGTCTTTATTGGTTTTTGGTTTTTGGTTTTTTTTTCCTCTTTCCTGCCTGGGATCCCAGCAGGATGCAGTGCCCTGATGAGGTCTGATGGATGCTGAGCAGAGGGCCACACTTTCATAAATTTATATTAAAACCTAGTTTTTGCCAATACCTTGGACAATGATTCTTTGAGCAGCTCAACCACTCTTTTGTGACACTTGAGTGTACAAATCTCTTTTTATCTAAAAGCTTGTTTCCCTTCATTCACTCCTTTTTAGTTTTCTCTAAAACTATCTTTTATCAAGGCTCTAAACAAGAAGACCCCTGCATTTGTGTATAACTCTTAGTCATCCACAGGCAGCATCTTTTCCCACCACTCCTTTGCATCTGTTGATGTCAGTTCCATGCACGGCTGTCAATCAGCCTAATGTCTCTTACCTACCCAGCTGCTCAGCTAAATTTATCACAGCATTATTTCTTTAGTTATTTAAACTACTGGCAGGAAAAATTGCTGCAGTCTGGTAACTGATAAGTTATCACATTTCACTTGCTCAACTGGATGTAATTGAAATCATAGAAATACAGCAATATAAGACAACAATGAGGCAGTAGGTCATGAAGCGAGGCAGTAGAGCAAGGAAGAGCATTTTAACCTACAGAATGCTGTGTGAAGACTTGTGCTGATTACAGAGCTCTCTGAACCAGGCCCCCACTTTTACAAACACCATGGTTACTTCTTGACATTCCTTTGTCAAGTGAGATGTGCTAAAACAGACAATATTTTCAGTTTTACTTTGTTTTACTGAGCACCCTGAAGAAATCAGTATCCTCATCAGTAAAATGAGAAAAGTAAAATTTATCCACCTTTGACAACTGTATCATGACCCAAGGATCAAAGTTCTATGCATAGCTAAGTATTTTTAGTATTACTACTTTGATGTGTAAATCACAGACACAATTGGCTGTAACTGTCTTTGAAGTTGTTCTGAAAAATTATACCATATTCCTCTTCAGCAGTAATTTAATTTGTGAATTAGTGACATGACAGACCATAAGAATCTATTTGGAAACTTTCCAATTGGTTTTCTCAATGTGTCTGCTGAGAACATACACTTAGTGTTCAGTAGGCAGCAAATGTCCTCAAATTATTATTACTGATTGCATCATTTTCTCAGTGAAAGAATTTGTTTAATTATAAATCTCATTTTTGTTAATATGAATAATTTTATGATCTGGTTCAAGTATCATAAATTATATTTAGAAACCCAAAGTGGTTAATCATTAAACCTACCTTCAGACTGGTTTAGTATAGATGTGTTTTTCCTTGGAAGTAGGCAGATGTGCTACAGGCCATCAGACTTCTGAAGCCTACATTTCATCAGAAAATACAGTCAGTCATCCTTGGATCATCCAGTGAATTTACTTGGTCAAACAGCCATACAAAATCTTTCAAGAGGAAAATTCAAAAAGAGACAGGATGTCCTGATTTTGCCACTCCCATATAACCCCCTCCCCTGCATGGACGTGTTTCAATGCTATATAAAAGGGCTAAAATGTTGTGTTAACTGAAAACTTTTGATACCCATTAATCAATAAATTACTTTTCATCCTTCCATGTTGTGAATCCAATACTATGATTGAAAAAAATGTATTTCAAATAAGTTTCAAGTCTGTTGAGTAGTACTTACACAAGGATTTTGAAGGATCAAATAATGAGTCAAAGAAAAAGAAGAGTTCATATTGCATCAGTTTGATAAAAAAAACCTGGAGATTATGGCTCGTCAGGGTTGCTTATGATGTTCAAGACACATTGAAAATCAAATTTATTTCTATAGGATGAACCATGTTAGGTCATGTGACCAGGTAGTTTGAGAAATGGCCAGAGTGGTTTTCAGTAACAATGAAAAGTTAGACTTCCTTTTTCAAAATCTTTTGCTGTTATTTAAAATACAAAAATGGCAACAGCCATTCTTGTAATGAGTGCTACAAAATGCAATATTTTGGACTCTTAAATCTTCTTTAACACTATCATATTCTTGTAATACTAATACAAAAATATCTTCTAGTTTGTAAGGATATATATATATATATAAAGCGTTGGTGAGTCAAACAAATGTCTGTGTCAAAAAATAAAATAAGGCTGGTTTGCTTTCATTCTGTATTTTCTTCTTGACTTTCCATGCAGAAATGCGGTTTTACAGAAGCTGCTTCAGATGAAAGGTCAAGAAGTTATAAATAGCCAAAACCTCTTTTCCTTACTTTAGCTCCTTTAAATTGGCAGTATTTGTGACTTGCAAAGTGCTGTGCCAATTGTCTCCACCAGGACTTATTTTGCAGCTCCTATCAGATTTTAAACACAATAATGATGAGTTTGTCATCATATACAGGAATAAATAGAAGACATTGTAACAAACATATTTTTAAAGTAGAGTTTTATAATTGAGATTTCAATAGAAAAAAATTTTTTTTGACAGAAATCTAAGTTCTTCAGTGGTAGTTTTATAGCAACATTTTCATTGTCTCTACTTAAAAGAAAAACCCATAATGCTCCAGTTCTAGAATGAATACTTTGTTTCTTAATTTTGTTGATGCATCTGGTCAGCCTTCTGCTTGTATTTTTAAATACACAGGAGTGCTGTTATCTGAGGGGATAAGATCTGTCATATAAATGATGAAAATAGGCCAGGTAGTAAGTTATTAACAGACAGACTATATTCATTGTCTGCTACTGAGAAATTAGTGGAAAAAAGGACGTTCTAATTATCTAATCTATCATCCTGTCAATGACTTTTCTTAACTTTTCCAATGTTTTGAGACATTTGAGATAATTCAGGTTTATTTTCCATCACTATGAAAAGCTATGGCTAAACACTCCTGATGTCTTCCACTACATATTCAATTAACATTACCCTATTATTTTTATTCATACACTAGGTTATTCTAGCCTACATTTCTCTTTGATTTTGGAATATCCAGCCCATGAGAAATTTAAGTGCTTATGCAGGTAAGTATTTTTAAATCAAGAACGGTATGAAAATGTAGAAAGTATTCACAGAATAATAGTTCTGTTTTAAAATGTTGAATTACTCCATTTCGTTGTCTGTTTGACTACGTACAGTGTCTAGAGGAAGTGGAAGTGCAACAGTTCAGGCCAAGTGAATGCTATGTTTTATAACGAGTGACAGTTAGTTGAGGTTATAGAGAAGAAGGTGGACACTATAGTACTTGAACTACCACTGTAATGGTAAAACCTTGTACTTCAGACAGAATGTAACTGCCCAGATAACACAGAAGAAAATAATTGCATTTGATTTGAAGAAACTGTAATACTCTCGAGTATGCTCCCTTAATACTAGATAAAACACACTTGAGAAAACCATTAAGGAATATGCTCAATTTGGGCGAAAGCTCTTTTGGTATAAGCATATTTTGGTAGGACTTTTGACTTAGAGCACCCCTGGCTCTGTGACCCTGGCAAGTTTGTCATGCATTTGCAATTCTATTATGTTCAGTGAGGACCAGGAATTCTCAAATTGTGACTGGTGGTCTTGTACATAATTTTTTCTGTGTTGACTTCTGCTTTGGAACATCTGCTGGGAAACAATTATTGAAAAAAGAGACAGCCAATCCCTTTTAAGATTTGTCCACACATCTGCAAAAAAATATGGATCTTCTGTTGGATTGTCCCTTGCCAGACACACCTTGGGAGGCAATCATATCACAATCATCTCTGTTATGGTGGGGAGGATTATTTTTGTAGAATCAATTGCTTTCTCTCTTGTTTATCACATTTCCAGTCATCCACCCGAGGACATCACTAAGGAGATTTCCTAAGTGCTAAGCCTATACTGTAAATTATACTTGTAGTAGTTTCACATTCACCTGTTTCTGTTGGTGAAATTTAGTGTAGTGCTTTAAGTGTCTTTTTTGCTGTGAGATAACATTAAGAGAAAAAAAGCAAAACAGGCCCAACTTAAAGGTAGGTATAAAGATAAATTTATTAACACACACCAAAAGAAAAAAATAATCAAAAAGAAACTTTCAAAACACTCTTCCTACCCCTACAAACCCTTTACTTTCCCACAAACAACATAAAGAGACAAAATCTGTGATTTTTGGTCCATTTGAAAATAGTCTTTCATCAGTTCTTTAGGAGAAGAGTCTTTCTTAGAGTCATGGATCCCACTGACAACCTAGAACAGTGCTCTTGTGGATTTTAACCATCGCAAAAAACAGGCACCTGGGGAAACCTTCTTCCATGACCCCTCTCATTAGCAGTTTCCCAAGCTGCTTATGCAAGAGTCTTAGACTCTTGCATATTAAGGTGTCACCTTTTAACGATGAATAACTCCAAAGGCAAAGGATTCTTCATCTCAAGGAACAGAGATGTCTTCTCACTTTTTCACTGGTGCTGAGGGCTTCTCATCTTTATCTCTGTTTAAGCATCTCATGGGATCAATATCACTTAGTCCATCACAAATACCTTTGATCAAGTACATATACAAATCTAAACAATCATCTCCCCAAATGCATATCTTTCCCATGATTTAAAGGGATAATCTACATACAGAGTTCATTTCCATGGCTCAATAAGAAGTCCAGCCTAGAATGGAATGGCAAACTCCTCAATCCCTTGTCCCAACAGTCCTTTCACTCTCGCTCCAATGACTTCATGCTGTGTCTTCTCTACGTTCACTCTGTTCCTTTCTTCTCTCTGTCAGGGAAGGGTTAAGCCTTGGAGGCTTCATTTTGCCAGAAAAAGGTTAAATCTGCCCAGACCTGCAGTGTTCACATGATCTCTGCCAGGCAGCAGCCTCTGAGGCTGAGGGATCTCAGAGTGGCAGGGCGTCCCCCCCACCACACTCCTTTCCTCTCTACCTGGGAGTCCCTGGAAAAGAGAGGGAGGGCGGGCAGCCCCTGCCCACCCCTCATTGACAATCGGAGCAGGCCCAGCCCAACTGGGCCCATCGCTTCTCTCCCGGCTCAGCTGGCACCAGGGCAGGCTTAAAAATTAGCTGATGTTAAGCTGCAGCCTCCCCCTCCCCGACCAGGAGCCAATGAAGGCCAGCCAGGCCTCACACCAGCTCCCCTGCCTAACAGGGGGAGCGGTGGGGCCTGGCCAGCCTGGGCTGCTCCAACAGAGCCAAGTTGCCTGCTGGAACACCAGAAGGAAAAAGAGTTCCCTGGGCTTCCCGGGCTGATTTTAAGTCTGTGTGACCCAGAGGTATATATCTATATTTAGCTGGCCAATCCGGCCATCAATCTGAAAAATCAGTCACTAAGTGCTTTTGACCATCCATGCTAAACCAAGTCAGGGCATGAGTTAAGAATTTTTAGAGTACAGCAATATTTAATTGCTAACCTTCCAGAAACTTTCTTCACATAAGTGAAAGACACTCAAAGGGTGTGTAGTTCAATAAGAATAGACTTTTAACCTTGTTGTTGACGCACGTGATGCAGTCCTAGGAAACACAATAAATAAGTACTTAAATGTCTGTTTTTCTTTTCACCGAATGTTATAAAGAGCCAATTCCATCGAAAAACGATTTATTTGCCAACAAAAATTTCGGACAAAGAAAACTGACAAAGCCAACAAGCCAGGAAGCAGTGCCTGCACTGGGTGAAACCACAAGAGTAACCTCTACTGCGTTACACTCCCCCTGGTTTCACCCTGACCCGAGCCCAAGCCAGCTGTTTTATACTTTTTCTGGCAGGGCTTATGTGAGTCCGAGATTTCTATAAGTTCTTTTGTCCCTCAGCATCTCCATTGATGAAATTTCTAAAGCAGGGTCCAGTTTCTGAATGGATTTCCTGGGTGCAGAAGGTTCCTGAGTACCTCTTAATGTCCCAGATATGATATCATCTCAGGGCCATTAGTCCTTATTGGGTGCGGAGCATCCTCATCCAGGTTGTTCTCCACCTTCCGTTGGAATTGTAATTTCTTTGTCCTCCTCTCCTGAGATGGGGAAGGTCCTTGTGAAATTTTCCCAGCCCTCTACCCTGCTGGGGAGGCTTTTTGGCTTTCTTAAAAAGGGTACACTTTAGATTCTGATTTATACTAACCACAACATTATAAAAATATAAACTATCATTCACTACAATAACAACATTATGAAAACATGAATTATCATTCACCACACTGAACAAAAATTTCAACAAGGAGAGTCACTTAAGAAAGTTTGAACAGTATTTTTCCTTAGTGACATAAGTGCCGGAGAAACCCCAGCTAGCACAGACTCACCTGGCACGGGCCATGTGGGGCCGCTCCCACGCCGATTTGGGCTCAGGTGGCGATTGGAGCGGAGCTGTGGAGCTCTGCAGCAGCTAGGCTGCTCTCGAACAGCAGTAGATTGTGCAGCGCCATGGGTTGAGGCAAAGAACAGAGAGAGGGTCCCTCAGGTGCATCTCAGAGGCATATTCCCCCAAGGGATGCCACCAAAAAAGCCAAATGCCCCATCCTTACAGTGTTTTTATATACGGGGGAGGAACAGAAGGAAGGTACAGTTTTCCAACCAATCAGGGACACAATGGGGAGGGGGGTGAGGAGGGACTTACAGTCTAACAGACCATAGGGAAGGCTAGGGGCATGGAAAGGGTCATGTGCACCAACGGGGTATCATGGAAAAGGGGGAAACCCAGGCGGGGCTTAGGAAGTTTAGGAAGTTTCCAACTTCCCTGGAAATAAGGGAAGGGATTAAGGATTGACATGATGTAATTGATGAATGACAGCTTGGCAAGGGAGGGGAAAACTTGAGGTAGAACCAAACTATCAGGGACAAACCAAACCAACAGGAACAAACCATTGGGATAAAAACTTAACAATAACTTAACAATAATTTAACAATAACTTAACAATAACCCATCACAACATCTTAGCACAAGATCTCAGAATTTAATAGCTTGAGGTTTGTTTAGAAATTAAGACAGAGTTGCAGTCCTGATAAAGTTAGATCCTTTTAGTGAACTTAATAATATTATGCTTGACAGAGACAGGATAGAGTGTGGTTTTATTCCAACAATATCAGAACACACTATTTAAATCACATGTCATTGAGATACTTTCTTTCTAAAAATAAGAAGTCATATTTATTTTTTTTTAAAAAAGGTTAATTTGTTGACAGCAACTTTGTTTAATTGCTACTAATGCATTTTATGCTAATTAAGCATGCTTTCTCAACAATTCCAGAGGGGAAAAATAAAGTCTTTAAGGTTCCTTCTAATCCAATGCCCTGGGGCTGTAGGCTTCTAATTCTTTCATTTTAATCTACCAATTAGATGCATTATATCAATAAATATGTCAGAAAGGATCTATCATTTCAGCAACCCTTCACCTGTCATTGCTTTAAATCCTATTAAAATACACAAGTCTGTATCTTTCCTTAAAAGCACCAAAAGGATGAACTGACTAAAACATTATCGGCATTTTCCTGGTGATGAGACCTTAAAATCTCCAATCTCAGTTGTCCATGCATAACAGTAAATATAATATTGTGGAAGTACAGAGTTACTTCACTCAATAAATATGTTTTATCCCTTAGATATAATTTGCCATTTTTAACTTTCAGTCCTTCACTTTTAAACATTTATAATGGTCTTAAAATTTAGCTCTACTCAATTGTAAAAGAGTTCTCCTTGTATTTTTAGCTGCATCTCAGTTAATAATCTGCACAGACCCAGCCTATTAAAGTGATAGAAAAGAGCGCATTAGAATTTCCTTCTATGAATTTGTTGTTTATGGAAAAAGTTTTGACATCCTAAAATTGCAGTAGAGGTTCTGTATCTTTCTAAAATGGTGTGATTCATTGACTAAGACTTTTATGGTGACTTAGTTTGCATAGAATTTAACTCTCTATATCACACAGTGTAGTTTTCCAGTACCAATACAATCTCTGAACACAGTTAGAAATGAGAAGCAGCACCTCAATAGCCCAAGCAGAGCAAAGGTTATAGCGATTTTTTCCAACATATGACTTCAGTATGACTTGTGTGCTTTTTTTTATTTTGCCTCATAATTTATGACAACAAAAAAGTCATTTATTTCTTTCTTTTAATATTTTTCTTCGAGTCATTTCAGTATTAAAAAAATTGTTTGAAGAATGGTGAGGAAAAATCTTATAATCAATAGTTCATCTACTTTTCACAATATTAAATGAAACAAAAAGCTCTTTTCACCTGAAAATAATAAATTTAGAAAAATTGTGAAAGATAATT
Source organism: Phylloscopus collybita (assembly GCA_027886175.1). Lineage (NCBI taxonomy): Eukaryota > Metazoa > Chordata > Aves > Passeriformes > Phylloscopidae > Phylloscopus > Phylloscopus collybita. The sequence goes on from JAJNNQ010000029.1 coordinate 6,578,615, forward strand.
GTGATATTTTTGTGTCTATATTTTATACAGTATCAACTGGACTATACAAATAGATATACTCACATTATTCACCAAAATAATGTATTTTGTGCTTATAGTTTTCTGTAGAACTATCACATACCATAAGCAAAAATTCATACTCATCTCAAAAACCCTTAGTTTTTTTCTGATTTATCTGACAGTTTTTAAAAAAGATAAATTTGGTTGTTTTCATTTAAAGTGCATGTAAGTTATGAACATATGAAAATTCATTCATATTTATCTGTATTTTCATAGACGAGATTCTTCCCAAACTTAAGGTCTGAAATGCAGTCAAGAGAAATTAAATGCAAATCTAATTACATATGAATTGCCCCTTTTATAAAGCCTAAAGGCAAAAAAAGTTGCCTTTTTTAAGAAGCAGAGTCCAGTCTCTAATCAGGCTAGAAAAAAAGACAAGTCTAATATATGTTATACATAGACTGTAACACAATAGTACTAGCAATTTTTTGTCAGGCAATTAAATTTTATGTCAAGCTAATTCAATTTTTTTTCTGTGTTATTAAGTCCTACAAAAAAACCCCAAAATCTGTTCTCTTCAGTAAATCACAAGTTTCACAAAGCATTCCCCTACTCAGACTCCTTGTTCTGATATTTTGATATATTAAACATCCAGCAAAATATTTCCAGGGTCATAAATCTAGAGTGATAAAATTAATCTTATTGCTCAAGAGGAATAAATATTTTATTGCAAGTTTATGAGCTTTTGTTCCCTTTTCACTTGCAAGTAGGTATTGTTTAGTGGTACAAAGACATTTAGCTGCTAAAAAATGTATTAGAAACAGTACAGTAATAGAATTCATATCTACAAAGCTGTTCACTTCTCAGAATGAAAGTGCAAGAATATCCAAGAATACAGTATTAAACTCTATTATTTTTCTTACATTTTAAACTCCAGGAATAATTTTTGCATCTATTAGTAATTTTACAATGCCTTTTTCTGAAATTTTACCTGAAAAATAGCTGTGCAGTTTAATTTACCGCATTTAAATGAAATGTGCAAGTCTAGAAACTAGAAATTATCTAATTTTTCATTTTCTTTCCATTTTTTTCTTACAAATGCAAGGAAATTTTAGGATTGGAGATGTTCATTACACAATTATACCTTTATCTGTGGTGCTAAGCATTTGCAGAAATGATTCAGTCTATACAAGTCTGCCACAACATACATGACATTCAAATCCATGTTGTCTGATATAGAATGAACACATCACTTGTCACAATTAAGAAATGGATTGGGGAGAAAGGAAGGTACAGGTAGGAATTTCCTACCTGTCTACATTGGACTAGAAACAAATGGAGAGAGATCACAGGGTTTACTGCTGCTATATATTATATAGAGAGAATTACTTTCTTCAAAGTAGTGCTGCAAATAAGTAAAGTATGACAGTTCTCTGCTGTGGTAATGTGTTGCACAGCCATTCACAATATCTACAATGACGCTAAAAGCTTCATTACAATTTGGCAAATATTATGTGAATTTTGCAGAGACTGTGATTTTTCCAAGGCCCTGAAATGCAGAGTTGGTTAATCCAGTGATTTTGTGTATTGTTAAAAATGTGCAGATAGACAAATGAAAATGGTAGTATGGCTAAATGTGAAGAGATAACCCATACTGTCTTAACAAAACATTATCACCAGAAAAAATTATCTTCATCAGAAATGCACTATGAAGCATCATAGATCCAGAGCATTCCCAGTTTTGGGGCTTTTTCTTTTTTTTTTTTTTTCTTTTTTTCTTTTTCTTTTTTTCTTTTTTTCTTTTTTTTTTTTCTTTTTGAGGCATAAGTTACTTTGTTGCTTTTTCTATGAAGACATGGTACTTTCTAATGAACAATGTTGATGTTTAAATTTGAAATACATGACGAATTTTCATTTTTTCATAGTTACTACATGGAATGCCAGGTTACTAATTCAGAGTTGCAATTGACAAAGCTTCAATCCAGGAAGGATGTACAACTACTAGTAAAAGCTTAAAACGAGTGTTAAATTTACAAAATATCAACAGAAGTATTCATAATTTTCATAATATTCATAATCTCATAAGTTTGTGGAGAAATATGGTCAAGTTTAGGAGGAAAAATGTTACCAGGATAGACTATGTTTCAATATTCAGACGAAGCACACACAGACACCTTAATTCAAATGTATTTTATTGTCCACCAAAATGAAGAGGTGGAATACATACAAAAATTTTCTTTCAGTTGATTGGGCTAAATTGTACGCTCTCCACATTCAAATTCTATGTTAAATCCATACCAGGCACCTGACTCTGCTTTCCTGCTCTAGCAGTTTTCCAGGAAAGAGAAACTGAAGATGAGATTGTGCAGAGAGCAGAAAAATGTTGCAGGCCAGTAGTGAGCTCTTGAGCTCTGAAGAACAAACCAATAATATTCTGAAACAATAAAATTTGCAAGTTTACAGGCTTTTTAATGTTTAAGATTTAAATATACTTTAGTGCAAGATTTTGATCAGACCTTACTAATCACCAATCAGGTATGCAGCCTAGGGCTTGAATACATCTTCTTTTTCTGTCCTGTAACAATGAATATATAGTCATACCATGAGACATGAAAGAAAAAAATAAACAACAAAACAAGTGCTAGAGTATCACCATGGATAAATGGGCTTAGTCCAGAGAAAGACTAACAAGAGGGTAATCTGGGGAGGAGTAGAAGCTAGTCTATTTGATGGATGCAAGTGTGTCTTTTTTACAGGGTAAAACTAATATAACAGACTGAGCTGCATAGACACCAAACAGCTGAAAATAGGCTTAGGAAGCACCAGTGGATTTTTTGTTGATTCACTTGAACATGGAAACTACTGCAGAAAAAGAATGAACTGTGGTTAATGTTGGCCATACTGTACTCATCACACACCATAACCAATCACAAACATTTTTCTCAGCAGGGAGGCTAGATTTGGGCTATGCTTAGCACTCTGACTGCCACCAGATTTCTCAAAAAATTGATTTCCTGAACACTGCCCACTGCTAAATCCTGTGTAATAGTGTTACTTAAACTAGATGTGATGTGGGAGTGGTATATAATCAGGCTTGTCCAGGTCAAAGCCCTGTGGGCAATAATCAGAGACTGAGGCAACAAAGGGAACCTTGTGGGTGGTGTCTGCTGCAGCCCCCTGATCAAGCAAGCCTATTGGTGAAGCCTGCTGACTCCAGCTGCAGGAGGCACTGCTCTCACTGGCTCTTGTCCTGCCAGGGGACTTTGACCACTGATCTCTGCTGGGAAAATAGTACAGAAAGTTGTAGGAGATCCAGGATACTCTTGGAATGCATGGAGGATAACTTCCTGACCCAGGTAATAGATAGCCCTATCAGAGGTGATCTGATACTGGATCTCTTGGTCACCAGCATAAGGTGGGGACATCACCAGCTAATTGGGGACATCAAGATTGGAGACGGCCCAGGTTGCTGTGATCCTGCATTTGTTAAATTTACAATCCTGACCCTATATGGGTCAGATAAGGGGTAAAATCAGGTCCCTGAAATTTAGGAAAACAAACCTCCAACTCTTCAGGATAGATAGTCAACAGGATCCCCCAGGAGTCTGCCCTCACGGATAAGGGAGTAGAACAGGGCTGACAGATCTTTAGAGAAGTCTTTAATAGAGAATAAGAGCTAGGTATTCCCAAGAGCTAAAAATTGTGCAGGGAATGCAAGAGATAGGTGTGGCTGAGCAGGGAACAGCTGGTCAAAGTAAAGGGGAAGAAGCAGATGCACAGACAGTGGAAACAAGGACAGGTGACCTGGGAAGGGCATAGAGATGAAGTTGTTATGCAGGGATGGGGTGAGGAAGGCCAAGACCAAACTGGGACTGAACCTAGCAAGGGATGCAGAGAATAACAAGGGGTCTTCTACAGACATGTTAACCAGAAAAGGAAGGTCAAAGAAGGTGCACCCCCTGATAAACAATGCTGGAATACTGATAACAATGGATGAGGAGAAAGCTGAAGTAGTTATTATCTTTTTGCCTCAGTCTCCAATGACAATCTGTCTTCCCACACCTCTCAAGTAAGTGGATGGAGACTGGGAAAGCAAAGTTGCTCCCACTGTAAGATAACATTCATGACTACCTAAAGATTCTGAGTGTACATAAATCAGAGGGACCCCATGAAATGTATCCCAGAGTCCTGACAGAATTGTCTGACGTAGTTGCCAAGCTACTATCCATCCTATTTGAAAAGTTATGGCAGTCAGGTGAAGTCCAAGGGAACTGGAAAAGAGGAAATATTGTACCCATCTTTATACAGGGTAGAAAGGAGAACCCTGGTAGCTACTACCCTGTCAGCCTCCCCTCTGTGCCTGGGATGATCCTGGAACAGATCCTCCTAGAAGCTGTGCTAAGGTAGAGGGAGAACAGAAAGATGATTCAAGACACTCAGCATGACTTCCCCACCAACACCTTTCTCTCCAAATTAGAGAAGGATTTGATGGGTGGATTGTTAGATGGATAAGTGGTTGGATGGTCTCATCTAGACGGTAGTGTTCAGTGGTGCAAAGTCCCGTGGATATCAGTGACAAATTGTGACCCTCAGGCATCTGCATTGGGACCAGTGTTATTTAGTACATTTATCAATGACAGACAAGGGGAGCAAGTGCACCCTCTAGCAAATTTGCTGATGACATTGAGTGGTCCTATTGTCACACCTGAAGGACAGGATGCCATCCAGAGGGACCTGGAGAAGTTCTAGATGTGAGTCCATGGAAATCTCATGAGGTTTAAAAAGGTCAAGTGCAAGGTGCTGCACCTGAGTCAGAGCAATCCCCAGGACCAGCACAGGCTAGGGGATGAACAGATACAGAGCAGCCCTGGGGAGAAGGACTTGCAAGTGCTGTGGGTGAAAGGCTGGTCATAACCCAGCCATGCGCACTGGCAGCCCAGAAAGCCAAATATGTCCTGGGCTGCATCCAAAGCAATATGGCCAGCAGGGCAAGGCAGGGGATTCTGCCCCTCTGCTCTACTCCGTTGTCACCCCACCATTGACCTGTTTTAGTGAGTTCAGAAGGGGGACATCAAGTTTTTAGAGGGATAGAGCACTGCTCTTATGAAGAAAGGCTAGGAGTATTATCATTGTTCAGCCTAGAAGAGAGAAAGCTTCAGGGTTACCAAATTGCAGCCTTCCAGTAACTGAAGGGAGTCTACAAGATAAAAGGTCTTAGTGGCAGTGGTCCAATGTAGTCAATTTGTCAGGCCTCACCTTATCAGAACCCACCTACTGCCCTCTGTTCCAAGGAGAGTTCATTCATATGGCTGGCTTGATTGCAGCACATTCATGGGCAACTTGTGTCATAGTCTCCAGGGTAGGTAGGGCCCACCCCTCGACGAAAGCCCATCTGTATGTTGCACCCCTTCATAGGTGCCCTGAGGTTTCATGGCACCATCAAGCTATATAAATAGCTCACCTTTCACTTCTAGTCTAGGTCTACCTGAGATATTCTATTCTTAGCAGGCTTATCTACCTGTTTGTTGTTCTGTGTTTAGTGGCACAATTTTCAGGCGCATGAACATCTTCATGATTTATGTTCAGACTCATGTTCTCTACCCATGCAGTGATTTCCTGACACATTGCAGCAGGCTAGATGTGTTTGCCCCTGTGTGGCCAGCTGGTCTTCTTGCATAGCTGCAGCTACCCTCACAAGGCATTGGCCCCATCCAGGAATAGATATAGGGTGTAGGTCACTCTTCTCATTCAGCAGTCTCTAGGGCTCTGAATGAGATGGCTCTCACTTCTGCAAACTGACTTAAGTTGCCTTCCCCTTCAGCAGCCTCAAGAACTCGTCATGTGGGACTCCACAGAGAAGCTTTCCACCTCTGATCATTTCCTATCCCATGGCAGGATCCATCAGTAAATAGATCATGGCCTCTTTAATTTTCTGCTAACTCATTATATGATGTTGCTCCTTGGGTATAATTTACCTTCTCAGACAATGATTCAAAATTTCTGGCTTCTGACCAGCCTGCAATTTCTTCTAGGATTCCTGGGAAAATGGGTTTTCCTACTGAGGCTCATTGTGTAGACAGTGTTACCCATTTGTTCCATGTAGCGCTGATTGCACAATGAATTGAGGGGATGTTTCCTTTGAGCAACCCACTGTGAATTGCACAGGCACTCACAGTGCCAAGAGGAGACATGCTTCTGTCTCAACAATTTCTGAGGATCAAACCCCATCACAGGCTCCTAGTATCTTTTCTCACTTGGAATATAGTGGACTTTGGATCCTCGATGACTCCTGGTCCAAAACTCTAATGGTCTACCTCAGGTTCTCCTAATGTTCTTTTTTCCTTTCTTTTCTTTTTTTTTTCTTTTTTTCTTTTTTTTTTTCTTTTTTTTTTTTTTCCAGAGGCTCCCAGTGAGATCTCACTCCTCAGAGGCAGTATAGAGTATACTTTCCACATCATGACCTGTTTGAATAGGGCCACAAAATCCTATGAGAAGCTGATTCCTTTTGATCTGCTCAAAGGCCTGTTGTTGTTCCAGTTGTTCCAGTGCCACAAGTCACTCGATAGATTGCGGGGGCACAAGCTGGTTATAGCCATTCAGAATGCATTCTCCAGAGCCCCACAAGACCTAAAAAAGCTTGCGTTTCCTTTTTGTTAGCTGTTGGAGACATAGTTGCTATTTTGTTAACCACTTTTCTCCACATGGCCATTGTGGAAGGGACACTCTCTGGATCTTTACGGACCTTGTCACTTTTTAGATCACTGTAGATGATTTCCAGTACTTCTAATTCTCTCAGGTACTGGATACATCCATCTGCAGTGATCCACTTCCCTGGAGAGTTCACAAGATCTTCCTTAAATGCATATCTTGCCCTCACACTAAAGAGAAGCCATCTCCAGAAGCTGCAAGTTGCTAATTCTTTCCAAGTCCTCTTCAAGAAAGATGGGAAGAGACTATTAGAAGACCATGTAAAGAGGACAAGGAGGAAATTACTTCAAGCTGAAAGAGGGTAGATTTAGACTAGATATTAGAAAGAAATTCTTTACTGTGGGAGTAATGAGGCAATGGCACAGGTTACCCAGAGATGTTGTGGATGTCCTGTCTCTGGAAGTGTTCAAGGCCAGGTTGGATAGGGCTCTAGGCAACTTGGTCTAGTTGGAACTGGGGAAGAGGGGCAAAGGGGTTGGAACTAGATTGTCTTTAAGGTAGATGATCCTTAATCCCAGGCCATTTTGTGATTCTATGTCTTTTAAATCTCAGTTATAGAAGTAGTGAGAAAACTTCAGTAATGCTTCTTTTTCCTGGTAGTCCCAAACATGCCTTTACCCTAGTCTATCTTCGCATTAATTTCTCCAGGCTTGAACCTCAATTATACTATGTATGACCATTGAGAATCTACAGCAGCTGTCTTTTCAATGCATCTTTCAGCCTTCCTTTTCTTGGATGAATGTGGAAGTATTTTGGTTTTTATCATTTTTCCCTCTACAGTTACAGTAAAATTCTTAAATGCAGAAGAATCAGGCATTTCAGAAAAAGAAGCGTACTGACCTTATAAGTAACCATTTATGATGGAAATGGCACAGAAGATGGAAACTGGGAAAATATGTTGTGGAAAGCAATGGTGCAACCATGGCGTACATTTTATGGAGTGAAATAAAAGGATTAGAGCATAATTATGCTGCTGGTATATAGCACATAAAGTCAAACCAAGTATTACTCTTCCTAGTTCTTTTAAGCCTGAAGATAAGAGAATTTGGCACCTTTTTGTTTTTCTTGTTTCTGAAAAATAAGGGACAGTTCTTTTTCATCAGTAAACATAGCATCTTTTCCTAATGCATGTGACATATTTAACGGTTTAGAAAGTATGACCGAGGTAGTTACGTATTGATATTTTTCAGCAGATCAGAGTGATACTATCATTTATTATAAGTCTAATTCGTCATTTCTAGTCTGCAACTTCTTTAGTAATGAGAACACTAAGGAAAACAAAGGTTTTCCTGTAGTGTTTATCTAACTACGTCAAATTAGAATATTGCCTGCAGTTGTCTTCAGTAAGTGTGTGAGTTAGCTTGACACTTTAACTTATTCAATGACATGCTTTTAAAATCTAGGCAAGTTAATAAAAATGTCTTTTTCAAGAGTGTGTGTATTTTTTTAGTTATAGAACAATCCTCTTTTACACAGTTCAAAGAGGAAAGGCACACTTCTGTTTCATAATCTCAGCTCCTGTTAGTCCATGTGCCAGACAGCAGCAAGTGCAGTAAGACAGTTTGGGTTCTCAGCTGTCAAATCAGGCAAAATCCTTCAATGGCTACCATGTATGAGGTCAGGAATTAATACTTCCTTGAAATAAGTATTGAAATCTTTTTAGGGGTGTGTTTATCCTGGCTTTTTAAGGGAGTAGGCATGTTGGAAACATTTTTTGCAATATTTTTATATCTTGATTCATCTAGAAACTTCCAAATGCACCTGGATCTTCCCAAACAAGTAAAAGCATGAAGGAAACGAGGGCACCTAAACATTGAACTATGCGTTTTTTAAAAACTCTTCTTTATTGTCTTCCTGTGAAACACATTTTGAAGGCCTTCCAAAGAAAATGGAGACATCATTTCTGGTACACACACACTGGTACACACAGAGAGGAAGATTTAAACACTTATATTGACTCTCTTCCTTTTCTTCCCCTGTGCCCCAGGCTACTACCATGATAAAACATAATACAGGATTTTGAGTATTAAAGAAGGATTTTTTGGGGAACATGAATGGAGATTCTTCTGTGGAACAAGCTGTACAGCATTAAAAAATCTACAGGTTCTCAAAATGGAGTTTGTTGAAGTGGTGGAAGTGACCATTCTGTTAGTTTCTATCATACAGTAGATTGCATTGCACCTTATCAAACATTAAAGATGAGAAGACTTTTTCCAGAATATCAGCAGATGCAGAGAATATCATTGTTACATTAAAAAAAAAGAACATCTCTGGTGAATTTTCTATAAATAACCTGCTGGTTACTGGCATTGTATCCATCAAAAAATTATTAGGAAAGTTTATGGCAACAAATCCTGTCATTAAAAAAGTCAGTATGTTTTCCATTTGAAACAATATTTCCTCAAAAACACATTTAAAGCATTTTTAAAACCCTCTCTGTAAGACGTAACATGTCCAGTATAAGTTTCACAGCAAATTTTGTAATAAACAGCAAAAATATCTTTTTAGATGAGCTGAGTTTGTCTTGTACATTCAACAATAATGGATTTAATGGCAACCAGGAACAATTTTTTTCATTAGGGAGATTAATGTTTTGATAGTAAATCTAGCTGTGTATTTCAGGTATATTTAAATCTGAAAAAAAAGCCCCAACCTTTTAAAATATTTTATTTGTCGAGGGAACTGCAGCATCACTGTTTAAAGAATCATCTTAATTTTATATTTTCATGAATTTTTTAATAGAGGTTTATATAACTCACTTTGAAAGAAGACTTTATATAATTCACTCTGAAAGAGGACTTTCTTTACAAAATACTTCTATCAAGTGTCTATCCATTCACTGAAAATTCTTTTAATAAATAGAACTTAAGAAGGAATGTATAATCAGAAAGAGAATGAGTCAGGACTCTGTGAGGTATTTTTTCATCAGATACTCTTCTAGAATTTTTGTTAATTGGAGGAGTTATTCTCATCAGCTTTTCTTCTCTACAACGAAAGTGACATGGTGGACAGAGGGCACTTGAGATCTGAAAAACCAATTTCACGATTTTTAAGTGAAATGTAGAAATTGAACAAAATACTTTTTTCATTTAAAAACTGTTCATGAATGTTACAAGCAAAAGAATTTTTGCAACTTTGACCCTTGTCTGACGATGTTCTTTATCCTGTAACACACCATTATTAGCATATATCCTAAAAATTTTCAAATGTACTTTAAGAACTAAAGAAAAGATTTAAAACCCATTGGAAAAGTATACCTGGACACAAAAGTACATCAGATGTGTTTGCTTCTCCCAAAGTTCAGTATGAATGTTACTGACTTGCTGCAGAACCAAACTCAGTGCTACACGCCTCTGACTGGAGCTAAATGGCTTATCGAGTTCAAGCTTCCCTGTGACAACCAAAGGAGTGTGACACTGAGTGGGAAAAAAGCTGACATATGGTTCCACGAGAAACTATTCCACATGGAGAACATACAAGAAGCAAACAAATAGTCCTTGTATGTAAAAGTCAATAGCAGATAAACTTCTAATTAAAACATTTAAACCATAACATTATTATTTTTAGGAGGAAGTGACTCACATGCTAGATAAGAGTTATGTCCACAGGGAGAGCTGAGACTGAGGAATTCCAATTTCTGAGAAATTTAAGGTGTAATTTGAGTGGTACTCTATTAATCTTTAAGTTCAATTTCACATTGGGAATTTTGTGAACCAAAAAGGATAATTTCTTATACGGGCCCAAGGTCAAGTATAACATTGTTCCCTGGCAGCTTTTTTAAAAGGGAAGATGGTGAACTCAAACTCCCTTCGCTAGGAGTTTTGTGTTCCACATCAAATCTATAAAATTCAGTAATGTTTATGATAGTGTAACCTTAGATTGTTAATTTACTAACATGTTTCAGATTTTGAGATTTTTTTACATAAAACTGCATTTGTTACAGGTAGCCGCGCTTTCTTCTGTTTGAAGCTGTCGCACTCGGACATGAAACAAAGATGCTTGACTCCAGCTGGAAGCAGAAGAAAATCAGAAGGCTTTATTTTCTAATTTTTAGTACCATTTATAAGGTGTTCTGTTACAGACTTAACATGATTGGCAAAAGGGAACAACATCTCTCTAGTCCCATTGGTGGAACAAGAGAAACACAATCAGCACATCTGTACAGAATTATTTTGAGAACGTAAGTTATTTACAGAAATTGTCCTTGAATGAATACCTCTCCCAAGAAATCTTCCCTTGGGAAGAAATCAGTCACTGGCAGGCTGAAAACCTTTCAGACTCAGAAATATCAGGCCCACATGAAGCAAACTCACTAAAGGTGTCCACCATGACTTAAAAATCTCAGGGAAATGTACGGTAGAGTTAGCAGTATCCTCATTTACACCACTGAGAAGGATCCAATTATACACTTTTTTGTGACTATTTTTTTTTTTTTTTAATCCCCAACAGATTTTTAGAGTAAGTTAAATTTAAAATATCTATGTCAAATAATGTGGTCATGTAGCATGTTTAGTAAATCACAGCCATTACTACAGCAACAGTGGAAATCCACTGAACATGTTCTAGCACAAGACTGCACAACTAAAAATCATAGAGGGCCACATTGTTGTCAAAGGTACTTTCTTTCCTTTCTTAGATATCAGAATTAGATTCTGGAGAGAATCCCATTAAAACACACAACCAAAGATTATTTTGATCAAGCCTGAAAAATTTTGTTTCCATGCTAAGAGATTTGAGATTCTGTGAAAAAGTTTTGTTGGCACTAAACCAGTAAATACATATTCTATACATAGACAGATGTATAGGCAGATATAGATGGAGATGTGATTTAGACATAGATATTGATATAGGTATAGCAATAGATATATCAGTCTGGCTTTTTACAACTGTGAAAAGGATAAACAGTTCATAAAATCTCCTGCCACAGAACCAAACATATTGAAATGGCTTTTTATGGAGATATTGAAACAACAACAACAAAAAAATAAAATACATAAGGCTTGCTTCTCCTGAGGGTTCAATTATTTTGAGCCCTGCTAGCAAACTTTGATTGATAAATCTAACCTTTTCTTTCCAGGCAATGGTTTGATCACACAGTGATGGGAAAGAGTTAGAGAATAGAAAAATAATATTTGGATTGCAACAGAATAATAAAAATGCAGAGGATGCCTTTGACTTTTACAAGGTGAGAAATGATTTCCCATTTTGATTGTATGATGTCAAGACTTCCTTCTAAAAACAGGTAAGTCTGTGCTTTGAATGATCCTCTTAAATTAATTTTCAAAACTTATAAGGTTTCTCCAGCCTTCCAACTAGAAATTCTTAATACATCCAAAATTAAATTCAAGTTGTAGTGGCAACATAGGTTTTTCAGCATCAAATGACTGATGAAATAGTGTAGTGACCAGACTTTATACATGAAATATGAGCTAAAGGTGTGAAATATGAACTCTCCAGGCCCACAAGGAAAATTATATTTCTAAAAGAAATTTAAGAAATTTTCCAACTGGACTGATACAAAAAACTCATAAAGGATGTCCAATATGACATGATTTGACACTTCTATGCATCTTTTTAATTGTTCATTTACAAAATTTTTTTCATTCCCTTTCAAAATACTTCTTAGAAGCCCAAAATCCTTTGTCATTTGTTTCTTCAAATCTTCATTTTCCTGTAAAGAAAGAGAAGTTATCAGTGAAACAAAATTAAATTAGACAATTTAATATTATTTTATCATCATAAATTTCTTTACCCAAGATCCTTCTTCAGTAGACAAAGCAGCTAAACCTAACCTTGCAAGAAGTTCCACCAGTAAAAAAGCAAAAACAGAGAGAAAATAAAATTTTGCTTGAAAGCTTGGAAGTAAATCACTGAATAACACTGAAAACCATGTTGTTTAAGTGTTTTCAAGTTTCCACAAGCAGCTGTAGAAAATGACTTTGAAATGCCTGATTTTTGGGGAATCTAGCAAAATAATGTTAGACCTTCATTAACTCTGTTCCTTTCTGATTCCTAAAATAGTTTTTTTGCAGAGCATTTAATAAGTAATTTTAAAAATAAATTGTAAAATTCAGTGAAGAATTAGCTGCATCATCTTCTTCAGCCCCCGTAATAAGCCAAAATTTTGAGAAAAGGGTATTTTATGTATCAGTGTCATAGTAGCGCAGAAGACAGAGAAAGAAGACAGATGATTACCTGCTGGCTGAAAGAGAGGCCACCAAAATGCAGCTGTGTAAACCTGAAAATTGCAGAGGGAGTTAAATGTGGACATGAAAACCCTGGTATTTATAAGCTTCCAGACCTGGTGTATCTGAATGCTGAAAGTCAAATTAAAGTTGCCCTTAGCAAAGGTATGCTGTTACAAATGTAGTCCTCCTGCTCTTGCTACACCATAAGCTCTCCCTGCCCTCGCTACACCATATGGGACAGATGTAATTTAGTTCTAATGTTTCAGTTAATGAAATCACTGCTACTGCCTATGAATAACTGCAGCAAATGTGCTCACTGCTAAATAGTACTGCGCTTGCAGGCAAAGGTGGCAAATAGATAACCCACTACATTTCTACCTTCTTCCTCAGTTTTCACTGCCTGTTTTTTTTTTAATATGGAGCTAGCTTCCTGAGGCATGGTGTGCATGTGCAAAATTTAAAAATAAAGAGGTCAAGCCTTAGACAGAAACTGTAAATTCATTTAGCTCTGAAAAAATTTATTCTTGTTAATGAAACTGTCAATATTTATTATCCAGACTATGGCATTTCAGCTGTTTTTCTTGTTTTACATACTGAAATAAGAAAATACATATTCAAAGATATAGTAATGCACACATACACCACATATATTCTGCTGGCATCTCTGCCATATATAGCAAAATCATAGGTAATTTTTTTCTAGCAACTTAGAGACTCTATCTTTCATCTTCTAAGCTATCTCATTGAATTTACTAATGTCTCAACCTCCAAAAATCTTTATGTATCTTGTTTTTAAAAAATTGTGATCATCTATGCCAAGACTTTGGCTCAGTTAAATCATCTTTCCTTTCTAATTACATTTCTTCTAATTCTGACCATTTGCTCAGTTTCAGAAAAAGGAATTTCAAGCTAATTACAAGAACTATTGGTTTGCATTCTACATGCTAACAAAACTGAGCAATCATGGCACCAAACAGCAGGTGAAAAAATGCAACTTAATTTTGGAAAAGCAAATTGTAATTTTCCATAGAAACTCAGTGCCAGCAAAACCTGAGACAGGTGATGTTCTGCATGATATATGCTCCATGGGTTGGCAAATTCTCAGATTTTAAACACATAGAAAGATGAAGAGAAACCTAAATTTACTCCTGTCATGGTTTAACCCCATTTCACAACTAAGCCCCACGCATCTATCCACCCATAGCCCCACCAGCAGGATTCAGAAGAGAATTGGAAGAGCAAAAGTGAGAAAACTCATGGGTTGAGATAAGAACAGCTTAACAGAGAGGCAAAATACACGCACACACAAGCAAAGCAAAACAAGCAATTATTTCACTGCTTCCCACAAGCAGGCAGGTGTTTAGCCATCCCCAGGAAAGGAAGATTCCATCAGGTTTAATTATGACTTGGGAACAAAAATGCAATCACTCCACACATCCCATCTCCCTTCTGCCTCAGCTCTCTAAGTTGAGCCTAATGTAGGGAATATGGATTATCCCTTCAGTCAGGTGGGATCAGCTGCCCCGGCTGTGCCCCTCCCACCTACCCACACACCCACAGACTACTCACTGGCAGGGCAGCACAAAAATCAGGAGAGGCTGTGATACTGTGCAAGTGCTGCTCAGCAACAGCAAAACCATCTCTATATTATCAACCCTGGGTTCAGCATAAATCCAAAACTCAGCCCCATATTAGCAACTGTGAAGAAAATTAACTGTACTGCAGGCAAACTTAGAACCATACCTCTGAAGTCAATATGCATATTTTAACTGCCCTTATCCAGTACAGACCATGGAAAACTGTGCAGCTGATGACAACACCTGTATCTGTTTGTAACATTTTTGTTGATTAAAGCCAATAGCTGCATAGTTGAAGATTTATAATAAAAGGGTGGCATAGAGCATTTTTATGGGGTATTGATTTTCCAGAATTAAAGGTCATTTTCTGTACATTGGTTAAGCTCAGTACCACCTCCACCCCCAAACTCCTAAGAAAGCAAGGATTAGTCACAAAATTGTTACTGTTTTTAATGCTTTTTTCTCCACCCAATATCTAACACTAATGCTGCTGTGAGAAGGAGGACCATAACTGCAGGAGTGACGTTCTATTTGTGGACCCTAAAATCATAAGGGGCAAGCTGTATCATCTCAATGTTCATAATACGTCCATGAGGCCTGACAGAGTTCACCCCAGAGTACTGAAGGAGTCAGTGGGTGCTACAGCAGGACCCCTTTTGTCATGACCCATGGGTATGGGGCACGATGTTCACAATAAATTCTCATCAGGCAGATCAAAGTCACCAGACCACATGTCAGAGACATGTGGAACTCTCAGGCTTTTATTTTACAATCACTATAACCCTGGCAATAACCAGGCTGTTTAGACTAAAAATGTGTTGGCTAACAAGCCCTTACATTTTCACAGTATACTTCCACAAAAGATATTGACTAACAAGACATTAATTTCGTACAATACAATTCAATAACTTATAAAGTTCCACAACAAACTCTTCAAAATGTGCTGGTTTACAAGCCACAACACCACTATTCAAGGGTGCTGGATAATGAGCCACAACACATTTCCACAAAGTCCCCACCCACACAACAGAGTTCCATACAGAGTACAGAGTAGAACATGACAGCCATGCTTTGCTCAGGAGAAGCAAAGGAAGAGAACAAAGCATATAACCAGTCCTCAGGGCCTGCATTGTTCCTTCTGCTCAGATGATCCAGAGCATCTGAGACATTGTCTGTGTTTGCAAGACAAATAAAAGACAAAGGGAATGGGGGGGGGGGGGGGGGGGGGGGGGAGGAGAGGGGAGAAGTGGGGAAGGGAAGAAAGGAAAGAGGCCTAATCTACTCCCTCTTATGGTTAAGAAGCAGACTTCTGGTACACACCTCTTATATAAACTAAGATTTTTTGTGCTGACTTGTTCAGTCAGGCACTGCCAGCCCATCTCCAGGGAGTGAGCTGGGGTGGGGAACTGAACACAAGTCTGAAGGCAGAGTGTGAATTTGGCACAACAGTGCTGACTCACCTCCATGAGACTCCCTGTAGCAATCCTCAGAATGCTTGAGACAAAACATCTTTACTTTTGGTCCTCTATACCAATTCAAGAATCTACCAAAGGTTTTGGGAGCCTAAAGCACTCTCCACTGGTTGAAAGCTAGCAAATGTCATTACAAGAATGGCATGAGGAAAGATGCAAAAAAGCAGATTAGTCTAACCTCTACCTGGAAAAATAATGGAGATCTACTGAGATCCTGTTGAAAGATGTGTCAAGGACAATGAACTTGTCAGGCACCATCAACATGGGTTCACAAAGGGGAAGACTTGCCAAACTAATCTGATATCCTTCTACACCAAGGTGTGCTGACTTTTAACGCCAGCAGGAAATTAAACTCAAAATAAGCAATTTCACTTCCCCTGCCCCTCCTGGTAAGGGAGGGACAAAAAAGCAGAGACTATAGGTTGAGATGATAATTTATGAATAGCACAAAGCAATTAAATACAACATGTACAATAACAAATGTAATATTAATAGCAGAAGTATGTAAAAAGAGAAGGTGTTTTATCCACAAAAGGGTGTTCATCACTGGCAACAAAAGAAAATGGTGGATGCTTCTCACAGACCATATCCTCACAGCTTCTTCCCTGGACAAAGACAATATGATGACCATACTTGCACACAGCCCATATGGGCATCAGGAACAAAGGCAAGATGGTGAAGAAGCTCTCATGGCTAATTTTTCTCACCTCTCAGCCCCAGTTAAATTAAAAAAAAAAAAAAAAAAAAAAAAAAAAAAAAAAAAAAAAAAAAAAAAAAAAGTGACAAGATAAATCCCCTGGAAACGAGATCATCTGAGTCCAGTCCGCTTTGCTCGGTTCTGTGCAGGCTCCTCCAGCACCACTTCTAACACTCTGCTCCATTGTGGGGTCACCCTCACTGGTGCTTTCCTGCAGGAGCAGCCTCCCTGCCAGCCAGCTCTGGTGATTCAGCATTAGAGCTGATACTTGGTTTTGCTACTGTCCCTTTCATCACCAGGGTCTGTAACCACATTCTGGAGGTAAAACAGAAGGGGGAACCGGCAGGGAGGCAGAGGGACCAAGTCCACTGGTGATTTCCCTGCCCCCCAAAACCATACCGCCAAGGATGATGTGGATGTTGAGTAACAACTTGATCACACCCACACAGCACTAAACTCCACCCCCTCTCCATAATCAGGACACAAGATCACCTTCTGGTGAGGGAAGGATGGAGGGAAAGTGATAGGTGTAACTTTACTGGATTTCATTCTGGCTTTTGATACTCTCCTTCACTATATCCTTCTGGACAGGTCATGTTGCTATTCAATGAGCAACACTGAATTGCTTGAGCCCTCTGTGTGAACTGGTAGCAGGGCTCAAGCAATTGTCACAAAAGGAGTTGCATCTGGTTGGTGGCCAGTCACTGGCAGAACTCGTCAGGGCTGAACTCTAGGGCTAGTTCTGTTCAATATTTATTCATATTGTCTAAATGCAGAACTTACATTAGCAAATTTGATGGTGATACTAAAATAAGACATGCTGTTGGCTCTCTCAGGGAAAACTGGGAGAGGAGTGTGTGTAGAGCAGCCCTGCAGAAAGGGATCTGGGGGTGCTGGTTGGCAGCAGCTCAGGGTGAGTCAGCAGGGTGTGCCCGGGCAGCCAGGAGGGCAAACCCATCCCGGGCTGCATCAGACACAGCAGCCCAGCTGTGGCTGGGATCATCCTGCTGGATTCAGCTCTTCTGATACAATGTTGCAAAAATTAATGACAAGACTGTAAATCCAAAGGTGGTAAAAAGGAAAGGCCAACTGTTTATTGTTATAAAGCATCTACAGGAAAAAGGGGCTGAGCTAGTCCCAGCCCCTCACGGAAAGTCAGAGCAACCAAAAACATGCACACGGGCCACCCCTCAGAACAGTCCATTCATGAAAGCAAAGCACCTCTGAGGACGGTCAGTCCCCTTTTATAGTCTCAGTCCCCTCAGGGATTGGTCCATTTTGGATCCTTTACATGATTAGTGCGTTCTTTGGGCTCTCATTGGTTCTCATCAGAGTGCTTTCTACACCAATCATTTTTCCCGCCGTGATTTGATTGGTTGGTCGTGTTCTCCCATAAACGCTCTGGATGGTGGTCTCAGTCTCTGGGTTTTCTGGGGAGCAGAATATTCCCCCCTTTCCCCTGGTATTATCTCTTTAATATTCAGGGACGCAGCCGCACAAAACTTCCGCAAACATTCCTAGGGGAACACTTCAACACTATCTAACAACTACTGGAACAACATTACAACAGTAAGTATTTGTAACAACTCAGAACTAGTTGAAAAATAAACACAGTTGCGAACGGAAATTGAAATCCACAGCCAGTATACCGACACAACTATTAAAAAGTTTCAACTTCTTTTTTGTATCTATAACACTGCTGCAGGTCTCACCCTGTGTCCAGTGTGCAGTGCTGGGCCCCCAGTTTAATTTAAGAATGGTCCAGAGGAGGGGAAACAGATCTGGTGAAAAGGCTGGAAGGTATGTCCTGTGACAAGCAGCTGAAGACCCTCAGTTTGACAGGTTTGAAGAGAAGTAGGCTGAGGAGTAAAGTGATGATCCTTTACAGCTTCTTCAGAAGTGGAAGAGGAAAGGGAGATGCTGATCTCTTCCTCCCAGTATTCAGTGATGATGAATGAATGTTTGAGAATGGGTTAAAGCTGTATAAGGGGAAGTTCAGGTCTAACATCAGGAAAGAATTCTTCGATGTTTCACCACAAAGATGGTGATAGACAACAATGGAATAGACTTCCTGGAGAGGTGGATGGTGCTCACTTTACATGCACCAAAGTGTCTGTCTGTTCCTCTTGGACTGTTTGTGTGGCAAAATTTTGGTATTGGAGATGGGGGTGGGGGAGGGGGGCAGGATAGCAGCATGGATTGCTGTGGTAGCTTTCTCTATTTCCAGCATAGCTACCAGATGGCTTCTGTGAGATGCTGCTGGTACCAGCCAGCTCCAAAATGGTTGTGTCACTGTCCAAAACTGAACTCATCAGCTACAAGTAATGCTTCTTATACATATTTATGAATGGGGGGAAAAACTGCTTTGGAGCAGTACAGAGAGAGAGAGAGAGAAGAGTAAGAATGCATGAGAGAAACAGCCCTGCAGACACCAAGGAAGATGGAGGATGTACTCCAGACACTAGGATAGAGGTTTTCTCCTGAAGACCATGCTGAAGCCTGTATTGATCCATGGAGGATCCAGTGCTGGAGCTTTCTTCCAAAGGAAGCTATGACCCATGAGAAGTCTGCATTGGAGCAGGCTTTTGGCAGTTTAGAGACAGGAGCCCATTATGTAGAGCACTTTTGTTGTCATGGTACATGAACCCACAGGAAAGCCATGCTGAATTAGTCTGTTCCTGAACCCCCTAAAAGGGTTCCACACTGAAACAGTTAATGAAGAACTAGCCCATGGGAAAGACTAAATTTGCAGAAGTTTGTGGAGGACTGTTCCCTGTGAGAAGGACCACACATTGAAATAGAAGAAGAAAGTGAGGTGTCCTCTCCCTGAGTAGGAAGGAGAAGAAGAGTCAACATACCATGAACTGACCACAACATCCATTCCCCATCTTTATCTGGTATAAAATTTCTTACTTATTAACTGAAGAAAACAGAAGTGTGAGGTGAATGAAGTGAATGTGAATTCTTCACAACAAAAGCAAAAGAAATTCTGTTTAACAAAACATGCTAAACAAGACAAGTCAGATAAACTGTCCACATGAAGCCACCCATTGAGCAGTCATTATTTTTGCAATATAACACAAGACAGAGAACTCTGATTATCTGAAGTGATTTTGCTTCTCTCTTCAATGAAATTTACAAGAAGCTTTGCCCATTATGTAATTCCTGTGCAAGAATTCAGTACTCTGAAAAAAAATTTGAATTTACCCAGTTATATCTATAAATAGTAACCTCTTTCTAGCTATATTCTCTAGTGATTTTCTTCAGCTGAAGAAGACAGAATTGCATTGTCACCTTTCAGAAGTGTTGCAAAGTTATAAAACTGTATGTTGCTATGAGCAACTCGTATCTTCTGATCTCCTCTATCACTTGCTGTTGTCACTATTTTCATAGAGGAAGATCTCTGCACCTACTGCCAAAAGCGTCTCAATAACGCTTGTTTTCAATGAACTGCTGTGAGGAGAGTTTTCAACTCTCACTGCGATATGTTAGCAGAATCTTTCTGAGCAAAAGGCTCTTGGTGTTGTCTGGTCCTTTGCTGGCTTTTAGACAACGATGACTTCCAAAAATGTTATCATCTCTGTGCCTAAAGCTAAGTGTACATTTGGTTTTGTTGGTTAAAACAGTGCTGACTATCTCTATAATGATTTTTGGGTTCCATAGTATGATTGCTACGTATTATGGAGTTTTATACAATGCTTGTTTTCCCAAAATCAAATTTAAGCCCTAATTTGTACCAGATTGGTGGGCTCAGATGCATCTACATAAGTTTTTCTGCTTGGATCTAAAGTAAACTTTTTTTCAGTATCCTAATCAGAAATAAGTAAACAAGTTAAAAGTATTCTTACATCCTAGGGAGTCTATTGTCTAAAGTTACAGCAAGGTAAATTTAATATTTAAGCTTTTAAAGCTGTTGTACAAATAATAATGATCTGATTAAAATTACCGAACATGAATCTGGTTCCAAAGTTGAGTATGAACTTACATTTGGTTTTGTCCGTTAACAGTCATTACTCTTCTAGTAGAGTAATTAAATCTACAATGCTCCAACCATTTATGTAAGTCTGATAGCATTATCTCAGTTTATCTGGAAATATATATTATGCTTCTAATAATTAAATGCTTGGTTTGCTAGATCTGACTGGTGGATGAAGGGAATGGGAGGAATAAAGGGAGTGTTATTATTCTCACTTCAGGAAATTTGGTTTCCTTAAAATATGGAAAAGAAATAGTTATCATGTCCTTCTCTAGCCAAGGCATGCTGTGATTCAAAACCTACCTTTACCTTTGTGATCTTACCATACCTCTTTGGGATTCCAGAATTCAAAATTCCAGAGTTTTAACACAACTAAGGTGGAAAACGAAGATGTTTTACAACGTTAACAATTTCTGCATGTTTCTTAATCCAACAGTAAGAAGCCAATGGCAATTTTATATTAATTTTCTGGGGTGAGAATAGTGAAGGAGTCAAGTTGTTGTCCCAGGTTCTTTCATCTGATGTGCAAGAGCCAATCAACACATTGAGTTAAGATGTTTAATTTAATTAAAATTCTGCAGAATCAGGCATCTAAGTCAGTACACCTTTTAGGAAACAAGTACAGTCTTTTATATTAAAAAGTTAACAAAGAAACAATGACACAGAAAAAGGTAATTGTTACCTCACCCTTATAAAACAAAATTCTCACTGTGCATGTGGTGGTCTTGGTCCTTTTCATTATACTGTCATTTACATATACAAATTTCCCTGGGGAGTGTTTATAATTATCTAAGGTAACAATATTATATTTTCATTATATCAAGTATCACCAAGTTATTATTTAACCTTATACTCTATTACAGTTTCTGTTTGAATCTATTTGAACAATTAGTTAACAATGAAATAAATATTCTGCTCCTGTGGACTCTTCATTGCATTCTTTTCTTAGGAATTCTTTATTACTCCATTGCTCCTGCATTTTCTTATTATAATTTCAAGACCAAACCATAGTTGCAGTGAACTATTTTTAACTTCATCCAACATCAAAGTCACCAGTTCATTTTGAAGATTCTACCAAAACATGACATAGAACAGCATATCAGAATTTCAGAAGTGCTCTATTTGAGCTGAATTTTAGCTTTGAAATGTGACTTCTGTTTTCATATTTTGTAATGAACGGAAATTTTGAACTTAGCTGAACAAGAACAGAAGAAGATAAAGTGAGAACAAAAATACATAACATTTACTTCCTACCCTGTGTTTCGAGAAGTGCTTTTGCAACCAAGGTTTGCTGCTCTTTTCAGAGTAATGGCAATGTAGATGTTCATCCCAATTCATCTATAAACTTTATATTGTAACAAGGAAGAAGTCACCGAAAAGTATTTATCTACTATGTTCACTTGAGAGAAAAATGAATGTGTTGACCTTCAATTCCTTCCCCATTTAGTTTTCTTCTTATCAAAGGATGACAGCATTTAGCACAAGGACAAATGCCTGCATTTTTGTGACGAATGTAGACAATGCTGTCATGAAATAAATAGCTTCCAGGAGGAAAAAAATGGAAGCCTTTCAAAAGGCTTAATGTGTAAAAGAGGCCGTTTCAGTGAACCCAGCACTGTATGTCAAATGTCTAAATTAAAGGGAAGAAAGGCCTTTGGAGAAATATTTTTCCTACTACCCTGAACTGCAGTGTTTTTACTGAAGAACTAAATACACGTCAATGATAAAATTTTAAAATGCTCTGTTTATTCTTATACAATATGCATTTTCCTACTTAGGCTTATCATAAGTTATTTTGTTAATTATTCTTGATATTTAGAGACTGAAAGCAAAAATAGGCTTCCTAAAGAAGCGTGTAAGCTGAATGGTAGGTGTATTTTTTCCTACACTCCATCTCTGACTGAGGACTTCATTCTTTTTTTGTCCCTACACCATTAGAATCAAGGTAACATACCCTCTGAAATAGCTTTGAAATGTAATAATTCCAAAAGTAATAAAAAATATAATTTCTACAGTTCTGATGGGGAAAGTATATTTCCCACTTATGTAGTTTGGGAAAGTAATTGCATCATTAGGAAGCTACAAAAGATTTGATGTTATTGCCATAGCTTCTGCCTGAGAAACTTTGTGTTGATTCTCCCCCTTTTTTTTTTTTTTTTCCTTTTATGGGTCCAAATTTTTGAATATCTGGTGAAAGAGTTACAGGAATCCATGGTGTAAATACTCAGACATAGAAAAAGAAATTCATTTTTAATCACAAAACTTCCAAATGAAATGTTTGAAATCTTGTTTTAGTTATTTCCTTTGTAGAATAATAGTTACTGCTTTTGCAGCTTCTATCACCATATGTGTACAATAAGTAAATGAACACAATAATGAACACATAAAAGAAGGCTAAACCCACCCAGCTTAACAAATCCATTCTCCCACCCGCTGTGTGCTGGAACATGAACAGAGCATTGTTTGGATCATAAGGATTAAAAAATAACAGTCTTGGTGAACAACATGGTCATGTGGATAAAATGATTATTTCTTAAAATCAGTGCATGATAGCTGGGATACCAGTGATTGTACTCACTTAACGCATTATTCTAATCCAATGACTGTGGGAAGTATATAATTATTTCAGTTGAACAGATCAACAATTATACACAAAATAAAGTTAAGAATATTTTATATAAATGAATTGTGATCCTCCTTTTTTCCTCTTTCATTATAAATGAAATTACTATAATTAAAGTTTTCCTTACAAGCCATTTCTCTTTCAATAGCATTTCTCTGTGAGAAATGGAGAGTATAAAATATCTTTACTAGTAGAACTGGAAATAAGCTGGGATAGTTGTTAGCTGCCCTGTTTATATAGCACCAGTTATATAGCACCAAATTTCAAAAGTTATCACTATTACTATTCTGTGATATTTTAATACACAATAGGGCTTTGAGAATTGAGTCCATGTTGTAAAGAGTTTCATTACTACATCATTCCTCTGTGTTGTGCTATCGCAGTGTGAATTTAAACACACAGTTGTAGACTTTATCTATTCCTACTCTCCTCCATCTTCAGAACTGGAGTAGCAACCACTTTTAAGGATTATGAGGTTAATTAGTGAGACTTGAAATTAAGGTAGGAATATTTCTGCACAAAACATCAGCAGTCTTCACTTCATGTTCTTTTAAAAAGTCCAAAATCTTTCTTCCTTACGAATTGTCTTTTATTATAGAATCATAAAACACTGTGTTTTGGAAATGACATTTAAAGGTCATCTAGTCAGATGAGCAGGGACATTTTCAACTAGGTCAGGTTGCTCAGAACCCTGTCTAACCTGACCTTGAATGTTTACAGAGATGGGATATCCTTCAACTCTCTGGGCAACTTGTGACACTATTTTATGATTATCGTTGTAATAGACTTCTTCCTTTCATCTAATCTAAACCAGCCCTCTTTTAGTGGAGCCTTGTCCTATTGCCACAGGCCCTGCTACAGTGTTGGTCCCCAACTTTCCTGTAAGATTCCTTTAAGCACCAAAAGGCTGGAACTCTTAGATATGGTTAATTCACACTTTCTTAAATTTCAATTTCTTTGATATTTCTTTGAAATTCTTTAAGATATTTTTGATCCATGTCCAAAAAGGATCTTAGAGGCACACAACAGGTTTGCTCTTATTCTATGGTGATTTATGAAATTAATAGAAAAGAGGCAATATTTTTGATGCTTTCCCTAGTTTAGGGATACTTAGATTCAAATTTATTCTGTAATGTTTCCAGGCCATTTTACGTTACAGTCATTGATAACTCCCAACAAAAATAATTTTGTTGTGGCTATTAATTTCACATGAAAAACAAAGGCATTACACCTTAACGAAAAATAAAATCAGTGGAGAAGTTTAACACTCTTTAGTGGATGGAAATAGCAATAGCACCCTGGTTTTAATCCTGTAAGTCATAGTACTTGGAAGGGGAGGCCTTGTCTCTTCCACAGAGCTAGAACTGCAAGGGATGTTTGGTAAGAAAAGCAGAACCTGCAGGTACAATTTGCACTCTGTAATTTGAAATGAGTAGGATGACAAAAATATTCCCAAAACAAAGTTTTTTTCTTCTCCTAAGAAGTGATAATTTTTTGTAAGGAAGAAACACAAAATATCTCCCTTTCAGCAATGAGACATCAACATTCAGCTCTTGATGTCTCTTGTCAGTGTTCTCACTTTTCTATCTTCAGCATGACAGAAGGATTTGCTCAAGTTTGCTTTCCTGCTGTTACCTCAGTTTCTTTGCCACTACTGCCATTAGGATAAATGTAGGCCCTAAACACATTTAATACATTGGAGCAGACATCTATACAGCAGGCAGGGCCATACTTGGATTTAGGCAATGGGGTAAAATAAAAAATTATTTATTCTTACAATGTTTCCTGAAGATCCTTTTCAAAGGATTGTGGCTTGTGAACATACTGTGTGGACAGAAACCTTTACATATTAGAAAAGGGATGAGTGCACCCACACCTGAAGGATCCTGTAGAAAAAGACAATATGTTGTATGATGTATGTTTCAAGACATATTTAGTTTATGTAGGGAGAACAAGCACAATCACAAGACACTGGAAAGATGTGTCTGAGAAGAGGATGGTGAGATTGTGCTATCAGATGTCTTGAGAGGAAGCTGTATATTTCAAAGGCCTTGTCTGAATGAAGACTCACTGAAAGGAGCAATTCTAGACTCAAGTACAAGAATGTCAAAGGACTTATCTCTCATTTTTAATTGATTTAAATTGATTACTTTGAAGCAGTAAAGTCTAAATGAAAAAATAAAAATACTCATTTTCTTCACACAGTTCCTATTTAATATTGGGTTTTTCCACTATTCCTCTAATCTTACACTTTAATTACTTCTGTTTCTGACAATGCTTTTAATATCTGCAAACAAATTAAGCTATTTTTGCAATGCTTCTGAGATCCTAAATCACACTTTAATTCAACTGTGTTTTATTGAACCAATGTATAGTCCATGCCCTTAAAGCTCTGGAAAATAATAGCCAACTTCACGCATATATTGGCATCGATCTGAAACTATTTTAATATCACAGTCTTACATCCTGAAGTACACCAAACAAGTTCATGCACAGTTTTGCCTTTTGTTCAAAATTAATTAGCCACCAATCTGAATTTTTACTTTGGCGTTGTGCTTAAATTTGAATTGTCACAATGTAAAGGTTACTAAAGGTGCAGTGGCTTCAAAACTATTTATGTTTAGTGACTAGCACTCAATTTTTCTAATGTGTGGTTAAGATTTGGAGATTATTCCCTAATTTTGCAAAAGTCTTTTAAATCTGACTTAGAATGATACTGGCATTTAAGTCAACAGTTGTCAAATTCATTGTGCCACATACTATTCTTGTGGTTAAGATTATATTTGAAAATTAGAACTGAACATTGAATTATAGAATACCAAGGAAACTAGTAACTGTCTATACCACTATTAAACCTGTAAAATTCAATAGTATAAAATCAAATCTTTCACAATTAAGGCTTTTTTTTTGTTTTCATTTTTTTGTAAAACACCACTGGCTGTGACTGAAGAAAGTAAGGTGTCAAGGTCTCAAGAAAAGTTTTGTTCCTTGTGTTTTTATTTCCAGAAGAGATGGGAATGGCAAACTATCAAATAAAGAATTGCTGCCCTAAAATTGCACTTTATCATGTCACTGAGTTGCTATATATTAACATTGGATTATGTGATATGATAACACATTCATCGTAATGCCATTTTTTGTGATAGTGCCAAACAAGTTTGGTTATTTTGATTCACATGAAAATAGCTGTACTGCTCTTCTAGCCTCGTCCCCCTTCCCCCAGTAGTTCTAAAGTTATTTAGAAATGTATCAACCATTTGTGGAAAGCTAAATATTTTGTTTGTAATTCCTAGCAAAGCACAGTTTTAATGCTCTTTTAAAGTGCTATATTCTCAGAATCATTAAAGCTGGAAAGGACCTCAAGAGACCTATAGTCCAGCTACCCACTAAAAACAGGGACTGTATTTGAAATTAGGAAGGATTACCCAGTGCTTTGTCCAGCTGGGTCCTGAAAACAAAGGACAGGAATTTTTCAGTCTGTTTGGGCACACAATTCCATTGCTTAATGTGTCCTATGGGAAAAAAATATCTTCTCATCTATAACTGTAGCCTCTTTTTTTTACCCAAACTCCTTGTTAATCTCTATGTAGTCGCTGAAAGATTGTTTTTTGGTTTGTTCCTCGTCCAATATGAACAAGCATTAGTTCCACAAATTCTTCTGGCAGACTAAATACTTCACGCACTGAGCATTCTGGTTGCCTTCTGCCAAGCTTGTTTCAGTTTATTGCCATTTTTCCTGCATTAGGTGGCCCCAAATTGGTTGCTGCATTCAGGTGTAGTCTAAGAAGTGCTGAGAAGATGGAGATAATCACCAGCCTCAACCTCATGCCACTTTTCACATGGAAAATGCACTGCTGAGCCTTTGTTATTGCCTGGGCACACAGCTGGGGCCCTGACTCTCCTTGATGTTCCCCACAGTTTGGAGTCCATCTCCACAGAGTTTTCCACTGACTGAACCATCTCCAGCATGTATCACTGACCAGGGCTCTGCCTGTCCAAGGCTCAACCTGTGTCATTGTTGAATTTCATCAGATTCCATCTGGCCCATTCATATAACCAACTGAGATTCCTCTGAAGGCCAATCCTGCCTCCAACTGTGTTCATTTTCCCAAGGCTAATATTCACAAACTTGGTGACAGTGCACTCTGCTGGCCCCAGGACAAAATCCTGCAGTAGTCCACTTGAAGCCAGACTCCACGTAGACATCCAATTATTAACTGCTACTTTTTTGAGCCTAATGCTGAAGTCAGTTTTCCAGTCATCTACTTAGCCTTTCATATAGACCCCAACATTTCAAAATGCCATGAAGGATGTTACGGTGACTATGCTGAAAGCCTTCCTACAGCTGATGTAGGTTGTTCTCCCATCATCTGCAAATACAGTAATTTCATTACTGAAGGAAATGAGATGTTCAGCCATGATTTACACCTGGTACCTTCAGGTTGACTTTCCAAACATCCTTTTCTCCAAGTACCCAAAAATGGGCTCCAAATGAGCTCCCATGATTTTCCTAGAGACTGAAGCAAGACTGACAAGCCTGGACTTCTTTGGATGATTTTGTTAGTATGTTTTGAAGATGAGTACAATACTTGTCTTTCCCTAGGTGTCAGAAAATGTAGCCTATTTTCATGACATTTTAAAGATGATAGGGATAAGCTTTGAAAGAATATTAGAGAACTCTGTCATCATCTCTAAATGCAAACCTCTAGTCACATACGGTACAAGTAGGTGATCTGAGGTGGCCAGCATGTCTGTACTAAGGACAAATTGTTCCTGACCAATCTATAGTAGAGTGATGACAACAGTCAACAAGGGAAGACTGACCAATGTCATCTACCTAGAGTTCTGTAAGACCTTCAACATGGTCCCACATGTCATCCTCTTCCCCAAGTTGGAGAGATATGCTTTTGAAGGGTGGACAATATGGTGAGTAAGGAATTGGCTGGCTGGATGCAGCCACAGGGTTGGGGCCAGGCTCTATGTCCAGGTGGAGGCTGGTGACAAGTGGTGATCCTCAGGGCATTTTGGAACTGGCATCCTTTAATATCTTCATTCATGGCACAGACAGGGATCAAGTGTTGCAACAGCAAGATTGCAAATGACACAAGGCTGACACAAAAGAAGGATGGTATGCCTTTAATAGGGCAGACAAAATCAAAAAGTGGGCCCATGAGAACCTCATGGAGTTTAATAAAGCCAAGTGCACCTTGGTCAGAGTCCTCCCATCTATGAGCATAGACTTGGAGGTGAACTTGCTGAGAGCAGCCATGTGGACAATGACTCAGGGGTTCTAGTGGAGGAAAAGCTGGACATGAGCAGGCAATGTGCACTTACAGCCCAGAAAGCCAAACGCATCCTGGGCTGCATCAAAAGCAGCATGGCCAGCACACTAGGCTAGGGAGATGATTTGTCCCCTTTAGTCTGCTTTCAGAAGACTCCACCTGGAATGCCACATCTACCTCTGGGATACTCAGCACAAGAATGATGCTGACCAGATGGAGCAGGTCCAGAGAAGAGCCATAAAAATAATCTGAGAGCTGGAGAACTTCTCCTATGAAGACAGGCTGAGAGAGTTGGAGTTTTTCAGCCTGGAGAAGAGAAGGCTTCAGCAAGACTTTATTGCAGTGTTTCAGTACTTAAAGGTGTCTTGTAAAAAGGTGGGAGAAGAAGTTTTTACATGGTCAGATAGTGATAGGGCAAGGGGGAATAGTTTTAAACTAAGAAAAATTTAAATTAGATGTGAGAAAAAGTTCTTTACTCAGTGAATAATGGAACAGGAATTAGTTAGGCAGAGAGAAGATGGATGCCCCATCTCTGGAAGCATTCAATACCAAGATAGATATAGCCCTGAACAACCTAATTTGGCAGATGGTATCCCTGCCCACGGCAGGGAGGTTGGAACTAAATGGATCTGAAAGATGCCTTTCAATCTGAAACATTCTATGGTTCTATGAAACCTAGTTCCATGGACTATGCTTTGGACTTGCTTTTCACTAAATGTTGACAGCTCTTCTCCTTCATGAACCCTGCCTTTAGGCACATAGACCTGAAATAGTACTGGTAAAGACCAAGGCAAAAATATTGAGTACCTCTACTGTATCTGCAGCCATTTTCTCAGGATGAAATCAGTCTTCCTATTCAACACTGGATCCAGATTTTCACTGTGTACTCTTTCACTGCTAGCTCAGGGATAGAAGTTTTCATGTTGAGACTCAAAGGGAGCCTTGTGTTTCCTGACAGTAGTTCTTCATACATGAGAAAATCTGTGTAGCCTGTTCTCACTTACAACTCATTTTTTACAACTCCTATTTGACACATAACCTCAGTTATGTGTACATATTCAACCTTTAGCCAAGCCAGTGTCCAAGTCATCTTCATATTTTCCTGGGGACCGTGGTTGCTACATTGACTGTACCATCCTCATCTGGTTCTTCCTTCTTTGTAAGTATTGGGTCCAGTAGAGCGTCTGCAGTTTCCTGATTTGTCCGGTTTTAACAGGAAACATGCATTTTTTCTCAGAACTCTCTAACACTTTCATCCCCTTTTACTTGTGTTCCAGTGAGTTGCCCTTGCAGCAGATGTCAGGGAAGTTAAGGTCTCCTGTAAACCAGGGAATAATGATACAGAGACTTCCTGTAAGGGTGGTTGTAAGAAACTCTCACCTCAAAGCTAACCTTCCTTTTCTCCATCATCCTAATGCTCATAGCCTTAGTCAGCCTATTTCTCATTCCATGACTAGCTCAGGATGCTTCCTCCTACCATTCCCTTCCTGAGAAGCTTGTATTCATCCCTAGTAGAGCTAAGGCCATACAATGTGTCAAACCACCCCACGGTTAGAACAATTATCTTATATTATTGTTCTGCATCATCATGTGAAGGTCTCACACTATTGTCTGGTTTTTCAAACAATGCTTTCTGCAATCTGAGTTGTTTAATAACAAGAATTTTACCTATTTTATTTTATTTTATTTTATTTTATTTTATTTTATTTTATTTTATTTTTTATTCTAGAGACTTTGTGTTCAATCATAATAAGGCTTTGTGTTCTGAGCACACAATTACAGCTAAGACTGTGCAGATCTGTCTTCACATTTTTCATTAGCATATTCCGAAAAAAACAGTAAAAAGAATACATGTTGATGCTAAAGTCTCTGATGAATACAGACCAATATTTCTAATATTTTTAAGGACTCTACTGCAAATAGTTCTGTTATCAGTGCAAGATATTATGGAATTAATTCTAGTCATGGGCTGAAACTGTGATTGCACTGGGAAGGCTCAAGGCTCTGAATTTTAAGAAGGATCTTTACAGACTGGTGTCTTGGTTTAAGACAATTTAAGGGGCAGACACTCCAATATGAATAATCTCCCCTATAAGTTTTACCTGCTTCCTTTTAATTCAACAAAGAGACATGAATATGAGTAGATAAAAATGGAACAAAATAACAGTTTACTAAAAATAAAAACAGCAACAGGCAAAAAATAACAGTGAGAATAACTAGTTACAAATTTGCTACATCTCTCAGACTTCCAGACTACTTGTCAGACGAAGCGGAAAAAAATGGCAGAGAAATTCCTCCCCAAGATGCACCCCCCGCAGAGGAGCTCATGGCCTGGGCGGCAAAGGCAAAAACATGGCAGACAAGCCCCATTCAGCTCAACCTTCCTCCACAGGAGCTTATGCAGCAGTTCTGGTGGCAGGAGGAGGGTGCTGGCGTTGCCTGCAGAGTCAGCCCCCCCATCCCTTGCTGTCTGGGGTCAGCGCAGCCGCTCGCTGCCCCTCCTGCTGGCCGCTGGGCTCCGCGGCTCGGTGCTGCTGTCTCGGGGGGCTGCCCCCATACAGGAAGGGTGAAAACATTCCCACTCAGCACCAAAGAATGTTGGCCTGTCCCCGACCGGCTCTGGCTCAGCTCTGTGGACTGGGATGTTCACTCTGAAACACAGCTGGACTGTGGAATGCGGCTTCTTGGGTTGCTGCTGTTGCTACTTGGAGATCTGCCTGAAGCAACCTCCTCAGGAGCCCCAAGAGAAACAAAAGAAGGCTTCTGCCTTGCACTGTGTCCGTTTTCCCTGCAGGAACGAAAAGGCAAGAGCAAGAGAGCTTTTATCTGAGTGCCCCCGACCTTAAAAAATGACCCTGGGGCCAACCTACTCCACGACCCCATTTCCATCCACTGGTTCTTACAGAGATAACTACCAATTTTTGGCAGATAAAAATAGCTCATATAGATATGGAATACAATAACATTTTGAGCTATCCATGAATATCGATGAAAAAACAGAGAAAAACTGTGTGCTTTATGGTCAAAGATTGAATATGTACAGTTACAACAGGAAAGATGTTGATTATTCCTAAATGAACAGTGGTAGAGCATATTAATTATCTTGTCAGTTATTTCCTGAGCTTAGTTCTCTGTATGTCACAGGAAAACTCATTTCAAGTTCATCAGGATTGAGGTGATTATCTACACATCCATCAATCTGATTGCCAGGGAAGCAGCAAAGTTGTTTCCTTCTGAATTCCCAGGTAAATGTTCTAAACTGGTTAAAATAGGCAAATAGGAATTGTTAACATGCCCCTCCTGATATTCAACTATTTTTAAAAGAAATTGTAGCTCTGAAAAGGATAGAGCTGTCCTAAAATGGATCTATGTGACCTACTGAAGCATCTTTCAGGCAGGATTCTGGCAGATTCTCTACACAGAACTTTCAATAGCCTCCTAGAAGATGATCTGCATGTATTTGGCAGCCGTTTCTAGATATGGAGGGGAATAGAAATACCCACTTTTAGTGTGAAAACATTTGAAAATTTCTTCATGTAAGAGCAATCTACCCTGTCTTCGATGAAATAAATTATTTTTAAGGCAACACAGTTCCTGTGAGAAGTGTAAACAATATTTACATTAGCTAATTTACCCCTCCCACTCAGTATGTATATAAAAGTATATGCTTATAAAAACATGTGCCTTTTTTTTTTTCTGAGAAGAAGAGTGAGATGCCTTCTTTATACTTTTTTTACATCACAGTTCTCTGAGAAGCAAACAAACCCTCCCACTGCTTACAAACCCCAGCCTGAAAGCCCTTTTTTGCTCATTTTATACAACATCCCCATAATGGTCTCATGCTACAAAGGGTTCCAGCTTGAAAGGAGTCAGTGTCACTCCTTAATCAATTGCAAGGATCACTGCTAAGCCACCTAAGATTTGATTCTCTTGTCCCTACAATTGCTTGAGTTAAATATGCTGTTTTCACAATACTGCTAGCTCTCACTGCCTCAAGGAGTGAGGAAGACTGAAGCGGAGACATCAAAATAATGTCTCTGATGTGTCATTGCACAGCATATTGCCATTAGGACATCAAGCCAGCATGATTTATAAGCAATTTTAATTAATTTTCTGAGTCATTTCCTAAGGGCTTAATTCTGTAATCTTATTACCATGAGCCTAACATGCTATAGTAAGACTATGCTTTCTAATCTTTCTTTTGTTGTTAAATACAATCTCTGCTTTCATTAGGAAACTCTTGAAATAAAGCAGGTTTCTCTTTTGCGTCGTGAAATTTGTCTGTGTTCATTAGAAATTAGTACTAGAAATTATGTAGTGGAGTATATTAGTTCTTAATACAGAACTCATCACCTACTCCTCTCCCTTATTCTTTTACTATGAAATCATGCTTCTACTTTAAAGAAGCCACATATCTAGAATTTTAGATATGGAATAATCTCAGCCCCATTTTACTTTATGTACACAGAACCAAATCTTAATCCCATTTAATTCAGTGAAATATGGATTTTTTTTTACCCATTATAAGCAAATAAACTGTGCTCATGAAGATATGTACAGATTATGAAGTGCAGAATAGTGTGCTTTTACTGTTTGCTTTTTAGCCTCTGTTTTAAAGAAGGAAAACAATCAGTAGATGATTTGCTAAATACCTTTGATTATTAGTATTTTTTTCTGTGAATTTACACATGCTATTATATGCATTAATGATCTGGGAGGTAAGTTATATTTATCGCATTCCACCGTCCATAAGCAACTTTTTAGCTGCTGTAAATTTATGTTATTCTGAAGGGTCTTGACCTAATGGAATAATCAAAATTTTAAGTTACTGGGGTATTATATCTGATGTAAGTTTTAAAAAAATCATTTTAAAATCACAAATGTGTGATATCATTACTTTGATTAGACTTTGAATATTCTAATTATTCCCTTAATATAATTTAATATGTTTCTTAAAATATTAATAGTCACAGCATTGTCAAGTACAATCATCATTTCTGTTATAGAAATTAGAGCATAAAATTTTACATAGGGGAAATAAGCACATTTTTAACACAGAAGACTGGGAGAACTGAGTCAAGGCTTACAACATTTAGAAAGTAGGTAGGTCTCTTGCTCATGAAGAAACAGAGAGGTGTATGCCCTTATAAGAGCCCAGGGCAATAGAAAAGAAATATAAAAATGTTATATAATGATATAATGCCCTCCAGAGTGCCCTAAAAATGAAGCATAAGCAGAGAGTGAAGAAAGATGGTTCATCTATGAACTTTACATCTATTATGGGATAAGAAGAAATTCAGCTGTCATATATGTCTTTGAATCTTTCTGCCACCATTTATTACGATTTTCTCAATATTATTCTGTTCCTACATTCAGGAAAACTAGTTGACCATAAACCAGAAATCATTTTAGACTGAAATACTTAGAATTTGAGTATGAAAATAAGTTGAGTTAGGACATCAAGTTTTAATGTGGAAGGTTTTCGTTCTTTTTGGGTTTTTTGTTATTGACAGTGTTATTACAAGTGAAATTGGCTGTGATATTTTAAAGTGATTGATTTCCCCACTTGCAAAAGCCATAGTTATACCTTCCTTCCCTTCATGGGTGTTTAGATTATTCACAATATGCCAACACAGGTGTAGTGCTTTTTTTTGTGAATATCAAAAGTGTATTAAGCATGCTAATGTAACAAGAAAACATTTTGATAGTGTACAAATTGTTGCAAAGGTTCTAGCAGAACGAGTTGAAGGAAACATTTCAAAGAATCATTTAACTCATCTCACTATTATAAGGAACAGAGCACCTAATCTCTAAAGATGAAAATTACAGAAATGAACAGTAAAAATATCTTTCATACTGTCACTTCACATCAACAGAAAACGGACATAATTATCTGAAAAAAGATTACACTAAAAGCCTGTGATACTGTTTTGCATCATGTGTAACCTTAGCACTCACAGGTGCTACCTTCTTTTGGAAGTCTGACACCACTACTTGTGAAACACAAAGAAGTGAGCTCAGTCCAGCTCAGGTGAAATGACTGACTACCCTCCCCTTCTCATCAAAACCACAATACGAAAGTGAGAAATGAGAGAATAGTCCTGAATAGTCCCAAAAGAATCGTAAAGTCCTAAAGGAGAGGGTATTGAGGACAAGAGAAAAAATGAGAACTAATATAGATGTAAATTAAAGAGTAAAATTGCATTAAATTCCACTCAAAAATTAGCAATTAATTGTATATTTGAGAGGGATGGTCTGGGTAGATGTATACATCTTACCGAGGGTGAGCAAAGGTATTAAACTTTTTCCTAAACTAATTCCTCAGTAGTCACACAACTGCAATATTTTTTGCCTAGGCAGACTCCTTGCAATTCAGACTTCCTCTCACATTTCTAAATCTAAATCCACAACACCTTTTTCCTCTGATCTACGTATTTCCTATGGATTAAATGGTGAAATGGTAACAAATAAAGCATAGGAGAATGATTAACAATGACTTCACTGTATTTAAAAGCAAATATTTTTAAAACAGATGGACCATTGCAAAAGGCTTAATAGCTAACATTTTGTATCTCACCCTACGCCCCCACCAAAGACCTCTGAAAATCAGTTTCTATTTTGTTCTGTGGATTTCTAAAACACAGTACAGTGTCATGGGCTTTTCTGTGGAAAAGTAATTGCACCTTGTTCTTTAGGGTGGATTCAACTCTTTTCCTTACAAGGTGGGCCATATTTTGTGTTTTGCATTGTGATCTGACATTTGAGAGTTGATATTTTTCATTGAAATACCTTCAGAAAAGGAATTTCCTTGGTGGTTTTCATTACCACAATAAAGAACAGAGCTGATCTGCAGGGCAGTGAAGTACAGTTAAAGAGAACTATAAACAAGTGGAAACAGATCAGTTTTCTGGACTCCAGGGAAGGCACACTGCAAAAAGACCCTCTGAAAGCAGTGTGGAATTTATACTTTCTCTTTTGTAAAGGGGAATTTGAAGAAAAAGATGGTTATTGATTGTTTATTCTCTTGATACATAGAAGTCAAAAACATTAGCAGCAGGCTCTGTTTAATGGAAAAATTGATATTCTTTTTCAGAGAAAATACCAAACAACTGAGTACAGTAATTTCAAGTACTGCTCTGCTACAGAAAGGAAGAAGGGAGAAGCTGTTCCTCGGAAATGGCTGTCTGAGTTTGATTAATGACTCTGTAT
Source organism: Phylloscopus collybita (assembly GCA_027886175.1). Lineage (NCBI taxonomy): Eukaryota > Metazoa > Chordata > Aves > Passeriformes > Phylloscopidae > Phylloscopus > Phylloscopus collybita. The sequence goes on from JAJNNQ010000029.1 coordinate 6,614,347, forward strand.
GACCAGCCAGAGTTTACTTCATTAACTAGTAGTAACATTTCCCATGCCTTCAATTAACAGTGCTTTTACTTAATCTAATATTAGTTAAGATGCGATATGATCAGAAAACATCATTGCCAGCCAAGTGTTCCTCAAACACAACTGATTTATCTCTTAGACATCTCATTAAAATGCAAACTATATTGAAATTGATTTTCAGCACTTTCAGGCAGGAATATTTGTAATAATGTTAATTTGCAAATTTCCTCTTTTTTATATGTATTCTGTGTGCTGTGGTTGCCATGTTCAGCCCAAGGCTATTTGTATTGTGCAGACAGAAAATGAAGAGCGAACATTTATTTCTCATATCTTTGTGGGGAACCTGAGGCGCATGAAGATATTTGTGCTGTAACAGGCACAGTCAATCTCCTTCACTCCCTTTAGTCTCTATATATCAACAGCAAACTCCCAGCTAGTCTTGCTGCAGCAATTAACCTGCCAGGGCTTTCTGCTGTCAGACTCAGTAATAATAAACTACCCCCAGTGAGAGATAGAGCTATAGATTCTCACCCTGCAACTTCCACAGTGGGTGAATTATTCAGAATCAGCATGATTAAAGAGATGACATGGTATTAGTTAAAAAACACATACTTTTTTTTCTCCCTGACTGAGGTTTAAACCTATTAAGGAATAACAGTGCAAGAAAATGGGTCTTTACCATCCATCCACAGGTCTTGGAAAAGGGGTTTCTAGAAAAATTGTTTATAATGCCTATAATTTTGAAATTTTAAGGATAAAAATGTAAACAACAAAAGGGATAGCGTAGTTAAATCATAAAGCATCTATAAATCCAAGAAAAAAATAAATCAGAGTAAAGAAGCATTAGGAACACAGAAACAAAGGTATAATTTATGAAAAAATTGTAATGTAGAATCTCCATTTTCAAAGTAAAAGATGGTCTCACTACTCTTAATTTTTATTAAAGGTTATTATACAGAACCATCTAAAAACATGCATTGAGAAGTAGGAATGATGTCCCTTATTTACAATTTTCCCTTAAAAAAAAAAAAGAAAAGAAAAGAAAGGGGGGAAAATAAGGTAGCATTATTACAAATGCTGCAATATTTTACCAACAAATCAATTGTTTACATTTCCTGGTGCCAGGGCAGCACTGCAGTGTTACGCATGCATTGCAATTGAGTTTACTAAAACAAAGTCAAGAAAAAATGGACTTAGCTTACACACTTCTAATTCCATTAAAATCATAATTCATTTGCCAATCTCAGTTTACTCAGCCACCTGATAACACATTCTTAACTAATGTGCCTAGTGATTCTCTGGAGAATAATCTCTCTAAAATGCAGGAGTGGGCCTATGTGTTAGAAGTAGTGCTAAATCTAGTCAAATCCATACTCTGTGACTACCAGACCAATGGAATTTTATTATTTGTCACACTCATCTATATGAAATGGAACTAATCTAATGGAACTAAAAACAGAGATAAATAAGAACAAATTTTTTTGTTTTGTTTTGTTCATCCAGACCTTCAATACAAATAGGAATGAATTAAGCATTCATTCCATACTGATGCATTTTTTCTAAAATTAGACAAAATTAATGGTTAAAAAATGCAGGCAAGCAAAATGCATACAGACAAAATTAATACCCTGCAGTATGCTGGTCAAGGGTAATATAATCTTATAAATCTTAGCAATGGATAAACTTGTTTAAAATAAAATAAACTCCTTGAAATTCATTGGAGGAGAAAGTGTTGCTTTACCTCTCTTCAGAATAATTCAACATTTACAGATAGAAACAAGTGAATTGTCATTTTCCACAGAAAGGAAAATGAATTTCATCATATAGGACTCTGTACTGTGATGATTGTACAAACTGATGTTCTAAAGTTTGTATTCTCTCTTCACATATGTGATCATTTATGAAACTTATCTAAATCAGCCTTCCAAAGTATAGAAGTCTACACAGAGAATTCAAATAGGAATATAAGTTGTATTTTGAGTCTACAAATGGATGAAAGAGGCCATCATAAATTCCATATAACAGCTTCAAATTCAAAATGTAGTTTTACCTATTATTCTAAATTTTCCATTGCGCCAAACATTTGGGAGAAATTAAAAAGATCTTGAAGTCCTAACTCCAAGGCACCTCATATTATTACTGAAAATACTCACAATTTTTGTTTGTGGGTTGCTTTTTTTGTTTTGGTTTGGTTTGGTTTTTTTTTTTTAATTAGGAGCAATTTGGATTTCTCTGTTTTGCTAAAGTAGCCTACACTTTAGCAAAGGAGATTTTAAAGTGTTATATTTCACAGAGTTGAGGTACTACAAATATTGAGACTTCATGTGTCAGTGGATCAAATACTTGGATGGATTACTTTTCAAGAAAATGACCATCACCAAGTTTTAGAAGCTGAATACCAAAAGCTAGACATCTGAAAAATGAAAACATTAAAACACCATTTAAAAAACGGCCACATTTTATCACCATATTTTGCATGACCAGATGATGATATTTATCTTTATTTTAGTGGATTTTCTTGTGAACTTTTTTTTTTCAGTTATTTGTGAGAAAACAAAAAGGACAAAGGCTTTTCAATTTCTACATCTTAAATTCATATTTAGGTGTCTAAAAAGTGTTAAAGTCTTTAAATGTGCTGCTCTAGCCATTGCTTGCAGTGAAATTGCTTAACTTTGCTGAAAAGTGCAGCATGGCTGAAAGTCAGGCTGTGTGTGTAAGCGCTGAGTAGAGAATGTAGGATATCATCACTACTCAGAATGCATATTGAGTAAGAACAAGAAGTCTTTTCTTCGGCTGACTGGTAATATGTTTGCAATTTTTCAAGGGTCTCTATAGATTTTATTGTGATAGTCTGTTTGGGTAAAAATCTGAGAACACACTTTTGCTCTTCTGCATCTTTTGGCTGTACTGATATCCTTCAAAAATATAATCTGTCCACCTTTTCTTTCAAGAGTTTCTCTTTTTTTATAGTTTGGTCTGCAGAAATTCAAAACCAGAGCTAGTGCACAGACTATAATTCTCATATTTTTACTACTGTGTTCAAAGAGACAACCATAATCTAGATCCATCTGTTTTGTTGACGTTAGTATGACACACATTAATAGCATAAATGAAATGTTTACAAAAATGTTTAGCAGCCATAAGAAAAAGAACTTAATGCATACTTTAAAGTCCATGGTTAAGCAAATTTCCCTTTGCTTATTCCCTAAGCTTTGTCTGTATTTGTTAGACAGAAACAGGAATTTTAAAGAGCATAATTTTTCCTACCTGCATAAAGCATGAGTTTTAACATGGAATGAGTTATTCCTGGCTCATCACAAACTATTTCTTTCCAATTGCCTATAAAGGATGCTTAGGTAACTAGCATAGACAAGATATTTAGGTTTAGGGTGCAAAATCTTGTGTTACACAATATAAGCGTACATATTTTCTGTGAGTTTCAAGTTTGTCCAGCTTGAGAAGGAGCTTGGCACAGTGGACCTCCAGAGGCCTTGTCCCATCTAATTGGTTTTTGTGATTTTAAGATGTTTGTTTCCAAGTAATTTAGATTATATTGGCAGTCTTCACTGTGCTTAATGTTTTATAAGTCTATGATATGAATTACATCAATAAATTTATTTATTCGTAAAAAACTGGATCCTCTCATCCTTTTTGGATTTTTTCCATGTGTTCGATGAAAAAAAAAATTGAATTTATTTTCTTCATTATTAGGTTGTGTTGTCCTTCTCTTTCTCTCTATAAAATCAATAGGATTCTGTCTTTTTTGTCTTTTTGTCATCTACTCATGATCCAGTAAATTAGTAGCTTGAAGGCAATAGTGCCATCCAATGGGCAGTCAAATAAGCATTTAACACATAGTAAGAAAACCACGAGTTTTTCAACTCATTTTAAAATTTACTTGTCTTTGCTCAGCAGTATCAAAACCACATATAGCTACAAAAATATGCTATTCTTCATTCCCACCCACTTCAAACTCTTATTTCTTAAACTAAGATGGGTGCCCTTTAAAAAAAAAATCACAAAAAAACCCAAAAAACAGCAAACAAACAAACAATCAAAACAAACAAACAAACAAAACCCTCCAAACTTTTTTTCTGACTCAGCCAAAAAATTTCAGTTAGTTTAAAATTCTCAATGTGCCAGGTAGTGCCAGTGTGCTCACACTCTGGAAAAAATTGTTTTTGACTTTCTGTGAATTTTTTTCCATATAGGAGGTGTCAAAGTCTATCCATAGCTATCTGGCTGGTGCTATGTGACAGGTGAATCTTTCATTGCATTCTATGACACTGATTAGATTCTGAGATTTTTCATCTATCCAAGCTGCAACTTGGGTTCTTTTCTTCACAATTAATAAAATATTCAATGTAGTTTTGGACCTACTAGAGTGTTCTCTTTGGAGATGCAGAACAGTGGTAGTCCTATAATATGATATGTTTGAGCTTTTTCTGGAAAACCTATCTCAAAAGTAGAAGTTGAAATTGATGCTTGGTATTTTTTTACTTTACTGAAAAAGAACAGACAGCAATATGTCTTGAACTGAGGACTACGGAAATAAAATGTATTGCTTTTCTGTAAACAATGTATTGTCAGGAGGTTATCCTGACCACAGGAGAAATTACATTAACAGTTATACCGTTTGTTTTCTTGAGGGATGAAAGACATTTTCTTTATGTTTAAATGTCTCAAGAGTAGGGTGATAAAGGTTCTCTAATTCTTAATGCAATTAGTACTGTTATTATTTTAAAGAGGTTTTTTTATTATTTTAGAGTCATATTTTAGAGTTCTTCATTCTTCCCTTTAGCATATACTGCAAGCTTACTGACATCCATTTCAAAATGTTGTTCTCTTAATGTATTTACAATTTGCCATTATGTGTATTGTTTGGGTTTGGTTTTTTTTAAAGCAGCTTTGAATTTATTTAGCAGATGCAGTCCTCACACTACTTTCAGGCTTATTATCATCACGCCTCTTTCTATTCAATATTATCAACATCATCCCACTCATCACAATCTTGCCTGAATCAAAGGCAACTTGTTTCTTGTTGGTGGAAGCTTTGAATGAATAATTCATCTGGAAAAACCTTCTATGTTGTACATTTCAGAAGACAGAGCAATTCTCTTGTCAATCACAGTGGCTCTGTCAGTACTAAGTTCCATACAGTATGTGCTCCAAATGTAAGGAGGATGACAAGCAGCTGAGATTACCAACTGTGTTAGTCCTGGGCATCCTTTTAGCTTTTCTTTGACAGAACATTCAAATTCAAGTCTCACTCTAACACTGCATTGAGAAATCAGTGTCAAAATTTCCTCTCTGTTCTCACCAATACAGTTTGGTTGAAAGCTCTGACATATATTGCAACCAAACTAGTCACAAGCCGCAATTACTCATCTCCAGATAGTTAAATTTCATTTTGGCTCCTGAGCTTTCTTATGCCTAGACAAGTTAGGCTCAGGCTGTCTAAGTACGAAGGCAAAGCTTCAACTGATAGTGCAGAAATCCTCATACATGAAAACCTTGTCTTATCTTGCAATGCAAGATGTACCCAGTAGTATGTATTCTATCATCATCTCTTGAAATGAGGTGCAGTGTTCTTTGTCTCTTCCAGTGGGGGGTGGGGGATGGCAGGGGGATATCCTCTGTTAATGTGCCAGCTGTTAAAACCAGGGGGGCAGTTTTCTTTACCCCTTCAAAGACCTATCCTCTGTCCGGGGAGGTATCTTCTGTTTATGGGCCATGGAGGCTCACTGCATGACTGATAAAATTACATCATCCCACTGTCAGATGCTGCACCCAGGGGAAGGAGCCAAGCATTCCCACCTGGATAAAAAATCTGAGATTTGGAACACCACAGCAGCCTTTTCCACTGGATTCTCAGAGAAAGACTGGACCCATCTACACCACCACTGGATCTTCAGAGGAAAACTACACCCTTCTACAGGATCATTGCTTCAACAGAAACACATCTGTCACTCCAGAAGGACTGCAGCCACCACTGTATTGGAGTGCTACCAACACCCTGACCAAAAGGGTGTCAGGTTGTATTCTGACTCTGTCAGTGGGGGTTTTTTTGTACTACTGCATTTTTATTTTAATTTTCCTACTGGAGAACTGTTATTCCTATTCCCATATCTTTGCCTGAGAGGCCCTTAATTTCAAAATTATAATAATTCTGAGGGAGGGGGTTTACATTTTCTGTTTCAAGGGAGGCTGCTGCCTTCCTTTGCAGACACCTGTCTTTTCAAACCATGACAGACCTCTAGGCCTAAACATTTCTTACTGACACAGGTTGCACTCTAGTCTCTTGGAGGATGGACTCCTTGTCATTTCTGAAGATTAATCCTCAGGAGACTAGTTATGACTAATTGATTATAGTACAAACAGAAAGATAAAATAATAGGAAGAGAAGTTATACTGTAAGAATCTTTCATTATAAAACAAACATTGGGAGAGATACAGTGTTACACTTCAAAGATGGAGATATTAGCATATTGTTTAAATCCAAAGGTAGAGGTTTTGAAAGTACATGTATTTTGTTTTAAAATCTTTTCACTTTCTTCTTAAACTGATCTTTGTCAATATGACAGATAATACACAAACAAAAATTTGAGTGACTGGCTTTAACTAAGTGTGACTCTTCCCATCCACTGGAAGAATTTGGGAATAAGTCTCCATCTACACTAACAAGTTATGTTTGGCAGCATTAGAACGGCAGCTCCCTACAGCATGGATCTAACATTCAGACCATAGATGTTTTACAAGGAATTATTTCAGATTAGCTATAGTCCTATTCTGTGAGATGAACAGTCAATAGCACTTGCACCATTTTTGACATGCTTCTGATTTGGCTTTGTAGAAAAGTAACACAGTTCATGTAGTCCAAGACTGAAAGAAAATCAGTGGAAAGATTAGGAGATCTTTCTAAAACCATGCTCATGTTCTGAGCTAAATTGTTAATGTGCAATACAAAGGTACTATTTCTGAGAATATGACCCTTAAAAGAATATGCAGGGGGAGAACAGACCTAAGACCTGTAAAGATTCATGAGGATGGATACCTTTTATTTCTCCTATCATTTGTGAATTTCCAAAATTCAATTAATAGATACAGAATTGTTGTTTACCGTTGTGTGAGATAATATCATCTTTAGGAAGAAATAAAGCCTCCAAATATACATTTCAATTTGTGCATATATAATAACAGTGACTAATTCCATTTCTTAAAGAAATTACATTTCTAGCATGTATTTTTACACTGAAGTACCTTTTAGACAGACTGAACATATTCAGTCTAATAACTGAGGTTGGTTTTCCCCTTTAGAACACAGATTAGAAACAGCTTATTGTAAGAAATTTCTCTGACATAGGTATTATAAATTTCTGTAGTTGGTCTGATATGAAGGAAAAATGCCCTGCTAGATATTTTGTTTGTAAACAGCAAAAACAAAGGATGGGTGAAATGGTGACTGGTGGCTTGGTCACAGTCACCATGAAGTAGTTGAGTTTCAAATTATTGGCAGTAGGAGAAAAACTCTCAGCAAACTTCAGCCCTGGATATGGGGAGAGCTAGAGAAGACATTAAGGTTCCATGGGAATCTGTTTTGAAGGTATTGGGGCCCGTGAATGCTGGTCATTTTTTAAAACCCATCTCTTTGGAGGATAGAACAGACAATCTGGAAGTATCAGAAGTCAAGCACGTGGGGCAGAAGGCTGCCTTAGGTGAGTGGAAATCTTTTGCTAGAACTCAGGCGGAAAAGAAAGGTGTATGGAACAAGGACAGGTGACAGGGGAAGGCTAAAGAGGTGCTCTTCATAGCTGTAGGGAGAAAATTTGTGCAGCCAAAGCTCTACTGTTTGAGCTGACAAGCACTGGGAAGAACAATGAAAAGGGATGTTTTTTTTAATATGTTAAGAGAAAAAGGAGGAACAGAGGTAACACTGATCCATTACTCAATGAGGTTGGTCACCTCACAAGTGGGACATATAAAAAGCAGAGCCACTTCATATCTTCTTGACTCTTTCTTTAACACCTTCAGTCTCTGGAGCCCTGTGCAGAAGACTGATTGCAGACATAATAAACTCCACTGAGAGGAGCCTGGATCCACCCTCAACACCTTCCCTTCAGATATTTGTATACCCTGATGAGGTCCACGCTCTGTCTTCTCAAGGCTGAAAAGGCCCAGCTCCTTTAACCAAGCGGCCTGACCCTGCTTCCACCTCATGTGTGTTTTCTGCTTACACTTGAGGAATGACAATTCTCAATTCATCCACAGACCTCTCTTACCCCCTTGGTTCAACTTCTTTCTCATCAGTCCACACTGCTCTTGAGGCTGGAGGAAGTGACCCTGGAATATCAACCCTTTTCCCTACAGTGCTTGTCCTCAGGGAACTCTTTCAAGAAAATTCCCTAAAGACAGTGCTGAGGTCTCTCTCCTGAAGTCTGTGGTTACAATCTTATTTGCTCCTCTGCTCTCTTCTCGCCCAATACAGAACTCCACAATATCACGATCACTACCCAGCCAAGGCTATCCCCGAACTTCACATCCCCCATAAGGGCCTTCCCTGCTTGTTAGTGTGAGGTCAAGCAGCTACAACATTCCTTGTGGGATCCTCCACTCTCCATGCTTTTCAGGAACCTGCTGGGCTGTTCACATTTCACAGTGATCATTCTGCAGCAGATGTCAGGGTAGTTAAAGTCTCCCATAAGAACCAGTGTCTGTGACTTTGAGGCTGCTTCAAGCTGCCTGTAGAAGACCTCATCCATAAATTTGCTACTTTTATCCTGAACAAGAGAGAAGGCCTGTGGTAAAGCAAATTAAGTATTTTGAAACCTAATCTTGAGAAATTGCTGGCTTAAATAATGTCATATATCTTCTTGTTTTCTAATTCTCCATGCCAGCTGATTCCCTTCAAAAGTATCTTGCTACTTTATGACTCAAAAAGGAATGGTGTCTCATTCGTTTGTAATTTTCCTCTCTTGATGGTGTCCAAATAGCAATATGCTTGATGGTTATTCAAAAATTATGATGTGGAAGTGGCTGAAAATTTCCTTAGCTTCCCTCCTCATGAGTCTCTTCATATATCAGAAAGAGAGAAGGTGGCAGAACATTTCTCTTGCTACAGCACTAAATATCTTCTTTGTGGTATGTATCTTTTTACCAGTGTTATTTTATAAATAAAGTAAATTTGAGGATGCCTTTATTGCTATCATGTTTTTCCTTAATGGGCTTTTTTAGGTACAACTATGTCTAAATGGAGAGGGAGTCAGCACACCTGGCTAATCATAGTGGTTTTACTACTGCTGAGTTGCTACATAGCCTTGGGCCAGTCTAAACTTCCAAGAACATTAATTTTATTCTCATTTCCTGAGAAGAACCCTAGAAAAGATCTTTAAATTCAGATACTACAATGATTGATGGTAAAGAGAGAAGATAGATATAGAACAATTATGTTTGAACTTCTAAGTGACAGTTAATTGATGTGTTATTATCCATCAAGACATTATAACTATTTAAAGAACTACTTATTCACTTTTGTCCCAAGTCCACAACCCAGAAAGTAATAGAAAAATCAATGTTATTTATCCACAAATACAACAGTCTATCAGCAAATTAAATAAGTGTTAATTTGTAAGCCTTTCTCCTAATGTTCAAACAAAGAGAGCCCTTTTTGAAAGTTTCTTTTCTTAACTGTGCTTACAAAATATGTAAGAAGAAAATGTGTCATAGGAAATATTTGCCTTCAAAAGAAAATCTTATATGCTTGATTTCCAAAGAAATATACTTTAAATATTAAGAAACAAATTAGTTTTTCAATTTATTCAAAATTTACTCCCCTTTCTGTGGAGCTCAGACTCACAATTTTTTACATGATCACTTAGTTCTGCTATTAAATTTTTGTTAAAAGCATGCAGAATGTAGGATTAGTATTCTACTTTTGCTAGAGTTTGACAAAACATCAAAACCTCACTCCTTTAATTTTGTATGCACTGCTTTTATTTCTAGTACATTTGTATGGAGAAGCTCATCATCTTGGAATTATGATTTGTTCTTAGAGAATAGTGATGCCAACTCATTGCCTTTATATAATTACCTCCAAATCATTAGAAAACAGTGTTTTAAAGGAGGGACACAAAATTTTAAATTTATTAAAGGTTAATGATGACGTAGAAGTTAGTGAGCAATTTTAACCATGTGTTATTCTATATATTTTTCATATATATTTCATAACAAATGGATTTTTAAAATGTCTTTGTGCCATAAAGTAGCTTCAAAAGATGCTTACATTCAGACAAATTATCCTTACTGGTTACTGGTGCATAGGTAGCTCTATCCACATTGTGTCTGTAGCATTCGTTATGATGGGTTATATGTTAAGAGACTAGAGAAAAAAAATCTTCGTACTTATCTGTAGTACAGTCAGTATTGTAAATTTATAATTTTTTGCACAGTTTTTTCTACTGTTCATCTTGTTCTGAGACCTAATGGCAATAAGTTAATCCATTTAATATGTATAGTAATTAAAGTTCACTAACTGACATGTCCAAAAGAACCACTTAGAGGCCAGTGGACATATAGCTCGACTGTTTCAAAGTCTGGTTAACACCAGAGCTTCTTTACATGACCAACACTAAGCTACTTCTAGTAAGGATTTTTTTCATTATCCCTAAAAGTATAAAACATAGTTTCTAAGCAAAATAAGTGATACACCCCCAAAAAAGGAGTGCCTGGAAGTATGTCCTGCTGAAACCATAGTGTGTGCACACAGACATAAGATACAAACTATACAAAAAAGTTGTACCTTTCTCCTCTGATAATACCTGTCTCTCCAAACAAGCTTTCAATTTTTTGAGTTTCCCTAGCATAACAAATTTCACACATGGCCTTGCTGATAGTAGAGTATTAGTAAAACATGGGCTTACACTGCTCTGCTCTGACTTACGTTCAATGGCTAAGGTCATGTTCTCTCTAAAAGCAGTATACTATAAATTGGTTGTATCTATTTCTTCTGCAATTCACATTTATCTGTTGCAATAATAGTAACAAGGCTTACCACAACCACCACACAGTTTATTTAATTTAAAATAGTTGAATGACAATATTTTTTTTTCTCACATATCAGAATTGAATCATTTTCCTGCATGCTCTGAGACACCCCAGATCTCCAACAAGAGAACTAAAGATGCTTTGAGGAGACACCAATACGTCAGATTATTCACCTTAGAAAGAATCAAGCCAAAAGCCAATGCTGTCACCAGTCTCGGAAAAGTCAAGAAACTTTGCTAGGAAAGGTGAGAAGCTGGAATTCAGAGCCAGGTGACCATGCGTGGCTTAGAACTCCCTGTTGGCAATAAATTGGTTTTTTATTAGCATCAGGCAAAACTAGTCATTCATGTCAGCCTTGTGACCATGCTTTTCTGGTCTGGCTTTAGTGTCTGGTAAGCCAACACCAAGAAGTTATAAGAAAGTCAGAGAAGTAAGTTTTTGGGGCAATAAATTAAAAATTAATTAAGCCATTAAAGAAAACAGAAATTGAATTAATGAAATTTAATCAGACATTTATTGTTGATGTTTGAAAGACACTGTCATCAACTGGTTATAGTCCTAAAGTTTGTATTTTACTCCCCTATGAACTCTTACAGAACTTCATACAGAGAGAAAAGGACATATGTTTAATGAAACATATATTCTCTGTGTGACCTCAACATGGCCTCACTACAATATCAAATGATCTCAAGTTGCACCAGGGAAAGTTTAGATAGGGTATAAGGATACTGGAACGTGTCAAGTGTAGCCACGGTTTGTGCCTGCCATGTTTTGGTTTCTGGAAATTCTGTTCCCAGGACAGAATTGGTAAACAAGGTCATGCTATTGTAAACTAAGATGTTTTTCTACACACTTTCCCAAAGGAGGGACTTCACGTGATGGTCTCTTCAAGTGACCAATGGTTCCAGGGGTCCCCACCTCTAAGGTGGGTGCTTTGTGAAAAGGTATAAAGTAGGTTTGGACAATAAACCGCAGGCTCCTCCTGTGAGGGGTCCCAGCCTTCTGAATGGACTCACATCTCCTCCTTCGTGTCCAACAGTGACAGTCAGGCACTGAAATAGGCTGCTCAGGAAAGTGATAGAATCATCATGCCTCCAAGTGCTCAAAAGGCATGTGGATGTGAGACTTGGGGATATGATTTAGTAATTTACATGGCAATCCTGGGTGAAGAGTGAAACCTGATGATTTTAGAGCTCTCTTCTAACTTAAATTATTCTATGATTCCATGATTCTTAAACTATATTAATTTTCAAAATAACAAAAGAAAATAAATGCATTTAACAGGCTTTTTTTTCTGCTTTGAGTGTTACTTCAATCCATAAGATAATTTTAGGATGGGTAACATATTTCAGTGTCCTTCATGATTTGGACAATACAGTATTTTATTTTTAGAGCAAATATTTTTTCTCAAAATACAACAATAATCTGAGATCAAATGTTATCCATTATTAAATGCAAGGTTTTCTGTTCCATGCAGCACCAGGATCCTTGGGGTTAGAAGAAGATCACAAAAGATATGGTCTGGTGTGAAGTAGTATTGAACCACAATAAGGAACTGCTCCTCTTCTACCCTGTAAGTTGTCCTCCACTTTAGTTCAATTTCTCTACAGGGGGTGCATACCCTAGTATCAGACTGATAAAAATTGTCATAAGAAAATGGTCAGGTTTGTTCCTGACAACCCCTGACTATGAATGAAAGGAAGACTATGAAGGTATTCCACAATGCACAAGGCTCCTAAGAACTGCTGGAAAAATATTTTCATGTAGGATGGGTTTATTCTGTTGAAACCAGAATATGCTCAGATCTCAGTATGGAATTCAAGTCTTCTTCCCTAGTGTCTTCTGCTCAGAAGAGAAAAAAGGAACTCTGCAAATTATCTCACTCTCCCAAATATCTGAGCAAAAGCTGAAGACATCCTTTAATATACAATTTCCTGTTATGATTCTAAAATAAATATCTTTCTGGATGGATCTATGTGTATTTTTGCCACCTTTACAAAAGTTTTACAATACTTTAAATAACTGGGGTTTTGTTGTCTTCTAGAAGAAAAACAAGTTTCATTAAATTGGAGACTCTTATCAAGGTTGCCAAAGGCCCTTAAATTCTTTAAGATAAAATACATGTCATTGTAGTCTTTCAAAAGTTACAGGGTACAAACTTGTCTCAAATGAGAAATGACACCTCCAAATCCAAGCTCTATCAAGACATAGACAGTCAATGTTTTGTTTTTGTCCTGGCTAATGAAATTTACATTTCTTTCCCTGGCTTCACTTCTGTTTTTTTCTTCATCTCACTTCTTTTGTATTTTTCCTAGCACCACTCTTTTCATACTAAAATTATTTGGATGTTTATCACCCACATCAGAAGTATGTACCACCGAGCATTCATAAGCACCGAACAAGCTCAATACTGAAGGAAACACAATAAGGTCTTCTGAGAAAGAAGAAGGGTCTCATGGAAATGTGGCTCTAAATCAAATTATCTGCTTTACCACCAGAAATTACTGATACAATTAGAGAAAATAAATTTAAGAGCCACACTTACTATTACAAGTTCACTGATACATTTTTACTTTTTAAAAAAAAGTATTCATTGATTGCAGAGAAAGCTCAACACATAACAAGACATCAGGTCATGTACCGCAGTGACAAGCAATAAAAAAAAAAAGTCTGTAAATGAACTGGAAAAAAATATAATGTGAAACAAAGTAAAGATTGCAAACTCTGCAACCACAGCATTCTTCAGCATGTCAAAACTTTCCTGAGAATGACCTTACCTTAATTAAAATATACTTTTTCAATTTCTCTAGATATCTTAAAACAGTTTCTAAAGACATACACTGCAATTCATGCTAATAACAGGTCCGTAATTTCCTCTTATAGCTCAGGTTCTTTCCCCAGTAACTGGATTTTGCTGGCCACTCTTCAGCCTTCCAAGATTTCTCCTGAACTATGTGAGCTGGAACAACATATGATAAAGCTTTTCCAATTCCTTTGCTCATTTCTTTTTAGCACTTTTTGAAGACTATGTGGCATATACGAATTTACAGTATTAACCTCATCAAATTCTTTACTGGAATCATGATCTTTATTATCTATAAAAGTAATCAGAATTACAATAACTATTACCACCCCACAATATAACACAAAACATGTTTTGTTTTCTTTTTCAACATCTCTGAAGGACCAGGTAGAAAGTCTGTGAAATAGCAGCCTGAATAGGAAAAAGGTTGTAAATTTTCTACTATCTCTAGAAATAGGAATAGGAAATAGTCTGTAGAAGTTTCAGGTGGGGTGTCTGCACCATCTACCACAGGGATGGCTGAAAGCTGCACCCAGATGGAGCTGCTAAAGAGGCTGCAGTGCAGCCTTCACACTGAAGGTAGTGCATAGACATCTTTCCTGGGTCAGGGACAGGCAGCAGAGTTGCCTAGGGAAGATGTGCCCAGATGGAAAACCTCCTATAGAAGGTGGCTGAACTGTAGGAGGCAGTCAGGTAAGAATGTGCCTGGCATTAGAAAGACTGAAAGGACTGGGACAGCTTGTTCCAAACAAAGCCTACAGGGAATTCACAGCACATAGCCAAACAAAGGCTCCTCCAACAGCAAACCAGAATAGAGAGGGAGGAATAATGCAAGAGAATGTGAGCTTGCCATGGCAAGGACCTGCAGGAGGAGGACACTTCCCCCAAAACGTGAGATACCCTTGCAGAACCACTTTGTTGCTCTGCAGACTGAAAAGTCTCTGGATATTGACTATTCAGACTTCAGTAATGCATTTGACACAATCTCCTACAGCATTCTCCTGAGGCAACTGGCTGCACATGGCTTGGACAAGGGTATTCCTTTTTGGATGAAAAACTGGTTGGATGGCTGGACCCAGAGAGTGGTGATGAAAGGATTTGTATCCATCTGGCAACTGAAGTATTTCCCAGAGGTCAGTGTTAAGGCTAGCCCTGTTTAAAATCTTTTTTTTGATGATGTGAAGTGAGGATTGAGTCCATCCTCAGTAAGTTTGCAGACAATACCAAGTTAGGTGGGACTGTTGATATGCTCAAGTATTGGAACTCTACAGAGAGATCTTGACAGACTGGCTTGATGAGCTAAGGACAAGCACATGGGGTTCAACAAGGTGGTGGAATGCCAGGTCCTCTCCTTGGGTGACAACAACCCCAAGCAGCACTTCACACTTGGGGAAGAGTTCTTTAAAACTGTGCATCAGAAAAGGACTTGGGGCTTCAGGATGTGTCTGCGTGTCAAGAAGGCCGATGGCATCTTGGCCTTTATCAAGAACAGTGTGGCCAGCAGGACCAGGGAAATGATCATTCTGTTGTACTTGGCACTGGTGAGGCCACACCTCAAATCTTGTGCTCAGTTTTGGGGCCCTCACCTCCAAAAGGACATTGAGATGTTAGAGTGCTTCTAGAAAGGGCAACAGATCTGGTAAAGGGTCTAGAAAACATGACAAACAACTGGGAGAACTGGGGTTGTTTTACGTGGAAGAGGCTCAGAGAGGACATCATTCTGTTGTGTCTCAAGTGAAATGATGAGAGGAAATGACATTCAGCTGTGTCAGGGGAGGTACAGATTAGATATCAGAAAAAAATATCTTCTGTGAATGACTGGCATTGGAATAAAGTTGCCCAGGAATGTTGTAGAGTCACTTTCTCTGGAAATGCCAAAGAAGCATCTGGATGTGGCACCTGGGGATATGATTTAGGAGTAGTTACAGTGTGGCTAGGTTGTTGATTTGACTCGATGGTCTTGGAGGTCTCTTCCAACCTTGATGATTCTGTGATTCTATATTATCTCTTGGAGGTATAATACAGAAGGACACAAGCAATCCAGGAGACTCCTGGAAAACACTGATGATAACTTCCTTCTTCAAGTTACAGAGAAGTCAATGAGGACAGGTGCTATGCTGCACCTTGTTCTCTCCAAAAAGAAGAGCCTGGTGAGGACTGAGAAATTCAAGGGCAGCCATGTCCGCAGTGGTCATGAAATGGTGGTTTTAGGGTAGCAAGGAGAGAATACAGCAAGGTAACTACCCTGGAATTCAGGATAGCAGTTTTTGTTTTTTCATTTGCAAGCAATTTGAGTAATACCAAAGGAATCTCAATATTGTATGGATTTTGTCCTTCACAGACTTATGGATATTAACTGAAGTTAATGATTTCACTCTAATGATGTTATTTGCTCCCTGAAGGTTAACTTATAACCATGTACTCTGATTTCACTGATTTCTATTGAATTACTTTGTAGCAGTGAAAGCAGAGTCAAAGCTACATATTATCATACCTATTGGGCATATTTAGCAAATTATTATTTATTGTAGCTTGAATATTCAGAATATTGGACTCAGAATACTAAAATGGAATGTCTATCCCATTCTTATGGAGCTTTAAAGAAAGTTATGGTTATTAAAACAATGTCTGTTCTGTATTTAGCCATGTCATTTTATGCTACTGGATTTTCTAGGTGATTAGATTTTTGTTTGATGTTAAAAGTACAATGCAAGGATATTTGTCTCTCTAGACTTTTAGTAGAATTCCATGGCATGTTTATTTAGAAGGCTTCTCGTAGGTCCTGCGATAGCAAGTACATTATGGTTTTTTACCCACAGACCTCTTTCACCTTTTCTTTTTCCCTTGGATTATGAATTAATAATCCATGCATTCATATTTTCCACTTGTCAAACTCAGGCAACAGTGAAAATAAGCAGCACAAATTGGCAGATAATGCACCTTATTTCCATGTAGAAGCAGGTGCATTTTCTTCAGTGTAAGTGGCAAGATGATGCTGATCCACTTTGACAGGCAGGCAGATCTAAAATTACTCAGCACACTTTGCCACTGGTTCGGGGAAAGTCTCCCATGAGCTTGTTCTGCAATTCTTTAGTCCCCAGAGTGTTAATTAAAATTTACTGGATAATATTTGCAAGGCTCAATGGTTATAGCAATTATCAGTTACTAAATGTTAGTGGCAGAGATGACACCTGATGATTGGATGCTTTATTCAAGATATTCAAGAGATTTTCTCCTCACCTTTTTTTTTAAAAAACCTTCTCTTTAGTTCTTGAAATAGCTGGATCAGCTAAGTATCTCAATCAGCCTTTAGACTAAAAATTACTCACATAGAAGTTTAATTATCTATTTATCCTTGAGTTTCTTTTCAGGTGCCACTAAAATTTTTACAAAAGAGGAACAGAGTTGTTATAAAAGCCTTTAGAAATGCAGGGGTCAGCTCAGGACAGCAAAAGGAATTACCTTCTAAATATACCTGCTGCTCGGTTCAAATTTATTCAACAAAATTTTAGACTGGAGACTTGCTAATCACACATGCAATAAATAACAGCCTCTTTCAAATTACTGAAGTCCAATTATCAGTGATTCAATTATCCAATTACCAGTGACTTCTTTCTCTCTCCCCTTAAAGTTTCATCAACATATTGAAACCCAATCACTCTAAAAGAAATATTTTTACCTTTTTTGTTACTAACAGAAGAAAGTTTGCTTAGAGTTTGATTCATTTTTATTTAGATACTTAATACTTTAGCTACTTTTCCTCCAAATCATTTGATATTTCTGTTCAGATTCTTGAAATTGTGCAGCATTCCTGCTCACTAAGGACCTGCTCTTCTAAGTCTCTCTAATGTAATGAGATCATGTCCTTTTTTGTTCTCAAGACTGGCCAACTCCATGAATGAGGGTAGACTGAACTGGCTAAATGTTGGCAAGCTCCGTAGACAGTTTTCAACTACAGTCATATTGCCTCTACCTCATGCCCCTCTGCAATAATCACAGAAGAGGCACAAAGTTAGAAGGCTTTGTTTCTGACTAGGCACTTCCATAACCTACCCAAAGGCCAGAAAATTCACTGCAATATTTGTCAGAGATAGGTAACCCAAAAAAAGTCAGCACCTGAAACAGAGTGGAAAAAGGACAACAAAAACTGCAAACTTATGAACCTCTGCCAGTTGTTACATCCCAGGATATTGTTTTCCTCATTTAAGTGAAAAGATTTCTTCTAATAAAAAAAATAAAAAAATAAAAAAAAAAAAAAAAAATAAAAAAAAAAAAAAAAAAAATAGAGAGAGAAAATGCCAGGGAGGACAAAGCTGTAGGGTTTAACACAAGTTACACACTATTTAAAGTTCAACTTGAAAGTCATACCACATAACAAAGTACGGCTTAATGTTGTGAAAGGCAATGCTCTAGGTTCATTAGGTAAGTTCAGTTGACTGAACCAACACCTGTGTGTCCCTAGACTTTCCAAAAGGCTAAAGAATAACATTGCAGATGATTCTATGGGAAGAACCCTATTCTGTGCAGCAAAATAATCTGACAGCACTAGTCAGAAGACAAGATAAAGGCAAAAAGAAAGCCCAAAAGAAAATTAAAATCATGAAAGAGAACAAATAGAAAAGAAAATAAAATCAAAGCATAGAAAGAACAGGGTAGAGAGAGAGAAAAAATTGACATCAGGTGTAAAATGTGTTTACACAAAAATATGGGGAAAAAAAAGATAATAGTTATAAAGATCTGAAGAGAGAGATGAGGAACCAACACTATTCTTTTGTAGTAAGAACAGCCAGCAGTGTGCTGGGCTGCATAAGAAGAAGTGTTACCTGAAGGTTGAGGTACGTGATCCTCCACCGCTCCTCAGCACTGGTGAGGCCACCACTGGTGTACTGTGCCCACTTCTGGACTCTCCAATACTAGAGACTGGTGAATATACTTGGAGAGCATCTAGAGAGGAACTAAGATGATGAAGGGACTAGAGCAATAAACGTAGGAGGAACTTCAAAGACAGCTCAGGTTGTTGAGCCTGGAAGAGACTCAGGGGAAAATTCATCAAGGTTCCTGGATACCTGAAGGGAGGGTGTAAAGATGACAGACCCAGTATCTGGTAAGTGGTGCCCCGTAACAGAGTGAAAACAATGGGCACAGGCTGAAACATGACAAGTTCCTCCTCAACACAAGGAGATATCCTTTTACGTGTTGGATGATTGAGCCTAGCAACAGGTTGCCCTGAAAGAGCTGTGGACTCTGTCCAGCCATCTGAACAAGGTCTTGGACAACCTGGTCTATGTGAAAATACTTGATGTTCATACTTTGGATGTCCCTTCTAACTGCAACATTTCTATCATGTCCAGTGGCAAGGGGCAGGAGGTTCTTCTTCCCTGAGAAGAGCCTTCGGAGAAGCTGAGCCATTGTGCTCCCTCCACTGGCTCATGGGAGCCCACAATGCTGGGCTGCCTGTTTCTGAGAATTTGTGTTTGAGGCACCAACCCCTCACAGGACCCTGAGGTTCAAGTCCACTCACAAGGCCACATGAAGGCAGGACCCATGCCCAGTGTAGGGAATGCTTTCCGATGCTGTGTGGCAGTGAGCTGCCCAGGACTGTGAACTGCATACCAGGTAAGTATGTAAGAGAGCAACCATTAGGAATACAGAGGTTGCTCTTCTGCCTGCCTGCCACCAGCGTGTATATGCATATATATATGTATATGTGTATGTGTGTGTACATTTGTGTGTGTATGTATATGTGTGTGTATATGTAAATATATGCTCACTAATGTGAGAGCACAGTGCTCAACTTGTCCTTGGTGATTCTCAGACGCTGTCTGGACACGATTCTGGGCAACCTTCTCTATAGTGTTGGACCTGATAACCTTCAGACATCC
Source organism: Phylloscopus collybita (assembly GCA_027886175.1). Lineage (NCBI taxonomy): Eukaryota > Metazoa > Chordata > Aves > Passeriformes > Phylloscopidae > Phylloscopus > Phylloscopus collybita. The sequence goes on from JAJNNQ010000029.1 coordinate 6,634,090, forward strand.
CTCCTAACCTGTGATTCTGTAGTCAGAAACTCAGGGAGTGGAATCACAGTATTTGTTCCTTGCCTAAAATGTCAACCAAGCTTTTGATGTCAACCAAGCTTTTGTACAGAGATACCATTACAGATATTTTTCATCATTTTCCTCTTATATCATAAATACGAGTCTAATATTTTCCACAAACCTTTTGACTTCATCCTACCGTGAATACTAGAGATTTCTAAAATATTATCATCAGTTTGGATACAACAATGAGATATCATTCTGAAAAATATGCCAACACTGCCTAGTTGTGCTGTTTATTTCTGATTTTTTTTTTTTTTTTTTTTTTTTTTTTTTTTTTTTAGATATGCCTTGTTACTTTTTTAAACATGGCTTGAAATAGTAATAGGAATTCTGGAGAATTTGTCAGGAAACATTAGTCCTGTCCAGTTTTTGACACTGATGGTACTTGGCAGTATTGTAACTAAGTTCCAAAAATATTGACAAGATGGTTGAACTGGTGTCTGGATAGCTCTTCAAACGGAATCTCAACCTTTCTGCAAAGTGTGTTGAGTGGGAATTTTACTTAAAAGCATATTTCTTTTTTGCTGTGTGAATGGTTTCTGACTGTGTGTGTAGTTGCCAAAATAAATTCCTCTGGAAAGAGGAAGATCATCCTTCCTATGCAGACGAACAGTTAACATTTGGTTGGCAAAATGAAGTGAAGGGTTTACTAATGCCAGGAAAGTGTGTTGAGTGAAATACAGGAAATTTTACAGTATATCCACTTCTCTGACAATACAAAGATCTTGTCAGTGGGTTTTGGTCTAGCTTAAAGGGTTTTTTGGGTGTGTTTTCTTGTTTGCTGAATTACTTAGGCGGGGCTTTTCTTAGAGAATTTTTAATTTGTTGGGCCTTGATCTGCGACACTTCACTGCCTTCCAAGGAAGCATTTCATTCATCTTTTATTGATCTTCACCGTCTTAAATCAGACTCAATACCAAACTCTTTTTGAAAGGAACAAGTTTGTGGATAATCAGCTCTGTGATTACAACACAGAGTGTTTATGCACACATTCCTTTCTTCCTATCAAGTCACACCAGCAGTCAGCACTGAAGCCTAGGCTCTGGCTGGATAAAAATATTTCTTCAGCTCTTCGGCTGCACAAAAGCAGATTTTAGCAGTACTTAAATATCCAGATGCATCCACTTTTTGGTTTCACTTAAATATTCCTCTATTCGTATTGAAGGATAAACAATTTCCAAAAGAAAGTAGTGTTACTAAAAGTAACTAATACTTCATAATGTGCGGACAAATCAGGTTAGACAATTCCAACATTCTTCACTTGTGAGAATTACAGATTTTAGGAGACATGTTCCCATTTCTCACATTCTGGCTCTAGATATGAAACATATCAAAACTACACCAAAGAGACTGCAATTTATATTCATGATATAGGACTATATATATTTTTCACTCATGAGTGGTGTAGTCATATGTAGTGGCTAATGAGAGAACCCCTACTGAGAGCAGATAAATTTCAAACCTTCTGAATAATTATGAGACATTTTATTTTATTTATAAACCTCCTTCATTTGAAACTGTCCCTTGATTTTTAAAGCTGTCTTAGTTTTGTAAGCACGAATAATGGTGTCAACCAATGCAAAGATTGATGAACTGTCTGTGTAGGGGCTTCTCTTCCTGGTACTGAATGCCAGAGAAACACAGTGAAAAGTTAAAAACAGAATTGTAATGGAAAGGAGAGGACAGAGAGGGATGAAAGATGACCTAGAAGGAATGAGGGAGCTAACATCTGTACTGCATTTTACTGATGATAATCTTTGCACAGTTTATGACACAGAGGCAGTGGGAAGAGTGAGGTAATCATTTTACTTGCCTGTCAACTGCAGAAAGTATTTCAAATTGCAGGGTGAAATTCTGGCTTCATTGAAGTGAGAGACAAAGCTCCTGTTGATTTAAATGAAGGCCAGAATTTCTATGGATTCCCAGAGAGGGGCAGACGGGCAGAGTGACAGCTGTGCCATCTACATGACTGCGTCAGTCTTCATCAGGATCTTAAAAGCTTTCCTTTGGCTCAGTTTCCAGAAATCTATGAGACATTGGATAACACAGATCCTTTCTCAAACAAGCTAAATTTAAAAAGTACAATCTTAGAGAATCTGACCCTAGTTTGGAAAATCTGTGCACAATAAAAGGCATCCTTACAAGCTAATGCATAGTTCTATACATACTTTAAATAATATTTCTGATTTTTTTTCCTTTTCCCTTGCCTTTAGCTTTAATCTATACAAAAACGGCCTCAGAACATGTATCGTCAGTTATAGTTGTCAAACTAGAGATAGACCTCCTATCATGACTGCAAGAAATTTACATCTCAGAGACAAAAAGAATGTGGCAAAATATCTGAGGCTGTAGAGGTATGAATTTCACTGAACAAGCTTTTCTTCTGATTGACAAGTAATACATGGACATACAGGGTGAGGAGGATAGACCTGATAGGCTGCAGTGCAACACAATTAGAGATGCAAACTTTTTGCAGGGGTTTTTAATAAATGGGGGATCATGGTAAGTGAAAAATTACATTCAAAAGAGGAAAAATGCCTTACCATGATATCGAATGTGCAGTAAGAAAGGGAATCTGGAAGAATAAGAGGGACAAGCTATGAAACCGGAAAAACAAACACCCGTAGTCTTCCTATAAGCCCCTATTGTATTGCAGGGGGGTGTTTATTCACAACTTAAACACTAAACTGGTAATAACACAGAGGAGTGATCATTCAGTATGCTAATTGAGTCACCCAAAGAGAATGTCTGATAAAGAGCTGCTGGTATGCTCTCCTTATCACCTTCAAAACGTGAAGAGCTCCCTATTTAGTGACACTGACAGCCTACCCTGTACATACCTCTTGCAGACACTACTATGAAGTAGTGAGGACAGATGGCATGGCAAGAAAATAATTTCAAGTGGATTATAATGAATTTTTGTTCATATAGTGTTACACCTATGCACACAATATCTGTACATGTATTTGTATATGTGTATATAAAAAAATTTATAACTACTTAAGTCAGAAGTGACTTCAGTGTATCCACAATATATAGACATACTAACACACACCTCTGTACACACATACACACCATACACACACACCAGGGTATCTTGAGCATATGGCAGCTATATTAAAAGTTGTTTTGGTTGAAGTGCATCAAAAATGTGGAAGAAGCTGATAAGGCCCAATTTTGCTCAGTAGAGAAAATAAAAATCAGATAAAATCTGGGGTTAAATGTTACTTAGTCTAAATGAATTAATTATTCATAAATGAATCAACAAAAAGGAAAAACCAGATCAAGATACTTATGGGCTCCTATTTATGACTTGAAAAGATAGTAGTAATATATGGGTGAGACATAGGAAGTTTAAGTGAATCAAAAACCTGTAAACAGGTGATCTAAGATTCTGCACGATAAAAAATATGCCATGATGTAATTATGCACATTCACATTTCATAATCTGTAGAAAATGGAAAAAGCCTTCTGAAGAATCAATCTGAATAACAACAAATTATTTTCATGGTTTCAGACCACTATTATAACCTGACTTATCTTCTTGCTTTCTAGGCTTACCTTCTGTGGAAGGTAAGCCTAGAAAGCACTCCTTATTTATACCCACGGACAGCACTCTTTGCCTCGGATGCTTGTGCTGCATGTATGACCATTCTGTTTTTTGGGGATAGGAGATATTTGCTTAAGGGAAGAAAGCCTTTTAAATGGAATGAATATACACAAACTCTTAGATAGTCATCTATGGGCAAAGTTACAATATTCCTCTTTTGTGCCAAATATTTATTCACTGTCATCAGCAGTGCCATATAATGACTGCTTAATTGTTATTGTGATTTAACCCTAGTTAACCCCTCAGCTAAGACCCAGGCAGCCCTTCCCTCACTCCCCATCCAGCAGGATGGAGGAGAAATCAGTGTGTTGAAAAAAAATACAACTTTAGTAGGTAAAGCAAAAGCTGTGCACACAACCAAAGCAAAACATGAAATTTAGTCAGTGCTTCCAATGGGCAGACAGGCAATCAGCCATCCTCAGGAAAGCAGGGCTCCATCACGCACAGCAGTTACCTTGTCCTGAACGCGAGCTCGTTCCCTGGTGTGCAGGCCCAATTCACACATGGAGCAGAGGAATTTCTGGTTTTTTGTTCTAGTTGGGACAAAATAGAGAGGTAGGTGGGGACCAACAAAAGGCCGGCTCACCGATCGTCAAAATTTTATATTTCTATATTTTCACAAACAAATATATCAGCATTAATTGAATATGAATTACAGCACTTTTTTATTAATTAGTACTCAGATCTCTATTTACTAGCTATATTTCTTGCTTCTTATGCTAATTAGCCCACATATGCAACCCTTGTCTCCATTTGAGGTTTTGTCCATTTTTAGTAGGTGGTCAATCAGTCAATGGTCGCAATCACCCACTGTCAGATACTGCTCCATTCTGCTGATTTCACTCCTAGTGGCTTTTTGCCCAGACAACTCATTCATCTTTGTATTGTCTCGTCCTTTCCTTAAAGCAAAAGATTAGCCAAGCATGCAATGTTTGCCACACAGTTTTTTAATCATAACTATCTGGTTATAGCTACTGATTAATAACCAAAAATTTGCAAAGTTAGATTTAAATCTTGAAACTCTCAGATCTTGAGGAGCTCCATATCAATTACTTAGGAAAACAAACTTCATCATCTGAACATCACCTGCTTACTTCTTCCCCTAAGCTGAACATGAAGCCATATGGTCTGGATACCCTTTGGTTCCCTAGTATCATCTCTCCCAACTGTGTCCCCTCCTGATTCTTCATGTACCCCGAGCCCACTCGCTGGTGGAGTAAGGATCAGAAAAGTCCTTTACACTGTGTAAGTCCTACTCAGCAATAACAAAAATATCCCTGAGTGCTTCTTCAAGCACAAGCCCAGAACACAGCTCCATACTAAGGACTTTGGAGAAAATTGCCTACCCCAGCCAAAATCAGAGCAAGTGGCTTTTTATCACCACGACATTTCTCTCCCTATTTTTTTCTCTTCATGTAAATCAGTTTATTTGATTGCAGAAACATCAGTTTGGTTTGCAAAGAAAAAGCTCCAAGATTTTGCTATAAATGTTTTGGGAAAACTAGTAATTAATGTCACCTGAGATAGTTTTCTCAAAAGTCAAGAGATATTTCAATTTTCATAAATTCAAAGAAGGCATAGAATTTTTCATTTTGATTCTCAAAAAAGAGACAATACCTGCTCTAAAAATTGGTACCTTGGACTTTTTTCTTCCACTCCTCTAGTCTTTAAATCAGATTTAAATTAAAATGCACAGTTGAAGACCTCAACTCATGTGAATGGAAGACAAAGCAAAGATATGAGAATATCAAGAAGGAGCACCTCTCTACTCCTGCTGTGCAGTTTGAATATTTGATGTTCCATTTCCCTCACACATAATTATTATCTGCTCTTGATTTAATAATGGCAAAACAGCAGATACTGTTTTTTTTTTATATGAGCATGTGTTGCTTCATTTCTATACCAAAAATATGTGAATGCAGGTGGTAGAGGATTTCAGTCAATTTTCATGTTGTTAACACAGATGTTATATTTATACTGGTTTGTTTCTTTATGGAACATATTCCAAATCTGAAGTTTTTGATATCTGGTACAGTGAACAACACTCTTTCTCTGTCTATTATTAATTATGCCAACTTGGTATCTGCCTAATATTAGGTTCAAAGAGGAACGATTTTCATTATTATTCAATATAATTAAAATACATATTTTCCCTTTACAATAAAATATTGCAAGGGCAAGCATCACAAATGGCAAACAACTATTCACTTAAAAATAATTGCACCACCTAGATTTGGT
>JAJNNQ010000029.1:6645000-6880000 GCA_027886175.1 Phylloscopus collybita
CTAAAACACAGCAGTTCAGTGGAAGGCTCTGGTCTTCCTCATCAGCTTCCTAAATGCATTTGGGGTCACAGCTTAGTGTCAGTCATGATTCATCTTGTAAAGCTTTATCAGTTTACACTTGGAACAACAAAACTGTGCACCTCATCACAGTGACACACTAAGCTTAGTGACACCTTTCAGTCAGGTCTTTTTAAAAGAGGTGAACAAATTAAAAGTTTTGCCCTATCCTCTTCTTTTCTCAGTTTGAAGTTCTTTTGGTCACTGTCAGAAATTATTTCTGCACTTTGTTTGCACTGCATTTTGGGGACATTTTTCAATGCTGTTGGTGGGGCCTTAATCTTTTAACAGAAAATTTGCCTCTAATGACATAACTAAACACAGAGATATATTTCATCTTCTTAATAGTTCAATGAAAGTTGAGGCTTCTTTTTTTCTTTACTTTTTGTCTTTATTTCTTTTGTGGAAACATTTGTGTGAAGAAGTAATAAAGCAACATTAAGTAATAAAACAACAGCCTTAAAAGGTATACAGTTTGTAGGAGAGATGAAACAAAGCTTACAGCTACATTAGACAAAAAATATAATCTGTAAAAAAATCTCAAAAGTTTTTTGATAAAATGTGTTCATCACAAAAGTGACTAGTTTCAGTAAAATACTACTGTGCCTCAAAATCAGGGTAATACAATCATCTTTAATGTAATCACCTATTGCTTACATCTCATTTCAGTCTCAGCCTATTCTGATGTTTTCCCATGTTTAAATTTCATCTCTGTTTAGCCAGTGTGTTTGCCTTATCATTTGTTTTTCCTGTACCTATAAAATAGTTCACATCTGCTAAAAGTTTTGGTTATATTTTGGGGAAGTTTATAATTAATCAATTAATAATTTTATCAACTGCAAAAAAACAGCCACACTAAGGTAATTGAGTCTTTAAAAGGAAAGGATTAGGTGAGCTTACTATTCACATCACAGAGGTGTCATCACCATAATTCTACAGGAAATGTAGAAATGAATGGATAAAAATATTTCTATGTAAAAAGTATTGACAGCCAATTTGCAGTCATAATTTTGAACAAGTAATTTGTATTATAGGTAGACAAATAGGTAGATACAGCAAGCTCTCAGAGCAATTAAGTATAGTGCGTAAAACTATTTCATGCACAATATTCTGAAAAATATCCTTATTTCTTTAAGTTATGCTAATCTATCATAAAAGTATCTGTGTGATTCAGCTGGGAAATTTATTCCCCTTGTTATAGTCATCCTGTATCCATGACGCTTCAGCTTTAGTTCTGGTTAGTTACTCTTTTCATTAAAATATTTACTAAGTAAACTGGTTTTAAATTATGAGAAAAAAAGCACTGACAATAGTGTTTCTGATACAGAAAGACAAATTGTAAAGAAATCAAAATTAAATAAGAAGTCTAAATTTGAACTCCCAACCCTAGATATGCAACACTTCCTTTAGGCTTAATAGACTACCAAACCTCTACAAAGACCTAAAAATGTAAAGGTATTGTTTTGCCCCACCAGAGGGAGCCCATAATATTTCATGAATGAAAAAGGAACACGGTGACAAATGCATAGAAAAAAAAATAATTAATTTTATAGGTACAGTAAATAAATATATATGTGTGTATATTTACACATTTTCTATGTATTGCATAGCTTGCCTTGGATCCTAGTACTGAAGCCAGACCATCAGGAATATGAGTTTGACAGGAAGTGCATTTCCATGAAACAACACCAGGGACAGGTGTGAACAACTAATTTTTAGAATCACAGAAACATAGATTATTCTGAGTTGGAAGGGATGCACAAGGATCACAGAAGCTCAGTTTCTGGACCTGCACAGAAGCACCCCAGGAAACACGCAGTGTGCATTCGTCTTTAGAGGAAGACTAGAGAGCAGTGTTATGTTGAACAGAATAAACTGTTGATTTCTATTTAATATCAATGTAGACTATGAATATCATATTTTACATATTAGAACATACTGAAAGAAAAGAGGAGCTGACTTTGAATTAGACCTTTCCATAACGGAGCTAGGGTCTCAGCTAAATTTCAGATTAGTTTGTTTTCTGAAAATGTGCTACATTAATCATGTATCTGTCACTTACTTTTTCTTTCACATGAAAGACAGACTGTCAATCTACTATAATAAAGCAGGAAAAACTAGAACTGAGACTTGTATGTGTATCTAGTGGAGTATCTAGTGGGCAGCATCTAGTAGAGATGTGTCCTCCTTACAGAAAAGGTGAAAGCAAGAGTTTCAGTTATTTTTTACCAGCTCTGTAATACGGCAACCAAAGGTGTGAGTCAGTGGGACAGCCAAGAAATGCTGATTGTGATACAGTAATGAATACTGACTGAGAAATCTTATTCTAATCAGTTGCTCCTAATAATGTCACTGTCATAACCTATCCTCCCTCCCAAAACATTTTCTTGTCCTTGTCTAATATTTTCCTTACAAATACTTTTGTATGCAGAGTAGGCCAAGCAGAATTTACTCCTATAAACAGGGACTAGTTTTGGATTTCTGCTTTTAGACATGTAGAGTAAAAACTCTGCAATTAGTGTGACTTAACTATTTCCAAGTACAAAATTTATTTTTATGTAATAAGAAAGTGACACCAAAATCTTCTAGGCCTTTGGTGATTTCTCAAACAGAAATTCCAACAGTTTTCAACACCCAGCAATTTTTTATGAACAGACCATCAGCACTTTGTAAAACTGACACTACTGAGTTTTCTAAAAAATATAGATTAAACTTTGTATTAACTAAAGGTTCTGATCACTGTGAAACACAATCTTCTGCTTTTCAAATAATTAGATATTACTATCAAGTAAACACTCAGAAGATGTATTCTACAATATTTCATCACAAGATTTAAATAATACTTATTCAAAAATTATTCTCATTATCACAAATATCTGGTTTGTTATGCTAGCAAATTTCAGGCTTCTCATTAAGTTTTGCACTACTTCCAGGCTGCATTAGATATTGTGCATTAGATATTGTGCATTAGATATTGTGCTAGTCATCAAACCTAGTTTTAAACAAAGATGAAACAGGTGTGTCTTTCAACCTGTAAAACCTCCAAATCCAGACCCACTTACAAAGTCTCCCTGTAGCTGTACTCAACTCCAACCCGTTTATCATTAAATCACTCATCTAATTTAGTAAAACTTTAGTCAAAAAGCATCATGTGTCCCCTTTTTGGGCCTTAAATAATCACCCACAGTTACTGTTTCTTAATGAATGTCTCTAGCCCTTTGTACATTAAAAGGATGTCAAGATGTTTTGTACCCAAAAGAGATTAACATTTTAAAAGGCAGAAATAATGACAAATGTTTAGGTAGCAGAAAATAGACAAATACTTCCTTTCTCTCTGTCAGACTTGTGACTCAGGCACCAAAATTAAGAATGGAAACTTGACATCTTCGGGATAGATGGCAAAAACTGTCTTATATGCTGCAGTGCTGAGCATCACAAAATTTCCTCTGAGGTGGACGGCTCCCAGACTGTATCTAATCTAATTGACTCACACCTTGACATTCCAGTTTGGTAGCTTAAAATAGCATTCATAATAGCCAGCACACTGACCTTATTACAGGAATCTTAGCTTATCGTGGCAATAGGACATGCCTGGAGAGTGCTCACACAGAGGCCTGATAGGAGTCATGCAGAGAAATAACTATTTCTCAGTAATGAATTGATTTAGGTTGTTCAGTCTGTCAACAGGGAAGCAGCTCTGGATATCTAGAAAATGCATTTTTCTGCTCATTTTTCTAGGTGTCTGGTTTATTTCTATAGAGGAAGAAAGTTTTTGAAATAAAATCTGTGTGTCTGAAAGAGCACGTGCAAGACCATAATTTGCCCATAAGCATCAAGTTCTATTGAAGCACAGGCTTAAATATTTACTTATATGTTGTTGGGTGTTTTCTTCCTTTCAGGCAGGAGAAAGTTTGACATGCAGACTAAAGAAAGACCAATTTGGGTTTTAGCAACTTACTTAACAACGCAAGTTCTTGCCTCACAAGGAGTCCTGGAAAGTTTTACCTTGACAAAAAAATCCGTTTTACATACAGTTTTGTTCCTGAGAAAGTCTTCTATACTACTTATTCTCCTTTTCTGAAATTGAATTCATTAGTTGTGCATATGTTTAGAATCATTATCCCAAAGAGATTACCCCCCTTTTTAGGGCCACGTTATGATCAGTTCTTGAAATCTCTGCAAGGGAAATACTCATGAACACCAGCATTTCTGCCTGGGGAATATTCTTCAAAATTCTGCGTACCTTCATGTCAGCTACCAGCAAAAGTCTAGTCCACAGCAGGAGCAGACTGCTTTTCTAAAGGTGCTGGATAGGAAGCAGGATGATTCCCTGCTCTTGAGTAAGACACTTAATCTGGAGGGAGGCCTGAAGGGATCAAGACAGCTTGTTAGTTTTATAAACTACAGTAAGTATTGCAGCCCATATCTGGCAGTATTGTGCAAGTGGAATAGTGATCTCGGCCAACTGGTGTTTTCATCTAAAGAGCCTTTTTTTTTGACACTGTCATTTGTTATCAAAGCAAGAGAAACTACACAATGATTCTGTTTCTTATTTGAGGGGTTTTGCATGCAAAGTGAAAAAAAAGAGAATTGTCATATTTCCAGAATAAAATGCCAAGATATGACCTGTGGATATTTCACAGGTTTCTCATAAAGTTCTACAGTTTCATCTTTGCTCAGGTACCATACCTCACGCACAATAGCAGTGCTTTGTGGATTTAGAACTCCTCGATGTTTTATACGTTGCAGAGAGATATATTTGCTGTAGGTAGTGGGTCACAACATTAAGAAGAAAGTGAAGTAGTAGCTTTGCAAAAACTCCAGGCAGCCTCATAAGCAGTAGAACCATCTCTTTGGATCACCTCAGCTGAAACTTCAATTTGGGAACAAAAAACAAAACGCCATGTTGAAGCCTGGTACATTATTCTATCCCTGGACAGTGAGTCTTTTTGTAGTCTTGAGTACCTTCTTTTTGTAGCAGCAGGAATAGGCAGAGACAATTCAAGCACTCCTTGAGCCCTTGCAAAAGTGGCAAAGGGTGTCTGGTTTACGTATTACATTTGCAATTCCAGAAAACTCCTGGCAAGTCTTTCTGCAAAATCTGCTAAAAAGCCAAGCTTTTGGATCACATAAGGGATGGTCCTCAAAAGAATATATGACTACTTAAATGCTATTAAAAAGGAGTAATGAAGATTTAAGATTCAGAATGGAGGACTACCAAGAAAATCCATCACAGAGATATTTTTCTAGGACCCATGTTCATAAATGATTAGGAAATAACAATTTGAAAAATGAATTGATAATGATGTACAGCAGTTGATGTGAGGAAATTTAAAATTACCAAGGTTTCCACAAGAATTTCATAATAGAATGTGACAGGGGAAACCAGATTAAATTAATTGGTGCTAAAAAAAAAATAAGGAACATAGAGAAATGTGTGGTCTGAATTAAAATTTACTGGAAGCAAAATGGATTTCAGAGCTAACATGGACAACTCTCTCAGAAATAAAAAAAAAAAATAAAACCAGAATGCAAAGAACTGTTAACCAAAAAAAAAACAATTAAAAAATACATATAAAAGCCTATAACAACAGTTTAAGCTGTGATACCCCATCTTAAAAGATATGAAACAGAACTCTATTACTCAGGAAGATCACATAAGAAGAAAGAATAAGTGTTGAAGATGTGGGAGCAGATTCCAGTGTAGCCTATGGGAAATACAGGATGGAGAAGATATTTCCCTGCACCCCATTGAGGACCTCATGGCAGAACAGGGAACAAACTGAGGAGGAAGGAGTGGCAGATATAAACTCTTATGAACTGACTGCAACACTCCTTAACCCATCCCATATTTTACTGCTAGGGTTGTGGGGTCAAAAGGGAAAGGAGTTAGGACTAAACAGAGTGAAGTTGAGACTGGAAGTAAGGGTGAGAAGGGTGATTCAGGTTTTGTCTTTTTTTTCTCACTACCTGTCTCTATTTCAATTTGTAATAAATTAAAATACTTTTCCCCAAGCTGAGGTTGTTTTGTCCGTGACAGTAACTGTTAAGTAATCTGCCTGTCTTTATCCTACTTGGGGTTATTTTCTTCTCCTCCATCTGGTTGAAGAGGGATAGAGAGTGGCTGGATTGGTGCCCTTTGGCTGGCCAAAGTCAACCAACCAAAAGGATCTATCAAGGTCTACTAAAAAACACAGACTACGTGCAATATTAAGCTCGAAAGGTGTCTACAGATTGCAGATTTCCAGTGAGTGGAAAGGTGAGAAGAACGAATCTTCTATAGATTCAGAGTAGTTTGTGCTTCTCTGGTTCTTTTCCTTTATGTGTAAGCTGTAAATTTTTGTCAGTGAGGAATGGGAAAATGGGCTAACTGAACCTCAGGTGTGACTCAGTGAGAAAATTATTAGGCAAAGACCTTATACCTCAGCCTCACATCAGAGATGTAAAATTTACCATGCTGTTTTATGCAATGCAAACAGTTAAATATCTCTTCCAGAATTACTGGAGTTTGAGGGAGGTTCAAAACCGCAGAAAAATAGTATAATAGATGACTGCAGGCAATATGTTTGGAAGTGACTGTCTGTGATGGACTAAGTGATAGAAGGTGAAAGTCACGCAACAAACTGATGGAGTATATTAAGTCCTCACATAAGTCTTTCAAAAGGAAGAAATACCCTGACTCAGGGATGGGTTTTTAAAGTATTTCCCCTCACATTTACATTTTTCTGCATACCATGGACTGATAAGGCATTACACAAGGCAGCACGATATTGCCACTGACAGCTTGTCCACAGACATAACATGGATCAGAAATTTCAGTGAGGGCAGCCAGGGGACTGGTAAGCAATTTATTGTGGTGGAATACATAGACATTTTCTCCCCACTCTTAGTAAGATGTGTAAGAATTAAGTCACTCTACATTCATATATAATTAATTCTTCCACAACTCAACCTCAAGAACTTCCACAGAAAGGAGAAAATAAATCAGTAAGGAAACAGATTTCAATGTCAAGCATTAAAGGGATAATTATAAACAATAGAAAGGACTTTTTTAATTATGAAAAATACCGTGACAGGATGCTTTTAAATTATATATAATGGAAAACAAGGTGAGTCACATAATCATACTCTTTTTGACATGTAACAATCTTCATCAGTGATCTTCATCCTGCCCCCATGTCAAGCCTGCATAAAGGGGGAAGGCTCCCATAAATATGTGAACATGCATCTAATCTGGCACAATGAAAATGGTTTTGCTCTCACAAGAATTGCATCTTTTGAAACCACTCAACTTACTGTAGAACAACTACTTGTTAAGATATAAAATATTCATGGAATATTTCTTAATTAAAAAAAAACCAACCAACCAACCAACCAACCAACAACAAAAAAAAAAAAAAAAAAAAAAAAAAAAAAAAAAAAAAAAAAAAAGAACATCATAGACAGAATATTTATGGTATAACCTAAAATCCCTCCAGAATTTACCAAATGTAAAATGATAGAACTGATGTTCAGCATGGTGGTGTTCTGATTTGTTCTATACTTGGTAAGGGAAGATAAAATATAACCACTGGGGCTGAAACCAAAATATTAACTTTAGGTTTTGCGATATTTGTGTTTGCTTGTTTGCTTGTTTGTTTGTTTGTTTGTTTTTATTGTTGCATACTACAAATTCCATAAGACTTCCCATACCTAAGCCTGTAATAAAGGAGTGGACTTGGTGTATTTTTCTTTTTTTATATAATTTTCTTTAGTTTTTATATTTTCCTGATAAACCTGTAGCATAGCCCAATGTCTCAAATCTAGAAATGGAATTCATTGAAAAACATTACTCCAAAGCAAACGTATATCAAATAAATGACCACTACTTCCTTTCAAGGTGCACGGGAGCCTGGTAGAATATAACACAGGAACAAATGGAACTAGGTTGCTTTATATTTCTCAGGAACATTATTCATCATACAAAATAAGCAGTATAACAACATTTTATCAGGCTGCAACCCAGCTGTCATTATTTTCTTTTCCTGACACCTAAGAATTACATGACTTGTATTTTTGCAGATGAATGTCCCATGAAAAAGTGACCAATTCTGTTTTCCTACCACCATTCCACCTGAGCAACTGAGAAGAATTAGAAAAACTCTTATTTGCTCTTTAAAGCTTGTGGGCAGTAATTTTACATATTTAGGATAAGACTTCATATTGTAGCTACATAAAGGTAGAACTTGTGAGGAGCACAGGTGCCATGGAGAAACCCTTTAATCACTGCATGCTTAGAACTTCTGTTATTGTATGCCTAAATGGAGAGACAGATTAATGATTAACAACACGAAGGGAATTTTTATTCTTTTTGGGTTTTTTTTCCAGTAGCTTTCTATGCCTTCTGTATGGCTTGTGATTTAATTAGATTGCTAAAATTTGTTCAGATATATAAAATTATATCATATAGGATAATGTTTGCTGCTGGTAAGGGAATCATGTTTAGAGAACTGGATGGACCCAGAAAATTACAGGGACTTCATAAAAGGTTCATGTGATCAGTGATATAAGCAGCAGAGCAGTTTCTCCACAAATGAGAAAAAAACCTGTCAGAGAAAAAATATGACCTGCCTCCATGAAGTATAACTTTTGGATCCTGAAAAACTGAATTTAAAGAATTATTTTCCTAGAAAGGTCATATATCTGTCAGTGTCTTTTTTTTTTTTTTTTTAAGTGTAAAATTCTATTCAACATTTTTATCTCCTCTTTTCTGTAAGTCTATTTTACAAACACTATCCTCACCTTCCCTCTTCATTCTTCCCCCGCCTGCTCTAACTATGGTGGAATTTCAAATACAGCAATCAAACTCCCAGATGAGTCAGATTTGCTTATTGTATTGTACTCACATATGTAAAAGAAATTATGTCATCTCTGTTCTCATTAATTATTAATGTTAAGAGGTCCTGCTTAGAATTCTGCACTTTACTCTTTCTCTCTGACTGTCAGAGAGGGCTTTGGGGGTTTTTGTTTTTGTTTTTTCTTTTTGTTTTTCTTCCACTAAACATTCTAAACACCAAGAGATAATGATTTTTTTACCCTGTAGCTGTTTAGAGAAATCGCTCTTTGTACTTTATCACTTATATTTGCCTTTTTGATAAGAAAAAATAAAGCAGTTTTCTGACCACAAGCACTTCTCAGAACTACCAGGTGGTAATTCTAGGGTAAAACCATGCTGTCTAATATTGGAAACAAATTACTCATGTGCCTTTGTGTCAATTTTAGTATTATAATTTTATACCTTAAATCAACATAACTTTTACAGCATCTAAATAGCTTCAGTTCATAAATCTTACTTTCACAATTATTTTGAGGATAGTCTTACAAAGAGATTTAAGCATTGCAACAGGGATTTAGTTCAGTGTATTTCTATTAATACAAAAATCACAGAAGATACATGTGCCTCTCATTTACTTAACTGAGTGAGATATACACAAGCTCATGAAAAGTTGTGTGGATATTCAGGGGGTAGAATTAAGAATGTGAAATGTAAAAGTCTATGCCTTGACTTCAATGGATATAGAGTGTGCTGAAATCTAAAACCATAGAATGCTGAAGGTTTTAGAGAGAGGAGAATAGTTAATTTTGGCAGATACGGAATAATTTGTATTCATATGTATCCCAAACTTTGCATCTAGGTGTGCTGTTGTGCCCTCCATAATGCAGCTCTAATACCTCCCAAAATGTTTGGCTGCAGTGATAATTAGAATTCTGAGCATTTGTATTGTTCTATATCTTGTTGCACAGAGACGTGGTTGCTCCATCTGTGGATGGAAGCATTCAAGGCCAGGTTGGATGGAGAGATGAGCAACATGGTTAAGTGCCTGCCTAGAGTGGAGAGGTTTGAACTGGGCATTCTGTAAGGTCCCTTCCAATCTAATCCATTTTATGATTCTGTGAGGCTTCAAGCCATTCCAAGAATTACACAAAATTATTGACTGAAATGATGTTGTGTAGGATGCTGCATTCACAAACATGCATTTATGTTACTAACTGACCATTTTTGCTCTCTTTGAATGATCTTTTGTTCTTGAGCTTTGCAATAGGAAAAAAGGATGTTCCTTGCTATTTCTCCCCTAACATTTACTATTTTTTTCAATTTTTATCCTGTTTCTTCTTCTTAATTTCCTTTCTAAGATTAAAAAATCCTTTTTCAGTCTCTCTAAAGTGTTTTTTGACTCCCTTAACAGCCTTCTCTTCATAATAATTTCCTTCATCTTTCACTGAACAATTTCAACTTCTTCAATATCCTTTTCAAGATAGGAAGACTTATATTGCCAGAAAATTGAAAATTTTAGTTGAGGGCCCTACTGCTATTTTCTTTAGAGTGATAACGTACTATCTATATCATTACCTTTATGGGATTTAAAAGTTTTTAAAGACAAAAGCTGAGTAACAAGAGAAATTTTTCCTTCCCAACATCTGGGTTTACTTAGCACAATCAGATAGCTTTAAAGTTTCTCATAGACCCTTGAAAGATGTAAGTAATTCCTATCACTTGATACAGTGCTATTTCATTAATCATGTTGTGTTTTGTCTGTATATGTGCTTAAAATATTTTATAGGACCTCAATATGGAATCCCAACAGGCTCTGCTACCAACTCTTACTGTGAGTTTAACCTCACTCTTTGCTTGCTTTCTTGTGTCTGGGATTTATCTGTGATGTTATACTTTTTTTTTTCCTCATTGTAGAGGTTTAGCTTCTATAACAGCCCTCAAAGATCTCTTCTCTCAAATATTTTCACAAATCTCCCTAAATAACACCTAGTCATGCATCTCCTTCCAACACTTTAAGGAAATGCTCTAAGAATTGTCTTAAGGGACACGCATAAAAAGTAATTGGCACAAAAATCCCCTATCAGAGAATAATTCTCAAAATTTCAAAATATTTTCAGTAAGTTCATCATACAGGAACAAAAAAGATGAGATTGAGGGTGGGGGAGTTTCACAAAATGGGACTTCTCAACAAACAGCAAGGATTTTAACTCCTTGAGTGTGTCTGAAAGCTGACAGAAAGAGCTTCAGAGAAAGCAGTTAAAAATCTCACCCTACCATAGCTCTTGCTCCATGCCAGCAGGCTTTCACAGCACTAAATCCTCTTCCAAATGTAAACACCTGAAGTCTCAGTTTTCAAGGATTAAGAAAGGTCAAATCTCTCTAACAAAAGCTGGAGAAAGAAAAATATCCTTTCTCTATTGCTTGTTATTGACTAGATCAGGGATTATGGCAAGTGGTGAGGTCTAGGGAAACTTACTGTTGGAAAATGTGAGAGAGCCTAGCTTGAAGGAGCAAAAAGAGGACCTACCTAGCAGAATCTAGTCACATAAGAAAGATGATCCAGTACACTTCTTCTGGTAGGCTCAGACATCAAGTGCCAACAACCTTGAACAGCAGATAAACTACAATTCAAATTAATAGGTTCTGTGCTTTTTGTTGTCCAGTCTGGAGGAAACAGCTTAACAACAGCAGGAAATTTCCTACTGACCACAGAACCAAACTGAAGCCATCATGCTATCTTACTGTTAGTATCCCCTCAGTACATTAAATGCTTTAATAATTTGTCCTTTATGAATGGAAGAATGTGACCATTTCACTCTGACTAGTTTCAGAGAATTCCTGTGGCTTAACAACTAAGACTTTTTTTTCTATTTCTTATTACAGACCTTTCCACTTTTCTTGATTGTATATAAGCAGTGTTATTCTGGAGCTGGGGGAGGGGTGTGACCAAAAGCTATTCAGAAAGGGCTCCAGTGAGTCATTCTAGTTTGTGAATCAAAGAATCATAGAGTCACTGGGATTGTAAAAGACCTCTAAGATCATGCAATACAACCAACAACCTAGCAGCAGCACCACCATGTTTACCACTAAACCAAGCACCATATCCAAGGGTTTTTTTAACATGTCCAGGCATGGTGACTCCATCACCTCTTTCAGCAGCTTGTTCCAGTGCTTGATAATCCTTTCTGTGACATGTCCAGGAGAAAAAGGGGAAAAAATCCTCCATGTTATACCATGATTTTCCTGCAGTACTACCTTTTCATTTATTATGCATAGTTAATACAAATACTACTTCAGGATCTGAAAGAAGATAAGGCTGTGTGCAGGTATCCCAAGCACACAGGTATCCCAGAGTCATTTTATTATGTGAATAATGATGATGATAATAATTAATAATTATTCTATTCCATTGGAGATTTCCACTAAGTGGTAATCTCTTGTTTTGAAAGTCCTAATATTTTGTTTCCACGTGCTGCTAACTACCAAGTAGGATGCTAATGGAAAGGTGGATGACCGATACTTTAATAGTCATAATTGCAATCGCATAAACTCTTATAAAGCTAACCTTTAATTACATTACTTGATGGAGAAAACTGCTTGCAGTCAAAAACGTAAATTATGGTGGGAATTAATTTTCAGTCTAAAACCTGAACTTCCAACATTTTGAAAGTGGTATGTATAAGAGGTGTTTTCTTGGAAAAGTATTAAAATCCTTGGGATTTTGAGAAGGATGGTATTGTATTAATGTAAGGTGTAGGGCTAGTAGTGGATAAAGCAGAGGAAGTAAATTATTATATTTAGAGAAGTAAAGAAGTCCCTAATCAAGTAAACAGCTTGCCTTACAGAATAATTTAAGTAGCAATAATTAAATCAAATAGATGCTTCCAAAAAATTTACTGAAGTAATTTAGTAAGCCAAGAATTAGAATATTAAAAAGCAAAAGTACCAGTGACCTTACAATTGAAATTTGGGCCATAAGATAAAACTGACTGGATAAATGGATGAAAATATTGCAAAGAATGGCATCTCCACAAAGGAGCAATTTGTACAAGTCACCAAAAGACATGTGTGAAGTTTTAATGTTCTTGCTCTCCTCACTCATAGTGTCACATTTTGAGGCAGCTCTTTACTTTTACTCTCAAGATCGTGCTGGAATAAACTGCCAAACATCTCTTACACCTCCATGCCATCTAATTATAGCCTGTAACACTCGAGAATGCTGACAATGCTGAGCTATTGACTCTTGACACTCTCTAAAGCACTTAATTATCTTTTCACACAAGCCCCTTTGAGACCTGTCAACTTCTTTGTATTGTTTATAAAAAAGTTGCATATTAAGATTTCAGGATTGTGCACCTGAAGTCAAACTTGCACATACACATGGGCTATTAAAAGGAGAAGTTAATAAATGACAGGAAGAGAAATGAAAGAATTTGACTTTGTAAGACTTCTCAATTAAGTAAAAGAAGAAAAAAAATTGGCCCTTCACAAATATTCCTGGAAACAAATAGAAAGAATTTGGGGATTTTGATTAATTTTACCAAAGACTAAAGAAAAGTCTTTACACCAGTAATAAAAACTATTTACATCAATATGTAAACAGTTTTTATTTTCTATCCTTGTTCCATGACATTAGAATTGAGAGTCAAAACTTGGTCTCTTTCCAATGAAAAATGTATTTAAGCATCCCACGTAAAAAGAAAAAAAGAAGCTAAAT
Organism: Phylloscopus collybita; assembly: GCA_027886175.1. NCBI lineage: Eukaryota > Metazoa > Chordata > Aves > Passeriformes > Phylloscopidae > Phylloscopus > Phylloscopus collybita. The sequence continues at coordinate 6,658,590 of JAJNNQ010000029.1, forward strand.
TTTTCAAGATCTCCTGTGCTCCCAAGAGCTCTACTAAATACTACTAAAATGTAAAGAAAATTTTGTTAGTTGAATGAAATATTGTAGTCAGCATAATCTGAATTATAAAAGATATATAAGTGATTTTTAAGCATTTTGGAAGTTTTTCAATGTAAAGCTGTTGAAGTTGTCCCTTAAATATTGGAAAATAAGATGTCATTTATGATGTCTAAACATGTCAAACACTAGCTGTCTCCAATAAATTTTGGTTATATGGTATTACAGCCTTCAGCTACAAGAGCTTGATGACTGGATTCATGGAACTTAGGTTTGATTGAAAGTTTAAATTCATTTATGTACTTTACCACAATTATTTCTACATAACATAAAGTGTGTATTGCCTTTGTATAATATGTCATCTTGAAAACAGTTATAACCATTGTCACATAGACTCACCAAGACAGTGAGTTAATTAATCTAGTAGTGACAGAATTCTGAGTCTGAACAGAAAGTATGTCTGCCACAAATCTTAACTATCACTAGTTTTTTCTTATAGTAGGGTAATTTTAAATAGACAGCATACTTGGAAAAAGTAACTAGTTCCCAAGCATTTTCCAAATGACAAAATCAACAGTCATCCTAAACAATCCTGGTTTTAAACACATTGAGCTCTTCTTGAACATAAGCATTAATAATGAATAAAAACCCTGTACTTTTAAGTTCAAAAAGAAGAATCCTTATTTTCAAAAGTTTCTGTAAGACATATTAGTATTTTCTTGGTATAAACAGAGAATCAATCTACTGGAAATAGAACAAATTTGAGACACTGCAGCATATTATACCATGCACATATCAGCTTTCTTTCTTTATCACAAGGCTTACTAATCCTGCCAATTATGTATGTGTGAAATATTGTCTTATGCCTGAATTTGGAGCACTTAAAAGTTGGCATAGTGATGATTAACAGAAATAGCAGCTGCATACATTACATTTAGGAGGTGTCAGGGCAGCTAGGTTATCCTGTGGCAGCAAAGTGACTAAATGTCTGTGCAGACAACCAAGAGATCAAGCTCATTAAGATTTTTGCTACATTGCACAAAATAGTGCATTCTAAAGAAGAAGAGATGGATTGGATAAAAAGATTTTTTTTGAGTTTTTTACGCCAACTTAAATTTTGTATGTGTCAAGCACTCCCTTCTACAAAGTAAGTTTGGAAACCAAGCTACATGAGAAAAAAATCATGTCCTTCCAGTAACGATTTCCAGGATGGAGGAAACTGATCACCTTGAAATCTCAATGCAATTATTTCTAAACCTAACTCTTCTCTGTATGTTTCATACTCCTCAATCTATTTGCACTAAACAAGAGTCAAAAAGACAGATAAGGCTTTAGAAGCAGTTTTATTAGTACATTCTAATTATAAAACAAAATAAAACATGGCACCAATAGCACCATCAGTAATTATAATTTCTCCTTTTAAACTATTTCAGTTGTGGTTTGATGTCATGACTTAATGGAATCACACATCCTCCATAACATTTGGTCCATCTCTACGTCTTAGATGCTTAGTTCTTGATTATGAGCTGTCACAGAAGCTTTAAATCTTTCCAATCTACTTTGGAAAGTAGATTGCATTTGCTGCCTTGCATTTTCTGCACTTTTAAACTGCTTTGGTGAATTGTAGGGCTGGTCCTCTTACTGCTCTAATGATTGCTCTTTTGCACTGTTTAAGAAATTTACTTTACTACTCCAGTGATTTTTTTTCTCCTTAGCATCACTACTGTGACTTTACATTTAGCTCTAGAAGCAGCAATTGCCTGAAACGTGCAATAGAGCACCTCTGAACTATGAGTTTTGTTTTATGTGTCTTGTCACACAGTGAGTGATATGTTGTCAATCAGGGGACCTCAATTTCTGGATATTCCATATTATAGCAAGCAGCACCCTATAAAGACCAAGGATGTGTGTATTATATGGAATGGACATGCTAATTGCTTCCTTCGGGCCTTTATCTCACCCACCTGAACCCTTTTTCCTGCAAAGTAGACACAGAACTAAGAGGAAGAAAAAGACTTGAGTAGGTCTCGGACAGCGTACCAGGAGAGGTTTTTCTTTGCATAAGTTTCACTGTAGTACAATTACACAGTTCCTAGAGTTCCTTACAATTAAATTATAAGATATCTTCTACTTTTAGTCAAGCTAGGGGTGGAAAAAAAAGAAAAAGCCTTATGGTTCTCCAAACATTCCCTAGTCTTTATTTCATAATTCAGTTACAAGTAAGAACCATGGAACTACATATCACAAATATTTACTTTAGGAGGTTATACATTCTGCATAAATATTTGCTGTGGGTCAGACTTCAAACAGTCTATTTAATTATTTTTCTTCAGTAATTGCCACTTAAACTCATCCTGAATGTGAGCAGTAGGGGGGGGGGGGGAAAGAAGATGGTTCTTCCTGTATTTTGAAAAGATATTTAAGATATCTTCCTTCCGTAATTAAATTATCCATATTAACTTTTCCATACTCTGTAAGTCCTAATCCTATTCGTGGAGCTAGCTGAAAGAGCAGTTAGTGACAACATTCTTCCTCCTTGAGAGAGAAGCAGATTGCATTTGAATTTATTCTGGTTTTCAGTAGCCCAAATTGGACTTCTCGATTTTTTTAAAAGAGTAAAAATCTCCTTCCAACAGAATTTCATGTGAAATTTATTTAGTTAGTTCTTGTGGTCACTTGGAAACAAAAACTAAGAATACGGTATGTGTTACCCAAGTCTGAAAGACTTACTATTGTATTACAGATATCGCAGTAAAATTCTTACTGTGCATTTAGTAAAATGAAGACAGAAAACACAAATTCTCATCAGTATTTCTAATGTTAATTCATAAAGAGATACATTCTAAGGGACAAAAATCCTATGCTGTGTTGAATAGCAGAAATGAGGCAGAAGAGAAAGAAAAACGAAAAAAATTGAGTACACTGTGTGTTACATAAATTTAAAGGCATAATTATATTAGAGCAACAACAACAAATCAGATTTATCTAGTTTTTCCTCAAACTTGAAACACTACCTCATGTTCCTTTCTGGAAGTAGTTAGTCTCAACTTTATAGTCCAAATAAATAGAAAAAAAGAGCACATCCTTCCCTTATATTCAACTGAGATTTAACCAAAGTCAGAACAAGGAAACACCTGTCCTTCCTGCAACAGGCACTCTATCCTACACCATGCTTATTTTTCTGCTTTCTCAGCCTTCACCACTGCAACCTGTGTGGTGTAGAACAAGAAACACTGCATTCATGTCAATCTTAAAGCCTTAATTTTATCTGTATGTCAGGAGATGTTTAGCTTCATTGCATATTTGCAGACTATCCTGTTTTTACTATTGGTCATCCTCTGGTAACATATTGAGAAGTTCATGCTTTAAAAAAAAAACAACAACAAAACACTTCCCCCCAAGAAAAAACCCACAAAAACACCAAAACCCATCACAGTTATTTCTTGGCAAGCTGGAAACAATTAAAAGAAATACAAGAAAAAGATGAACTTAAAGTATCTGTCTAACAGCAAGAGGCAAGAGAAGCTCAATCAACTTCGGTTCAATACAAGCTGAAGTTAAAATTCAACTCTGAGTAATCAATGAGACAAAGAAAAGAAACATAAGTGTTGAAGGAATAGTAGGAAATGGTAACTGGGAGCTGAAAGTACTAGAGAGATATAATTTCTATACTGGAGGTAATTAAACAACAGAACATCTTTACGGTACTTTTCAGCTGATGTCTTTATGTTAACTCTTGATGCCTCTTCTAAAAGCCATGAACTAGTCCAACAGGAAACTACAAATTTGAAACAGAAACCAATTGAAAAAATTTTGCATTTTACCACTGTAACATCTGGCCCTGAAACCTATTACTTGCCATTAATTTCCTTTATCTATACTTTGTTCTATTCTTGGGTTGGCTGAACAATACATTTTAGGAAAACATAATATTAGCAATGTATCACGTGAGTTACACATAGTTTTATATAACCACAGGGAGAATTACTTTCCTCATGGAGTTGTGAAAATCTTGAACACGTGCCTCACAGAGCGTAAACAAGGTGCTCTCAGGTGTGTGCATACAGTCTGATGCACAGTGACGTTTAGGAGTAATGACAGAAGACATATCTAGAGATGCTCAAGATCTGTATTTAGACCACCCAGTACTCTGCAGCTAACACACATGACCTTCTGCACCTCTATCCCACAAATAAAAAGCAAATATAAAGCAAATAAAAAGCATGAGAAACTTTAGGTTTCCTAAACTAGTCTTCCTTCGACCATTGACATTGAGGACCTGTTTTCACAGGAATTCTAAAATCTTTTCTTCCTTCTACATTTTTTGATTCACTAAAGCCCTCAAAACAGCCCAAGAAAAACAAATGAAAATATATGAAAGAAGATGAAGAGCAGCCTTTAAACATAGCCTTGGTTTACAGTTTAATGACCTTATGAAGAGAATAATTATCTATTCCATCTGGGACCAGTTGCTTTTGTGTTATAGTAAGTTAATTACATATGGAAATATTTGTACTAGGCACAACTGTGACTTTCCTAAAACAAAGCATAATAGAAACTTAAGTTTTATTCGTACAGACATGTGGTCATCTTTTTTTCCATTTTTGATTATTTTTACTCCAAATATTTGCACAGAAAAGAAACATAATTCAGTTTTGACCAGAAAAATATTCTGCAGAGAAATTATTTGAATGTTAATTTTTCTTTAAAAATATAATTCACTCATGTGCTGTATCAAAACATGCAGAAGAGATACAAAGTCATTGAAATTTTTGTTTGCTTAAACAAATGAATTTTAACGTTGTTTTGTGCTTTACACCGCAGGGCTTTTGCTTATTATTCCTAAAAAATGTATTTTATCTAAACTTTTAAAAATTATCAGTCACATTTGTTGGTACTGTTCCACTAGTACAGAAAGAATTACAGCATTATGATAAAAAAATAAAGACATCGTAATAACAAAAACAATTAAACACATCATGGACAATGAAAACTAGAATTAGTGAGGGAGATTTCTATCCCATTTATAACAGGAAAAGTTTGCATACACTTTCCTCTCTCTGCTTTTGATTTTTCCTTAATAAAAATGTCTATAAAATATTCAACATTTTACCTATTCTTACTCCTCAATTTACAAGAAATAGAATTAAATTTTTTTTTTAAAAAAGGAGAGTTAGTTTTTCCAGTAAAAACAAAATGCACACGTGCATGGTGTGGTCAATTTTATGGCTGTGATCTTTGAAAATTAGGTGCATAGTGATATAAACTTTAGCGGCATAGCCATCCTTCTAAATATGATAAAAGAATAAGAAAAATTTTCCCTGTCCTTCGGTCAATTTCTAGTTCTAGAACTGATATAATTTCAAGGTGAAATATCTGGAGAGTGTTAATAACTTTTAATGCCAGTATGTGTTAATTCAGGAAAAAATCATGCTTTAAATGGTGTTTTTGAAAGTATGGAACATTAGAATGATTAGAATTAATTTTTATTATTATTTTCTTTCTTGAGAACAAGGGCACTCTCTATATTATATGCTCCAGGAAAAACTAGTCCTGACTAGAATTTCTTCTATGTACAAGGGGCTATCACTACACTTAAACTTCAACTAAGTCTTAAAAACAGACTGTATGCACAAAGAACCAAAACCAGATTTGTGCAAGCAGGTTGAGTTCTTAAGCATATGTATGTGTCATGGTTTAGGAATCGTACTCCTCAATTTAGTTCTCCCCCTGAGACTCTCTAAACCACACTGCCTCTCACTCCCTCCCCCGCCCCAGCCCCCCCGCCACTCCCCCAAAGCCCCCAGTACCTCTCCTTCCTCCTGCAAGTGGCTGCAGAGGAGAATTGGAGGCACAGACTGTCAAGATGATGGGCTGAGAGAAGAAAAATTTATTGGAAGCAACAATGAGATAGGAAAACCAACAATAACAGCAATACTAAGAACAAAAGTGTACAAAAGAGAGTGATTCACGTGAAAAAATGCCTTCACCACAGAGCTGGACCCAGCCCCCACTTTAGCCAGGCTACCCGACTGTTCCTTCTAGCTGGGAATTGGCATTACCCTGCTGCTCCCTCCACCAGGCTTACTTAATTGGAGGAAACCACCTCTGCACTGAAAAGACTCCCTTATGTCACCCCAGGAAAGATGTAATGGGGTATAGAATAGCCTCTAGGTCCTGGACACGCCCCTCCTGTATGGAAAAAGGATGGTGTGAACATGTATGGCTCTATAAAGCTTTTATTCTCCTCAATTTTTGTCTAATATACCTCTTTGTTTTGAAGGGAATTCATATGAAGAGTGGCTGAGGTATTCATAGACAACTGTTTTACTCAAAATGTACATAGAGCAATTATGCTGAAGTACATGCCACACAAAATGAGATTTTTTTTTTTTGGTGCAATGTTCTTTTAATTACATTTATTTGAGGAGTATTCAATAATTTACAACACTACAAGAATTTGTTTCATGCTTTCCTAATTGGATAATATATGCAAGTGCTATGGAATAAAAGGGGAGAATATTATTTAATGGAAATGTTTGCCACAAATTAATATTACCTTTAAGAAAGAATGATTCTTATTTATGGTAATAGTAATTAATTAGTCTTTCACAATTTCACATTAAAACATATATGTGCAAAACCAAGGTAAGCAAGCCTCTTCAGGAAATTGGACATAAATTGCAATCATTTCACTGTCCTGAATTACTTACATAATCTTCAGCATCACTTGCAGACCCATCTTTTTTCAAAATGTGAAACTGGAATACTTGTACATTTCACTTTACCATCTTGCATGCTAAGATGATAACGACTTTCCTGCTTTCTTATTACATGATGGTTATCCACAGCTAATGCTAATTTTGACGTGTGCATTTATAAGTATATAATTGCTGTGTCAACAGTTCTTTACAGTTATGGTCAACCAAACACCATTTTTAAAAAATATTTGCCTCATAATTTCATGACTGTTTTACTCAGTTGTGCATTCTATTATCAAAAGCCATCTCTTCTCCAATTTCTATGAACCTGTTGCATTTAAAGCACAAACGAAAAGGCACAAAATGCCCTGGCACTCCTACTTCTCCATATCAGATCAGTGGATAAATACTGTCACTATGATAATTTTTCTGCCTTATTTCAAAGTGTATGTAATGTTCAAAGACATGTAATATGAAATAAACAGTTCTTGAAAATTGTGATTCATAAAGAGAACAATACAATAGGCTGAATTTTGATAAATAATTTATGCCAACTTATTCCAAATAATCTTTGTAACTCAATCACTCTACCATTTATGAATTGTGAAGACATTAAAGCTTATGTAAATAAGATATTTTACATGATACTGGTATATATGGACTCAGTTGGAAACACTGGATTTAAATACAAAGGACAGGTACAGATTTCCTCACTTCTATTGACCATGAATTACTTTGATCATAACTTTTTGCAAGGGAAATTTACAAATTTCAGAAAACAGTTTCACACCCTGCCCATTGACTCAAGATTTTAAAATTGAAACCTATCAATATGTATATTCTACAATGTATACAGAAATGTTCTCACGTAAGTGTGAATTTGCCATAAGTGTATTTTGTGTTAGCATATATCTTTAATTTGTATGTCTTTAAAACAATGATTATTTTTCATTATAAATCAAAATTCAGTAAAATGTGTCAGAAAGAAGCAGATAGTTATCCCTTAAAACAGGTCATTAATTTATTTTGTTTTGATCTTTGACAGAAAATAAAAAGAAAAAAAAATAGGAAAAGCCTCTCCAGAAATCTTATATCTGTAGCAAAAATGTTTTGCTCTATAGAGTCAGGTATAATATCATTTAAAGTGTTTTCCTATATAAAGTCACCTATTTAGTCACGTAACAAGAAGTTTGAAAGGCACCCTATGGAATTCTATGGAATTCTTTGAGGAAGAAGCCATGGATATATGTAATAATTTTAAAAAATCACAAAAGGTGAAGAAGAAAATAACAAAGAAGGATATCTAATGGAAAATAGTTCTCTGGGGATTTGATTTCTCCTTTGTAAGAGTTGCTCTTTTTAAGTGAGTAGAGGAAAGGAAAAGTATCCTCTTTTCTCTAGAGAATTTCAGAATGTTTTTGCAGCAAGAATAAGTTACTGTCTTAATTTCCTTTGGCAGGTGAAACATGGTTTACTGTATCTGGAAAAAATATCCACTTCTTCCAGAACCTAAAAAAAAAAAAAAAAAAAAAAAAAAAAAAAAAAAAACGGAAATATGTAATAGATTGCATTAAATTAATTCTTAAGCTAATTCTGCTTTAAAAATAGTTTGTCCTGAAACATTTTTGACAAATAATGACAATTAAAAAGTATGAGAAAAAATTATTTTCCAGTACATCGCTTCCCCAAAATAACTATAAGAAGAAGGAGGCTTCTGGAGGCTTCTCAGACTTATGTCATGAAGGCATATGTATTATATTGTTAAAAAAAAATACAGAAATATTCGGGGCAGTTTCTAGATTGCTGTAATAGAAAGTTAGGAGAAGAAAACTTCACTGCTATGGATCCAATTTTATTTGGTGAGTATGAGAAAATATTTTCAGTGGAAAGAAGTCCAAATGGCTCTATCATTAATTTAGTCACTGTGTCTTTGTTTAAACCATGCAGATATGCCCAATAAATGGCATAGACTTAGCAGAGCAGTTAGTTCATTCCCACACTGTCAGAGGCACCTTCTTGTGATCCCACTTTTGGTTTTGATTAAAAGAAAATCATATCTGAAAAATCGAACACAAAACCAGCTTTGCTTCTAACCTTCTCAAATTTGATGCTTCCTTATTTGATCAAAAGAAAACAAGTGTTCAGTATTGATCAGTCACTGAAGTTGAAATGTATTTTGAGAACACTGTCTGAGAAGTGAACTTGCTGGCACTTTTTTGCTGTCCATCATAGAAATTCAGTACATGTGATTTTTTCAGCTTTTTAGCTATCACTAAATACCTGGGTAGCTTGCTGTGCATAAAAAAGACAGTTTAGTTGCAAAAGGGTAAACTTTCCTGATCATTTTTTTCCCTAGTTGAGGTGGTCTGAGGAATTGGAAGAGCTGTCTTCATAAGAGAAAAGGAGGAGTAGCAGTGATTATGCAAACCTGCTATGTGGAAACAGTTCCATGTGACCTACACTACATGGAAAGCAGATTTTTTTGTTTAGAGAGAATGCAGGAGAACTGAGTTAGTTCAAATTGCAGAACCCAATTTTTTACAGAACATATATAGCAGTGATAACTTTCAGAGTTGCTTATGCTGATCGTATCTTATTCTTTTTTGCCATGATCTCATGGCCAACTCCTAATTTATCACCAAGTGCTCTGATTTGAAAAGCCAAGTAGAAGTAGTAAATTGGGACTACCATGAAGTGGTCACTTGAGATTATCATGTGTGAGGAAGAGTTGGTTCCCAAGGAACAGAAGGACAAACATGGGTGCTGTTTTTATGTTATTAAGAAAGAACTTTTGCTAAATGCACAGATCTAGGTTGTGATATTATATGTAAGAGGAAAACAGGTGTTTTTAAATGCTTATTCTATTAAACTGTTTAATCTTTCAAGTGTGAGAGCTTCTGAAAGACCACTGATGAATGCTGGAAATAGAGTGGGAAAAAAGAAAAAAACAAAATAACTTTAATTAAGCCTTAGATCAGCTTGAAACTGCATCATGTTTAAAAACCTTCTTCCTTTTTTAGCATTTTAACATTGTTTAAATAGATAACTAATATTATATCATAAATACATGTAAAATAAATTATATAATTAACAATGTATGAGAGCCTGCTTACCAAGATCTTCCCCTCTCTCACAATTTTTTTTAAGAGGCTTTTTATTGAAACATTGGCGATGCCAAATGATTTCAGCACAATATTTACAAATGCCTCTCCTGCAATAATAGTCTTGAGATTTCTTTTAAAAATTAACAGGAATTGACATTTCTGTCTCATAAGTTTTCACAAGGATCCATTCTTAACAAACCTTCCATAATTTTCCATAATCCTGTTGGAGGCTTTCAATATTGATGCATGGCAGCCCACAACCCACCAACAGCCCACCCGAGGTTGTAAAGGACAGCTTGATGGTTGTAAAGAGTAACTTGATTTGGAGGTGCAGTTACACTTAATGTCACAGTTCCACATATTCCCATCCAGGCTCGCTTTCAAGAACCACCAGGCAAATTCAGCATGACCATCTGCCTTCCAGGTCCACTTTACTTGGAAGTTTCTCAATAGATACTGTTAAATTAATGTATCATCCACCAGCCATTTGTTCAGCAAGAAAGTGGATCTACATTCTAGGGATGGAAGGAAGTAAATTAATGGATTTACCTGTGCATATTTATTAGTTTATGTTGTGCGAATAAATGCTGCAGCTATTTTCTGTGAATCTACCTTTCATCATTAAGTGCTTTTCTATTTACATGTCTCTTCTTAATTCCAAAGCCTAATAATTCCTGTGATATACTGCCTTGCAGAGGAAGCCAATTAACAGTAAACATTAAAAAAAAAAAAAGTAAATGTTTCAGTGGAGCAATTAATGATTGAAAAACTGAAAGTATTTTTCATATTGACTACATACAGATGCAAGAAAATTCTTCTAACTTATACCAGCTCAAAGATCACCTGCAACTCATGTTTCAAAATAGTATTGTGTCCATAGTTGTCTTGATTTTACTATGAAGACTGACAAGAGAAATATCAATGTGGCCTCAACAGAATTTATCTTGGAAGAAGAACTGCGTGTTCTAATTGTTTTCACACAATTCACTAAAATGTATGAAAATCTGCAGCAATGAATATATGAAGATCATAGTCCAAGCATAGACAAGGCTAAAACTCTTCTTTAATAATAAATTATTCTCAGAAAATATCATCTATTCCAATGACTTTTGATTTAACCTCTAATAATCTACTTTGAAGCATTCACTAATTCTTAGATAAGTTCAAAATAATGTAAGATATTTCAGTACATAGGAAAACACATGAGAAGATAGAAAATGAAAGTTTTTATCTTGATTCACATTTCTAGACTGTGAAAAACTGATCTGTGAAAAACTGAAGCAAGTGTGATTAAATTCTGCTTAGTTATGGAACCACAGTGCTCAGAGACTGCTAAGGCATGCTTAAAAACTAGGGAGAAGTCTAAATTCAGACAATGTACATTCACCTAAATGATTTTTAATAAATTAGAACAACACTGAAGCTGATACATGAGGTAATAAATTTCAAAGAATAAAAAGAGGTGGAGAAGAAAAGAAGGCTTCCTATGTCGTGAAATGGAGACAAAAGTATGTGGTTCTTCCTTTACCACATAGACAACCATATGAGTAGACCACATAGAGGTAGAAATAAGCAATAAGGACCCTGTTGAAAAGAGATAAATGATTCTGCATTTACAGGCCTGAACAGAACTTCAGTTTCAGATACTATGCTACATTTTGTGAGTGAATGGAGAAAAATTATACCCTTCTATGGATTTCTATGTGTCTCTGTTCTGTCATTGATACGTCTGTGTATGGAGATGTGTGCTCATCTCTGCAAGGAAGAGTTCTTTAATTGCTTCCTAAAAACATTTTCTGTATGTCAGGTTGGCATGAAATTAGTTAATATATTGTGAGCTGAAGATGTCTTTCTTAATCCACTACCTTTGATTTGATTCTAGACTTGGTTGTTTTACACAGTAAAGCACAAAATCTCAAGGAAAGTAAGATCAATGATGGAAAGGCAAACCAGAGCTGTTCTAAGTGCCTGAAGAAATTTTCACTTTCTTCAGGGAAGATGACATGTGCAGAATACTTGTGTGAGTCCTGCAGACACATATACTTGGATTGACTAAAATACTGGCTGAGATTTGACTTGCTAGTCAGTTTAGAATTCCAAAGCCCCCATAATGATTCTTAACAAAAATGTGTGCAAAATAATCTCAGCTTCAGAGCTTGATGAGTGAACTTCAAGCTGCTTATTTATCTACTTTTAATGTTTTGATTTATTTATTTGATTTTTATTTGCGTCTTTTCACAAATTGACAAATACAAATCTTTTGCAGATTTATCATATATGTCTTTAATATCAACTTGTTTTTTACTAGATTTCTGGAAAACACATGCATTTTCTTACTCCACTGAACTGGAAGCTCTAAAAGCACAAGTTCACTCAGGTATTTGTATTCTTTTAGGCCCTGTTTCCAAATCAATTCTGACATGCAAGTGTAACTAATTCAAGGAGAACTCAGGGGAAAGTGCTGCCAAATGAACTGGAAAGTCATCATCACATTTTCCTTCCTTAACAAGTAGAAAGATCTGTTAAATTTTTCAGACAGTCACACCAGCACCAGGCAACCTGAGATGACTTGTCATGCTAGAGAAAGACATCTGAGATTAGATTTACTCTTGGAGACCTTAAGTCTACTCTTACAGTACTGCAATGAATCTTTTCACAGGTCTGACAGCTGAACTTAACATAGTCTTGTGAAAAATCACTAGGTCAGATTTTCTTTGAGGTTTAGTTATCTCTACAGACCACTGGGCTTTCAAGACGAAGGTTGGAGAAAGAGATGGGTTTATTCAGTTTCCTCATCTCAGAATACAGATGATTTAGATGTTGAAAAGGAGTAAAGTACTCACAAACCTTTAGAAATACTTAGACATTCTAATGTCACACAAGACAGTCACAGTAGTTCTCAACCCTACACTTCTCTTCCTAAAGCTACTGCTGCCCAGCTATTTGTGTTACAGAGGAAAGCAGTTATGCTGAATCTCACCGGCAGCTGCTGCCTGTGACAAATACCAGACTGCGGTATCAAACACCTTTGACGCTCTCACAGGGCCAGCCCAGCACCCTCTCTTGTGTATGGATAGTACTGCTGGAGAGGGCTCTTTGATTTTAAAACCCATCATCAAATGTCTCTGGCACATTTTGATTATGAGCAATTGGATTACTGAACAAGGCCCAGCTACAGCCTTCACTGCCATGCTGTTTATTTACAGATTGAACTTGACATAGGAAGCTATGAGAGAACTTTACAGAATCTCATGTTCTTGGAAGTTATTTCTTCTCTCCCGCCTTCCTGTTATTCATAAAGTCAACGAGAGACACACACCGACACAAAAATCAAACTTCCAAAAATCAAGAAAATATAAAATTTAAACAAGCCGGACTCTGTTCATCAAAGATAAAGGGAATAGCAGAATTTTGGAGCACTCTAGTAAGTCCTGGTACCAGGGTAGAGTAAAAGACCTGAATCTGACCTTTGGTCACATTACAGAATGGCTGGCAATAGATGTAGGTAGCATTTTTTTCCCTTGTCAACTGTGCCCAGCCCAAGGCTGGCTGGTCTTCAGCTCCACTGGGAAGGAAGGTAATGTTGCAAATGTTGCAAAGTTCTTCTTATGGAATATTCTGTGAAACAATAGTCACCTCTGCTAAGCTAAGTCCATCAGTATCCTCACTGAAAGCAAGTTTGAGGCAGGAGGTGTGAAGCATATCTGGTCACAGTGGACTTCTAGACAATTTGCCTTTCACCTTAAGTTTGCTTTTTTAATGTTTCTTTGTCCATTCTGAAAGCTCATGGAAAACTGTCCAAGGATGGGTAAGTATATGAAGAAGTGCTGATGTGCAACCTGCTGTCACTCAACTCAAAATGGTGCTGCAAATAGTCTATGTCTAAATCATTAAGAGAAATCAAAATCTGCCACAATTATTACCACTACTTACAATTTCTGCTTTTTCAAATGATGTCTTGGATTATGGAACCAAAAATGTGTATTCCATTTTATTTGTTAAAAGCACCTGGGGATATGTTTTTTTCTTTATCTCTTGTAACTCTGGGAGGACGGGGGAGGATGCCCTCTGATAATGAGCCAACTGTTAAAAACAGGTGGGGCAGTGTTTCTTGTCTCTTTCACCACCCATCCTCCCTCCAGGGGAATTTTTTCTGCTATTCAGACATCCCCAAACTATACCCTGCCCAAAGCAGTACATCCACATTCCATCATCCCATTGTGAGATGCTCCACCCAGTGTGGGGAGACAACCATTCCTACCTGGATAAAACTGAGACACAGGAACACCAGGTATCTGGCTTCACTCGACTCCTGGAGGAAGACTGGACCCTTCTCACCATCACTGGACCCTGGCTCTACAGGATCATCTCTGCTCCAGCAGAATCAAATCTGCCACTCCAGGAGGACTCACTTTTGGACTGCTTCCAACACCCTGACCAACAGGGTGTCAGGTTGTAGCTCTGACTCTGTCAGGGTTTTCCAGGATTGTTGTTTGTTTGTTTGCTTGGTTGGTTGGTTGGTTTTGTTTTCTACTACATTTGTATTGTTAATATTCCAGTAAAGAACTGTTATTCCTATTCCCAAATCTTTGCCTGAAAGCCCTTAATTGCAAAATTATAATTTGGAGGGGGTGAGGGGTTTACATTCCCCATTCTAAGGGAAACTCCAGGTTTCCCTGGCAGATACTTGTCTTTCCAAACCAAGACAGATGATCTGCAAGAAATATCCAGTCAAATACAAATCTGAATATGGTGTACAAAATGGGAAAATAGAAATAAAATCATAAATTTAAAAAGTAAGATACTGTAATTTTGTATTTTAACGTATCTGGAATCAAATGCTGAAGTTATAAGGTAGCTCCTATCTTCCAGATGCTGTTCAGAGGAGACAAGACAAGACATTCAGGATGTCTTTTAATTTTATTTAATATTGTGTAATATATGGGAAATGCTGCCTGATTTTTAAGATTTCAACCATCCTTCACTTACAACAAGTAAAAGGTTTCTGAGAAAGCTTTCATGTTGGGAACATATTGAAAACTTGGGAAGGGGGCATTTCTGAACCGGAAAAGTTGGTCCTAAGAATGCAGATTAATTATGCTAAATATTTACAGAATGAAAGAACTACCTATGAAATTTCATCTTTCCAGAACTAAACATATCTTTAAAAGGTTATCTGTCTTCTATTTATTGTAAAAGCTTAAGTTTGTAGATTTTCTTATGTGGTTTTTTTTCCCAAACTTATTTAAAAATAAGCACTTAAACATCGTAACACTAAGGGGTTTCTACACTTCTTTCATTATAGTAGATCTCTAATAACTCATTAACATCCCTCAAGATAATCAAATATTTTAATTCTTTTTTTCATTAAACTACTGAATTGTTGTTCAGTTTTTACTTTTCAATATTTTATTTGTGTTAGCTTTCATGGTTGAATATCGTGAGATCAAGCTATGATATGATTAAACACGGAAGATTTCCAAAAAAATTGTAGTGCTCTTACGTATTCAACTATGTACGAGTACATTTGAGGAAGACTGTGACATAAATCTTCTAGCAGCGACGCTCATTTTACTCTGTAAATATTCTTATTCTAATTATTGTCCAAAAAAGATACTTCATAACTTTTGTCAATTTCTAGATCTATTTCTGTATTTTAATGTTCAAATTATTCTTCAATATTTTTTACTATTCATGCATCACATACAGAACAACCTGGGGATCATACCAAGCAGCATGGATTAGTGAAAGGCAGGTCCTGCTTGACCAAACTGATCTCCATCTGTGGCAAGGTGATCTGCTCACTGGACGAGGGAAAAAGGCTGTAGATCTTTTCCGCCTGGACTTTGGTGAAGGCTTTGACACTGTTACCCATGGAATTCTCCTGGACAAACTGGCTGCCGATGTGGACAGGTGCAATGCTGGCTGTGTTGGAGACTGGCTGGATGGTCAGGCCTAGGGAGTGTTGATGAATGGGGCGATGGTCAGTCACTAGTGGCCTTCACCAAGGCTCTGTGTCAGAGCTAGCTCTGTCCAATGGCGTAGAGAAGCAAATCACAAGTGCATCATCGGTTGGTTTGCAGGGTTGCACCACTGAGTTGGGTGAGTGGGCTGATCTCTTGGAGATTAGGTAGGCTCTAGAGAAGGGTCTGGACAGGCTGGATCAATGGTCCAAGCCCAGCTGTGTGAGGTTCAAGAAGGTGAATGCCAGGTCCTGCCCTTGGGTCAAAACAGCCCCATTCACTGCTACAAGCTGTGGACAGAGCGACTGGAAAGCTGCCTGGGGGAACATGACCTGGGGGTAATGGTTAAAAGCAGCTGAACATGAGCCAGCATGTGCCCAGGTGGCCAAGGGCATCCTGGCTTAGAAATAGTGTGGCCAGCAGGACCAGGGAAGGGATCATCCCCTTGTACTTGGCCCTGGTGAGCCTCACCTTGAATCCTGTGTTCAGTTCTGGGCACCTCACAACAAGAGAGACACTGAGGTGTCTAGAAAGGGCAGGGGAGTTGGCAAAAGTATCTGCAGTATAAATCCATGAGGAGAAGCTGAGGAAGCTGAGTTTTTTAGCTGGAGAAAAGGACACTCAGGGGAGATTTGTCACTCTCTTCATTTACGTGAGGGGACAGGTCAAACACTGGAGGAGGCAGCCCAGGAACATGATTAAAACACCATCCCTTGAGGTATTTAAAAGACAGGTAGGTTTGGTGCTTAAGGACATTGGTGGTGGACTTGGCAGTATTGGGTCTCCAACTGGATCTTAAATGTCTTTAGGCCTTAAATAAAAAAGAGATCTGTATTCTATTTATTCAATTTAGTTTTGCCTTATATTTTCCTTTTCAAAATTCTCTTTTGGCATGAAATGGTTACTACATTCTTTGGTATGTAATTACCTAGACTGTTAACAAATTTGGGATGTGCTCATAATTCAAAGTGATACAATAATCTAAGCATTTAAAAATGTTTTCTCTTTAGGGAAAAATTAAAAGCCCTGTCCATTCAGTCTTGCACAACAATTACAACAAAACTGTTTTAAGTGAACTTAAAATTGGTGAGTCCAATAAATTCTAAAGAATAATGATACATTGGGATCTGAATTTGCAGTAAATCTGTTGTCCTCTTTCTTAACTATTAGAAAAAGAATTATTTTTTTCTCCATTTTTCCACATTTTTTGTGCATGCATTCATATACTCAGATTATCCATGACAATGCAAATTTAAACCAAAGACGGTAGACAGAAAAAATTACTGGGTCAGAGTTTCTAGATAAGAATTTTTGGATCAAAGCTCCACCTAGCCCATCATCCCATGAGTTGTCAAGCGGAGCTGTCACAGAGGGAAAAATAAAACAAATAAAACAATATCTTCATGGTTTCTGGTGATGACAGTTGAGACTTTGACAATTCTGTGTTTAATGCCTGTCTTGGACTTACAGTATATCAATTTCTCTGATCCTTTTTGATACATATGTACATTCTTAGTCACTAACATTATCTGGAGCATTGAATTCCACAGAATATTCCTTTCCTCCATGATTTTAATAATTATTTAACTAAAATTTCCAAGTTGTATTTTCCAGAACTTTTATTTATTAGTCAGAGTAGATTAAAATATTTTACATGTGTTCTTTTTTGTTATTACCTTGCCATAAAACTGGTCTCCAAATACTACTCCTTCTTCCCACAAGTTCATTATCTCATTGCATATATTTCTGGGACAGTGTTAAGAACAGATACAATATTTGGATAGAGAGACCAGTATACCATTTTCTTTCTTAACAATGTCAGGACTTTCACTTAGACCTATCTTGACTGTCCCATTCCTTAGTTTATTACTGAGAAATGATGTCATTCCAAGTACTTGGACTACTATCTTGCTCTAAAAGAGACTTGTAACCACAATTACACAGAGACATTACAACAACTAATCTGTTGCCATTATTTTCTTTTAATGAAAAGGTAGGGTCATCACAGCATTTCAAGAACTCTTAACAATCTATAGTGTCTACTGCTTGAACTAAGATTGCACAAAGATTAATTGAGCATTAAACTATGAGACAAATGGGGTTTCTGGCCTCATTTGAAACCCCCTTGAAATATATATTTAGCAATGTTATATGAGTCATAATTAAGATTTTTTTGAAGGGACAAAAGGGAAAGAATATTCCAGATAGTCTACTTAAAAAATTGCTATCTCTTCCTGTTATGAATTATGAACAGTACCAAATGAATGCCATTTCATTATTTTGCCTGGAAACTTTCCAGGAAATATAAAAAACCCCACACCTTTAGAACTACAGAAATAAGATGCCTAAAAACATATTATTACTACTTTTGAAAAGCATCTCCAGAGACCTTTCAGACTGCTGAATAATTAATTGTATAGGCACTGCAAAGAATCCGTTTTATTGTTTTTCCAAAAGTCCATAGCAATTCTTACTAAGACATTTCAGCTTATTGGGTCAAGGCTTATACTGAGAGACTTTAGCTTATGGATCACTGATTTGGCTGACTGTAATAGCTTCAGTCTGACAGGTCAAAGTCAATGTATCATACCTTTTTATATCCACCTCTAGGAAAAATTAAAATAAAAATCCCAACAAAATACCACTATGCCCAAGAACAGAAACATTGATTTTCTCTGGCTGTGTTTTTCAGGTATTTAAGCCATATTCCAGGCTGAAATTATTTTAATTCATTAGGACATGGATCACTAGTAAGGTATCATATAAAAGGAAAAGTCAAATATGGCATCGCAGTACCATTCTATGTATTTGCAGTAGCCAATACAAGGAGAATCACCTCTTTACAGAAGCTAAGCTAAACAAATATGTTGTCTTTAAAATAATAGATACAAGGCTCTGCTTACTTAAAGTCACACAAGTTTTCTTGTTTATTTCATTACTTACTGATGTAAGCAGTATAAGTAGCCTTATACATTACTTGGTGAAAAATTACATAATAATCAGGACTGCATTTCCACTCTCTACTGTAGACATGGTATTCCCATTTGCAAAATACAACAGTAACACAGCCAATCTTCTAAGATCATGGCAATATTTCCCAACATAGACTGTTTGTAGTGCTCTACCAGGACAGTTACCTAATGTACATAGCAGCTATGAAACCTTGATAGAACTTTCTCTTCCCACTCTCTTGGGGTATTCAAAAACTATTGGGTACAAAACTCTCTTTTTTGAAAAAAAAACCCACAAAACCCTCTGATCTTTTCTGTCTGTCAAATGTGGCCAACAGAAAACCATCTTTTGCAGATTGTAGCCTTGCTTCTCAGTCCTTCGAATACCAGGACAGCTTTCATCTCCTTGTTGAACATTTTATAAATGAACTGGCCTAGAAAACACGCATGCATACCCATTATATATTTGCCCTCTAAGCACAAATATGTACATAACAGGATGTTCTGTGGATTCCAGTGCTTTGTATTTAAGAAATGATGCTTGTATTTCTTTCCAATTTCCCTACCTATAGGAGATAATTTCTCAAAATCAGTGTGTATTTAAAGAAAAAAAAAATTAGGCAGCATCATAAATCATTCTGCAAACACCCCAACTCTATTCATAGCCATACATATGTTGCCAGTAATACAGATAAATATAGACTCATAGAAATACACACACAGACTTTGAGAAAATATGCCTCTAGACAGAAACATATTGTGCATATGCAAATAACTGTCTGGCACTGAAGCTTTGCCCTTTAGCATTCATTTAACTGTATCTCTTTCCTACGCCTGCTCACTCTCGTTTTTCCATCTGTTTATTTTTTCAAAGCTTCGTTTAAGAATATGGTACAACTTTTCAAAAATCAAGAAATATGGTCCTGCAAATATAACTGCCAGGGATAACATAAAATACTGCTTGCGAGAAGTAAAAAAAAAGATATAGAGGAGCCTACATTCAAGTTTTCCACAAAGGTTAAAGGAAATGGGTTTTATCCATTCTGTCTTAATGACTTTCATTCCTGGTTAGTTTTCAGGTCTGGTTGCTATACTTTAAAAAAGCTGTATAATCCAGGCTTGTGATCAGCTTCCTTAATTTATTTCCCTTGAAATGACAGGGCTGGCAAAAGCAGGCTAGCTTCTCAGATGTCTAGATTACACTGTAGCTATGGAAACAGGTGTTAAAATGCTATGAATTTCAAGTTACACTGATATTCTGCACATCACGTTCTATACTGATGACAGGTTATTTTACATGCTGACCAATAAAACAGCATCAATCTTACTGATTTTCATAAGACTGTCAAGTAAGAGAGTCTCCATGATGAACTTGGTGTGCTTTCTTGGGGTTTTACTCTCAATGTGCACACAGTTGAACATGTGCATATGCAGGGGCAGTACCTGCCACTACACCATTCCTGAAGTTTTAAGGACATGAATTGCAGGTGCTAGAAGTAAAATTATAATGACTTTTTCAGCACAAGAAGTATTTACCATTTT
Organism: Phylloscopus collybita; assembly: GCA_027886175.1. NCBI lineage: Eukaryota > Metazoa > Chordata > Aves > Passeriformes > Phylloscopidae > Phylloscopus > Phylloscopus collybita. The sequence continues at coordinate 6,678,887 of JAJNNQ010000029.1, forward strand.
TCCTTTTTTTTGTTCAAGAAATCACCTCTCAGTCCGTGCTCGTGTAATGAACTGACTCAGATCTGAAGACCTGCAGCAGTTTCCTTGGTTTTGCATAAGACTGTAGGGAAAAATCCCCAAACCTTGGATGGGTGGGGAGAAATATAACAAAATAAATACATATTTCCTTTGGTACAAAATTGTCTGCTTGCTTCCCCTGTGTCTTCTGTAGAGGCTACAGCAGTATGAGGGTCCAGGTAGGGAGCCAGACCACTTCCCATTGTCCTGTGGAGAATTCATCTCAAAATAGTGCAACACATTGCTCTACTAACCTTCCTCATCACAAACAGTAAGTCAGAAAATAGGTTTTGTATGATTTTGCAGATTTTCCAGATGAATGAGCTACGGAAATCACAGATATTCAAAGAAATAGTAATCCTCTTCCCCAGGTTTGTTCTCACTGTCTTTTACTTTGACATACCCACATTATCTACTCCCTCACAGTCCTTATGTTTGGATGAGAGATTTATGTTGCTCGTGCATATGGACATTCCCCAATCAGCTCAACATCTGCTTCCTCCTTTGTGCCACACAGTCAGTCCAATCCTTCCTGAACATGCCTTTTTTTAGTTTTCTGATATTTATTATGTCTTTGATATCTCTTATTCAGACCAATGCAAACAGTGACGAATTTCAATTTGGTGTCAAACTGTACTTTTATTCCTCACAGTTGTGTAAACTGAAAACCTTTTCCTTCCTGAAGAAACTAGAAAACCTTTTTAAAACTATGTTGAAAATGTACACTATATTTGGTATAAAAATTTATCTTGTCAAAGCTTAGTCTTAAATTATTTTTTAAAGCATGATAAACCAATAACCACCCTAAACAATTTAAAAAATGTGAAGGTTTTGCTATGCATTTATAAAATTCCTATATGAAAATATCAGTGAGAGAATTCACAATAAATTGGTGCAGGAGAAATAAAACACAATAGAAATAAGGTAGTAAAACATGTAAACTGCATTACCAGTGATATGGATAATACAAGCTGCAGTCTGAAATCCTCTATCTATAGTCTGTGCTGCTGTGAATGTCCACACTGCTTCATAGCAGTTTCAAGAGTTTATTCTGCTTTCAAGCAACCCTTGCACAGCTCAGGTGTCTCAGGTGTTCATAAGCATGAATGCTTATGAAACAGCACAGAGGTAGTTTATTTTTTAGGTGAGGGCCTCCTCACCATATTTGAGATAGGGCCAAAGATTTTGTATGGGGCACAGCATCACTATTACATAAAACATTTCCAGGAAATTGTGGGTTGGAACTAATTGGACAGTAGAGTAAAACATCTCTGCACACCAATGGAGAACTTCAGAGTTATTTAGTTTTATAAATAAAATATTCTATAAATGAAAAGCCAAAAGGATTATTTCTAAAATTTTGAAATACATACGCTGGAAAGTCAAAGTTAAGTTGAAAGTAGTCATCATACTTCCCCCCTAATTTCAAGAATATTAAGGTATGAGCTAATAGCAGAACGAAGAAAAAAGAGCTTAGTCCCTTTTGCTCATGTAGGCAAAACCAGTCAAACAAATTAATGGAATAATTACTGAATTTCAACAACTTTTATGTTCACATTTGCATGACTGGATGAAAGATGCTTGAAAGCCTTTCTTGTTTGGCCTCCCTTTCAAACTCTCTCTGTTTTTACACTGAAGAATTCACTTCAGTATAACAGAAGTTGTATACAACCCTTCCTTATTAACTAAAACTGCAGTTTTCAGTAGTCACAGCTTTGTCTGGTGACACTTGTAAACTCTAAACCAATAATACAATTTTTTCTCAGCTATTCAAATTTTAAAAAGCATTACTGACTTGACACAGCAAGGTCTTTGACTGATAGTAGCAGCATGCATTTAAAAGCCAGTTCAGTTTTCAGATTATTTTCCCTATCAAAGGTCTTAAGAGCTGATGTTTCAAATGATTTCACTGGTCAGACAAAGAATTTTAGAACCACTGCCTCTGTGGCAACTGAAGTCTTAAAAGAATTCATTTCTTTTAGACATAATTCCTTTTTTTGCACTATTACGTCAAATCCTTCCCTAAGGAAAACCTGATTCTGTTATGTCCAGTCAAAATAATTACGCCACAAGACACATAGTTTGCTCCAGTAATTCCCCATTAATCAGCCTGCATTGGTTTTAACTCTGGGTCCCAGAGGTTAATGAATGGATCATTAAATTTACTGTGCAATCTGTCCCCCAGAGTATGCCTATTTTTTGCCACATCACTTGTTTAAGTAAGCATTCTACTTAATAGCAAAGACAGAAATTATAAACTCAGAAGCAGATGATGCAAATTACACACATTTTAAGAAATCATTCCTGCAAGTATTTGGCAACAAGATGAGAAGGGTGAAACTAAAGTCAGGGGAGAATGATTTTGAAAACTGTACCATAAAGAGGTTTAACTTAAGGAAAAACAAAAACAAACAAACACATAAAAAAACCCAAACCACAAACTAACAAAAAACGACAACAAAAAACCTCCTCATGGAGTTATTTGATCTCCTTCAAACACTCACACCCATTCCCTGTAGGAAACTAGAGATGCCCGTCTGGGATGTGAGAGATCTAACACACACATCAAGTGTTAAGTATCACTGGCTCCTGCACAGAAAATGTCATCCTTCCCACCTCCCAGTTGGTATCTTTAAATAGCTCACATTATTTATGGTGTACATAGTGTTAATGTCCTTCAGTTGTTCTATTTTCAAGGATGGAAAAGCAGTTGCTAAGCATTTCTAAATGACAGCCCCAGGGTTCATTAAAAATATGGCAAACATTTGCTAAGCTCATTAAGTGCAATTTTTGTGCGTGTGTGTATCAGATTCCTCCTCTGCATGTTATGCGTGACCAAACATCTATTAACCCTAATCCCATTGATGAGTCTGATACATTCAAACTAGCAATTAGACAAAACAAAAGGGATATTTACTGAGAGACTCATAAATGGGCTTTCATATTGGTCTAAGCTGTTTCAAAATGACAGTTTAATTCCCTTCTGTTAATCCCCACCTACTAGAGAACTCCCTTTGTTTGATTATAGGTTGTCAGATTTAGGGATTCTGATTGAATCAAAATTTTAAGTAAACCAGAAATACACAATAATTACACTTGCTAGGCACTGCTGCCTACTGTACAAGTAAAGTAAATGCAACAAAAATTTAAATGAAATTCAAAGAAGGAAAAAAGGATTTCAGGAACCACCTATTTATAAAACTAAATATATATATTTCCTCCATCTAAATGCAGGGGGAAAAAAAGTCACTTCTGTTTGTCTGTACAATAACATGATTTGACACTGTTACCTACTAAACACAATTTTTCTAGAACCAAGAGCATTTCTGCAGAGCCACAGAGGAGACATCACACTTTTCTTAAACAGAATGACCTTTCTAGCCAGCAGTCATGCCCTTCTCACACATCTTTTCAAACACTTTGAAACACTGACATTATTAGGAATTCTGCAAAGTATTTGCTACATAAATTGTCAGATAGAGAGTCCTGTATGGAAAAACTCAGAAACATCCATTAGGAAAATATCTACCTGTTTGTGAAGTAGTGCTTACAACAGCATTGCAAATCTTGTCAGTAACATTTAACAGCACAGGAGTTGGTTCTGTTCTATAAAGCATGAACTGGGCTGCTGTGAGTTGGTAAGGAGGGAGCATCGCTTATGCTGCAGAGAACTAATATTGTTAAGATTTCACAGCACAATGACAGTGCTTTGCAAGTGAAAACTTCTGGTGTTTACATGTATAAAGGCAAACTAACAAACAAAAGACCAAGAAGACTCATTCAGTAGATTTTTCTGAGATTTTCTCTTTAGAAAAAATTTGTTATCTACTGAAGGGGTTTTTTTGTTTAAGTCAAAAATATTATGTCCAGCTTTTATGCCCACAAAAAAATCACTAACAATGTGAAATAATTTTAACTAATCTCTTCTGGTTTTCCAAGAATCCCACTTTTTAATAAACAAAGGCTTCTAAAAAGTGATCATGCAGAAAACCTTCAGAAGAAATACTCAAACACAGTAAAGATTTTTAATTAATTACTCTAAGCCATATTTAATCAGGAGAAAAGCAGCTCCTCATTTCAGAAGAACTGTAGTATACAGAGAAAATACTTCTGTATGTGTATAAATACAGAGATTCTGTCAGTCATTTTTAACTATATTTTAAAGTAAGTTTTTTTCCAAAAAAAATCTCCAATGAAAAGGAAGATGCTGCTCCTTTTTTAAGATTTAATGCTATTAATTCATCCTTTCAGTTTACTAGTGTGTACTACTGACCTAAATCTTCTTATTTAGTTATTTAGTTATTTAAGGGACATCTAACAGAAAAACAATCTTTAAAATTTGTATCATATTCATAGATTTATTCCCTCCGTGTTGGTGATATTTCCGTGATTCCAACAAATCATCTGTACAGGGACACCTTCCACATAACTTTTCAGCTTCTCTTTCCCTCAATACAAACGGTATATCACTGTTTCATCAGCATATTTTCAATAAATATGACAAAATTTTACTAAACAACAAAGGTAGTGGATAGGTCCAGAGTGCAAAGGGACTCTCTGTGCTGAAGTGTGCGTGCTTGGACATATTTCAGATCTAAAAAAATTCTAGCTTCAGATTGACCCACTTCATAACTCAACAGGAAAGAAAACAAATCATCATGGATTTTTAATAAGCTAAAATCAATAAAATGCAATGAGCAATTACTCTATTAAAAAGCAGTTGTGGCAAAAGAGCAGACCTGTGTATACATAGAGCCTTAAGTAGGAACATTGATAAATAAATGGCTCATTAAAACCAAAATCAACAAACTTTTAAATCCTAGATTTTTAAAACATAAAATTATATTTTTCCCTTAATTATTCATTTTTATTAATAATTTTCTCTCTATTCCTTGGATAAGGAATAACTGCTTAAAAACATTTGTGCATCCTTTGTCAGATATTGAGCTATATTGAAACATACATTTTATAGGACGGAGAGCAAACCTGAAGACATTTGGATCTGAAGATAATGCAGTTGATGCATTTTGTTTCTGTTCTTGTGTTGGTGTGTGTTACTGCTCAGAAAATCTTTTCTTTGACGTAGCTCCCAGCACAGAGGAGATTTATACCACTATGGAGACAGAGGTGTCAAGGTGACCATAAAACTAATCTTCCTGGTACTTCTGGTCTTACTCTTCTTGAATTTGAAAACAAAACTGGAACTAGAAACTTCACTGTATGAGCTTTACCATACTTTACCAATTCATGATGCTGTGTTTTACCTTGTTTCAAGCCAACATAAGTTATTTACTAAGTGGATTTTTACAAAGTAACAGAAACATGTAAAAGTAAGGTCATATTATTAACACTGAGAACAGTATGCATAAATGCAGTTAATAGATCAGATTAAATATCTTCTACTTGCAAGTTTAACTAGTCTTACGTACCTCTCCTTTTGTTCCTCATGTAGTTAGTTTTGTCTTTTTGTGACTTAATGAAAGCAGGCAAAAAGGAAAGAAGCCTTCAGTCATATAAAATCATTTAAGCACAAAGTACAAATCACATAGCAGCATCTGCATATGGCTAGAAAGGTATATTTTTCCAATTGGTTACCTGTACAAGTAAGTTTTCCATTAGTAGGTACCAAGGAGCAAATAAAGTTTCCAAATGCTACACTACTCCAGCAGTCAGCGAAGGACTTATGAGATCTTAAAAGCAGAAACAAGAGAATGCAGACAATTGTTTAGTGCAGAACTTTCCTTTCAATTTACTCTTTACACAGGAGCAAAATATTCTGGTAAAAAAACCCTGAGAAGCAGATTCTGTGTCCATTTTTACCTTGACACAACCAAAATGTCCGTTGTCTCTTCTACAAAAAGCATGCAGAACACATTGACAATGTAGAAATTACCCATCACACTTTACAGATGTAGTAAATAATGAATTGCCCTGAATTAATATACCATAAGATTATCCCACAAAGAGATTATATAAACAATCAAACAGAACATTAAAAAAATTAAAATGCTTTCCGTAATTTTCACTTTCTCTTCCTAATACATACCTTTAAATTAAACTGGTAAAGATGTGGAAACACTTGATCATACTGTGGTTTTCTCCTGAAATCCAGAAAATATTCTAACATAGAATCTTAAGTAAACTTATTTACAGCCACACTTCCACACTTACTTTCAGTTATGGTATTTTAGCAGGTAAAATATTTTTTTGGTTGCTTTCAATTGTCAAAGTTGGTTGGCAGTCTCTCATGTCTGTTTGTTTGTTTGTTTGTTTGTTTGTTTTTTTCTTTGCATTACAGCATTCTTGTGAAGTATTTGCCATGGGCATCACTCACAGTACCAGCACATTAGGCATTCCTTTCCATTGAGGCTATCCTTACACCCTTTTTCAACTTGTTGACATACATGGTCAAAACCCAAAGAATGAAGTTATAACACTGCAGACAAGAAGGTCCAACTGGGACCAAGTGGGACTTCTGCACTGGAAGTTTGGTTTGGGAGTGTAAGTCTGATTTAGAAGGATAGGAGAAGTATACTCATAGACACACATAGCTCACCTGTTCAGCAAGTAGCAAATTTTCATCTCTCACTCCTTTTTCCTTCTATTCCCCCTTCCCCAAAACAAAATAAATAAAACAAACAAACAAACAAATAAAAAACGCTATTTCACTAGTTTACAAAAATTTGTGAAACATTCTGAATATGTCTGACTTTAATTATATTACAATATTTACTTTTTCACTCCTTTATTTTTTTATTTAAAAGAAGTATTTTAGTAAAAAAAAAAAAATGGAGAAAAGTATCATGAAAAATTCATATTTAGATGTTGAATACAAAGATAAGCAAATCAGTTTTTCAAGAGCTAAACTGTAACTGGTGATCCACCTTTTCATGTATGATAAATTAAATAAAACCAAAAAGCAAACAAAAACCCCAAACCTGACAAACCAAAAAAAAAAGCAAACAAGCAAACAAAAAGCCACCAGCACTGAGACAGGTGTCCTTCAAGAAATGTTTTTAAATCCAAACTTTCAAAACAGTATCTGTCTGAAATCACAACTGTGGAACTAGTATGTTAGAACGGAAGGAAATCGAACAGGATTTATTTGTAATGTTCACTGCTAGTGGTTTAGTAGAAACAAAATATCTGCATTAAATACATAGTGCTCTTTTTCAGCCTGTATCCCTCCTCTAAGCTCTTCAGCCCCAGTCATTCAGAGGCAGAGTTTGCAGATTTTGCACTGGATTACAGAAAATTATGCCAACAAGAGTATCCTTTAGCTCACAGAGCTCTAATTTAAATGTATATCCTATTACAATGGAGCAAGTTTCTAGATCTCAACCATGTTGGCATTTGCTCCAGAGAAAGACAGAACAAAATGGTCCACAAAGGTCCCATTCAGGTTAAACTGGCTTCTGCTAAAACCCTGCGTGGCTGTTTAGTCACTGAGTTACTCAGCAGGAAGGAGGCAGTCAATGAGCTTTGGCTGCACCATCAGCTATGTTTCAGGACCACAGCCTCAAACCTTTCAGCAGGTACTCTAGAAGCTATTGCTATTTAGCCAGAGATGTAACATTTCAGACCTAGGTGTTTCAGGTAAAACTTTCCTCAAAAGCAGGCACATGGAAGGTTACATATTTACAATCAGTCCCAGTTACTCCTAATGGGATTTGTGCCGTGCTGCTTTGAAAATGTACCCCTTTAGGCTGATATACTATTAGTGTAACAAGTAGCTACTACAAATGGCCAGGAAGACTGAATATTCAATTTAATAGCTATGTTTTCTGAATCAATATGAATTGATTGAAAAGAAAACACTTGAGCATAATCTATTACTGTCATATAAAATTGGCCTTCTTCCTAAGAGGCATTAAGAAATTTGGCCTGACCTTTTATGTCTGTATGGAGTAGGGTCTTTCAAAGGAGGAAAAATCTGCAAAGTTTCTGTCATCCAGAGCAGAAAAATAACAGAAAATGCATAATTTGATTGAATTCAGGTCAAGTTTATTGCATTCATTTGTGGACTTCAATCAACTGTAAGCTACAACACTGTTTCACCAAGAACACTATGTCTACGAGTTCATCAGGCCAAAATCCCTCTGTGTCTGAAATTCCTATAACTCAAACATTTCATTGTACATATGATGTCCAATCCACCCTACAGAAGCAATGGGCATGCAACCATTATCACTATAATTTTGCTTGAAAAATTACACATAGTGAGGGGAAAAGAACTCCTAGATTCACTTAAATGGAGAGCAGATTCTTGTTGAGACTGGAAAAAAGGAGTAGATTTGTGCTCTTAATTAAATTGTACATTGAAAGCACAACAAAAAAGAGCCAGTATCTTTGAGGTTGCAACAGGGGCAGGGAATTAAGCATCTCTTCTTTCCTCAAGACTTACAAAAAAATGCTTTAATTGCACTACATACCCAAGTAAGATTCTTTTATCTGTGTACAAAAATTGAAAGGGGATATGATAATGACTAAAGAGTGCTTGGCTTAGGGGCAATAGTAAATGTCAGCATCCAGAAAAAAAAAAAATCTAAAATGGAAACAATTTGAAGACAATAAAATAATACCCACAAAATTAATACTTGAGTCAGAGAAAAGTCCAAGGCACACTAGCTTTTGGAATATGTCTTAGACTCATGAGCCAATCAGTAATAATTAAGAATTCCTTTAGCTAAAATTGTGGGGGTTTATTCCGACAATGACTTGGTGGTCCCAAGCCCAGCCACTGTATTTGTAATGGTTTATAAGAAAAAGTACTCTGCCTCCTAAAAACTTTATCCCCTCTTTTCTCACAGGTCAGCCACTTAAAACAAACAAACAAACAAACAAACAAACAAAAACAACACTAGAATGCATCTCAGCGTTCTACTACCCATTGTACCTGTAAGCCAAAAAATTTTCTTTGTGCCATAAGTTGCACAGACTTCTCCCACTTGGTCAATGGGATTTCACAAATAGTGTAATAAAACTGCTGAATGGAATCCATGAAGTTAATTAAAATAAAAATTACACTGTGATTGTGGTAAATTACATTTGTTTATATTTCTATAAAAGCATTCCAGCATTTTAAGCTGCTCTTGATTTGGGTGCCAGAAACTTAAGATTTCACTCCTTGAGGTTTACTAACAGAAATTTCCATCCTTATTTATTCTTTACAGAAAGGAGATCCTACAACAACAACAAAAAAATTAATGCTTGACATAATCTGTAGCACTAAAAAGAACTCCTACTTATCCAATCCTGTGCTTCTGATTAAATGGAAACAAAAATATTGTCAAGACTCAAGCCTGCCTGTAACAAAAAGTCTTAAATACTCCGAAGCCTGTGTAACTGGATTGTCTGTTTTGCAACTGGATAGGAGATTCAAGCACAGCAGTGATCCATAATGTTTGCTGTGCTTTAACTTTGGCTGGCAGGACTTAAAGTCTTTCTTCATCAGCTCTTTAACTTCACAAACTGCATTTACAAAGGGAGTTTTAGAAAATATAATAAGTATGTATTAATATATTAACTGTATGCATACAGTTTTTATGTAATATGATTTCAGATGAATAGTTAAAATTTAAATAGGAAATTTACCTACAGATAAAAGAAGTGGTGGATTTTCAGATCTTGCAATGAGATTTTCATATATTTCTGTCAATTATAAAGGGGTCAATACAGTATAAAACAAAACTATTTTTTAAATCATCAGGGAGGTACCAAAAAAGGAGGGGGAGAAAAAAGGCAGATCATTTTAAGTCTGAAATCAAGCAAATTTCAATTTATCATTGAGCACCAGGCTTGAGTATCATTTCCTCTTAACTGTTCCTCAACAAGAGCCCCTTAAGGGCCATTGACAAGTTTTGCCCACACAAAGTGAGCAGGTACAAGCACCAGCATGCATTGAATGTAATATGATTGATGAAATTCCTGCAAATTCTTCATAAACAAAGCTCCTGCAGTCCTTATTTAGGCAAACTGCCATTGAAGGCAATTTGTATTTCTGTCTGTAGCAGCTTGTGTCTCCACTGTCTTGTAGTGGAGACACAAGCTGCTAGAGACAGAAACACAAAGTCCTATCCTACCAGATAGAAATTTTACCCCTAGTGTAATCTTTTGCACTTGTCTCTCTGATACTAGGAGTATGTAGAAGGAGTTTCTGTTCCAACTCTCCACATTGTGTCTCAGACTTACTAGGAACTTGACTGCAGGAACTTGTGACTTTCTTTTTTTCTTTCCAAATTGAATGAAATTGAAGTATGACAGGATCACATGAAATTTACTACAGATGACATTCAGAGCTAAAAGAGAAGATTATTTTGTTGGTTAATAGAAAATGCAGAGAAGTAGTATTTCAAATAGTAGAGCAGATGTGTGAAGAAACACCTATATCACCACTCATGTGTGTGTGAATGTAAAGGAACACTTAAAAAGGTCATGGTCAGACCAGAAATTCAATGATGTAATCTCACAAAGTACAATAATTCTAAGGGACACTAGGGCTGACTGTACTTTTGGTAGGTGACAGAAGGCTTCAGAACAGCTTCGTGGAGCAAGGTCAGGACTTGGGACTCAGAGCAGCACTTTAGTGGCTCTTGTATGATATTTCACAGTCAGCTGCTTTGTGTTCCCTGTTTAAACCAGATGCCATGTTCTTGCCAAACACTCTCTTCACTTTCCAAAACTCTCATGTTTTGTGTTTGCCTCTCATACAGAGTATTCATCTGCACCCGCTTCCAAACACGACAGAGTCCCCATTGTCAATAACTTTACAGTATGTACAAATACAATAATCAATGCAAGCACAGAGGAAAATATATAAGCAATCTAAAATGGCTGCAATACCAGATAGATATTAGTATCATAGTTTTCAAAGATAACTATGCTGAGAATAAATTCTCTAATGTTGAAGTGATAGCAATGTGCCAGAATGTACATTCCATTTCTCTGATAGCCACCATGGGTACATAAATAGTCTGATAGAGAGCTTCTCATCAAAAATTGAGCTGAAAAATCTTTTTGAGAATCTTAGCTTTCTCCATTAGACCTCTCACCAGCTCTTCTGTCTTATTTTCAAAGGGGAAGGTACATTTACTTTTTTTTTTTTTTTTTTTTTTTTTTTTTTTTTTTTTTTTTTTTTCCTGGCCTATATACTTGTAAAACAGAATCACAGAATGGGTCAGGTTAGAAGACACCATGATGGTGTCTGGTCCAACCTCCCTGCTCAAGCAGGCCTATCCCAGAGCACAGGGCACAGGATTGTATCCAGATAGTTCTTGAATATCTCCAGTGAGGAAGACTCCAAAACCTCTCTGGGCAACCTGTGCAAGTACTCGGTCACCCACACAATAAAGAGGCTGCTACTTATGTTTAAGTTTGCCTATTGTCTTTTGTCCTATTGCTCAGCATCACTGAGCAGAGCCTGGCACCACCCTCTTGACACCCTCCCTTTAGATACAGATTGATCAGGTCCCCTCTCTGTTATCTTATTTCAAGGCTGGACAGGTCCAGCTCTCTCAGCCTTTCCTCATAAGACAGATTCTCCAGTCCCTTAATCATCTTTGTCATCCTCTTCTAGACCTGCTCCAGGGCCTCCATGTCTCTCTTGTCCTGAAGAGCCCAGAACCGGACACAGTGGCCTCACCAGGGCAGGGCAAGGTATAGTAGAGGGGCAGGATCATCCCCCTTGCTGGCAATGCTCTTCCTGATACACCCCAGGACACCATTGGCCTTTTTAGCCACCAGATCACACTGCTGGCTCACTGCTCATGGACACAGCTTGTTGTCCACCAGGACCTCCAGGTCCTTCTCCACAAAGCTGCTTCCCAGCAGCTCAGCCCCAGCCACTGCTGGTGTCTGGGTTATTCCTCTCATGTGCATGCCCCTACATTTGGTCTTGTTCAGTTTCAGAAGATTCCTCTCTGCCCATCTCTCCACCCTGCCAAGGTCCATCTGAAGGGCTGCACATTTCTCTGGGGTATTTACCCAGCTATGAGGGAGTCTATGATGATATTGTGAGTAAGTGTCAAAAGCCTTGCTGAAGTCTAGGTAGACAATATCCATTGCTCCCCCTTTGTCCATCCAGATGGTAGTTTTGATGCCAAACTGATTTTTGCTTTTACATATTCTTCATACATATTTGTAGCTCAGTAGCTTATTAACTATACAACTATTTTTCCTATTCTGCTAGACAGAAAGAAAAGGCCCTATCCTAATCCTGCATCTTCTGAGAATGAAGGTTGAACCACCGTCCCAAGATGCTTTCTGCCATAAACAGCTAACAGGGAAGAGGATTCAGAAGAGGGTTGAACCAAGAGGGGGAATCACCTCACTACCTTTTTTATTTTCTAATTTGGGATTCTTGTTAATTGTGCCAATTTCCTAAACTTATAAAACTGTATTTGCCCTCTTTTTGCACATTTTCGGTGTCTTGCATATTTCAGTATTCCAGAGTGTCGTGCACCTGCAGGTATCTTCATTAAAGCTGCATTATATCACCTAATCTTTTTTGGCTCTTGGTTTTAGGGCTCAAACAGGCAATAGTTTCATCACAGAAGGTGATTGGTCAGGCACGATTTACTTAATTAATCCACTACTCCTGATCATGCTCTTGTCTTCCATGAGGATAAAAAAAGCCTCCAGAACGAGGTGTTCCATCATCTTTCTGGCGATTGAGGAGATGCTGACCAGCTGGTAGTTCCTGGGATCCTCTTTCTTGCCTTTTTTGAAGAGTAGGGTGATATTTTGCTTTCTTCCAGCCTTCAGGCAATGTTTTTGATTCAAAGGGGATCATGAGCAGCCTGGCCATGGTGTCCGCCAGCTCTCTCAGCACTCAGAGAGAGTACTGAGTGCATCCCATCAGGGGCCATGGACTGGTGGATGTCGAGTTTGTTCAGTAACCCAACCCTCCATGAAGGAATGAAAGCCTTCTTTCCGACATTCCTTTACCCTGGTCTCCTGTGTCAAAGGTTCCTTCACTTCCATGTCAGTGAAGACCAATGCAAAAAAAGTTTTCAAGTAACTCTTGCTTTCTTTGCTTTCTCTGTTACCCCCTCCATTTAGTAACAGTCTCACAATATAAATTATTTCCCTTCAGTTACTGATGTATTCAAAAAGCCCTTCTTACTGTCCTTGACACTGTTGGCCACACTTAATTCAAAATAGGCCTTGGCCTTCCTTGTCTCATTTCTACTTATTCTATGATCTCTCTGTATTTATCCCAAGTGGTCTGACCCTGTTTCCATCTCCTGTGTGCTTTCTGCTTATACTTGAGGAATGGCAGTTCTTGATTTATCCGTGGATGTCTCTTGCCCCCATAGCCTAATTTCTTGTTCATTGGGATGTATCATCCTTGAGCCGGGAGGAAGTGACCCTGGAATATCAACCCTTCTTCCCTAACAGGCTGTTGCCATGGGATTCCTCCAAAAATATTCCCTAAAGTGGCTGAAGTTCTCTCTCCTGAAGTCCGTGGTTACAATCTTATCTGCCGCCCCGCTTTCTCCCTGCGCAATACAGAACTCCACAATCTCATGATCACTACCCAGCCAAGGCTGCCCCCAAACTTCACATCCCCAAAAGGGCCTTCCCTTCTTGTTAGTGTGAGGTCAAGCAGCTACAACATTCCTTGTGGGATCTTCCACTATCCATGACAGGAAGCTGTGATCAATGCTTTTCATCAACCTGCTGGGCTGTTCACATTTCGCAGTGATCATTCTTCAGCAGATGTCAGGGTAGTTAAAGTCCTCCAACAGAATCAGTGTCTGTGTTTCTGAGATTGCTTTGTGCTGCATCTAGACGGCCTCATCCACTTCCTTCTCCTGCTTGGGTGGCCTGTAGAAAACACCCAGAAACCCTCATTATTATTGTATTGTTGCTGATGTTATTTATTATTATTATCATTATAATTATGATTATCATAATTTTATTATGGTCATCACAATTTCCTAATTCCCATATTCAGGCAGTCCCTCTATTCTTTGCAAGATAGATTTCCTTGGCTCCACTGCATTGCCTGTTCATTTCCTTCTTGTGCTTTCATTTGTCTAGGAGGTCCTTACTGACCCATGCTGGTCTCCTTGCTCAACTTCTCTCATGTAGGAATCAAGATCTCTTATGCTCAAAGAACAATGTCCTTAAAGAGCTCACAGATCTATTCATTTCCTATGCTTCTGAAGGCATGTCCTGTCCCAGCATGTTCTGTCCACTGCTTTCTTTTAAAATGAAAGTTGTCTCTCCTGCAATTTAGCACTCCGGCTGTACTCCTCCCGTGGCCATTTCCCTCAAGACTGTGAGTTCATCAATATACAACCACTGAAGTTGAGGCTATCACCAGTCTTGTTCTTTCATGTTGGTGACAAACCAGTCCTATATTACTTCTTCTCTGATCAGACAGAAGTTGAAGTGTGAAGGTGAAGTCTTCAAATTTGAGGTTCATTCATTACTACAAACAGGAAGAAAGTACTAAAGGCATGATTCTAGACAGATTTCAAGACACAGGTTTTATGATGGAGACTTTGTAACATGGAGCAGAGAAGGGAAGATTGTGCTCTTTTTGGCAAAAAAATATATATACAAATTCACTTGCAAAAGAGTTTACTGAGTCAATCACATTTTTAAGTAACCAGATTAATATTTTAATTTAAATTTTCAAGTTAATGGAAATAATTAATCTAATTTTTTCAAGTTAATGGAAATCATTAACTTAAATTTTAGAATTCCAGCTTTCCCTGATCTTATAGCATCTATTATTCACAGAAATCACAGACCTTTTGTGCTGACTGACATCTGATTTGTAGAGTTGCAGGGCCTTTTCACTGTAACTTTCTTTGCAGCTGCAGAGAGCCCTTCTGGAAAGCATGGCCTCAGGACATGTGCCCTAGATGTTTTACTCCTGTGAAAGATGGAAGTGCTACCACCTTCAAATTAATGACCTTCTGGCAACAAAATCATGATAAAGGCAAACATTTTGTTCCAATGGGATTTTTTTTCTGGTGGCGATGTAACTGCTTTCATGAAAAAAAAAGTACAAAATTAAGTTCAGTCAGATTAGAAAAATAAAGTATTTTTCAATTTTACTATGACTTTTCTTATTTTGATACCTACAAGACTCATTTGCTGCAAAGTTGTGGTTTATGAGATTCCATATATGTGAGAATTGGTACTGCAGGGACAGAAAGACAGAACTGTGACTGCAGAAATTGTAAGCAGGGAACAGATACAAAATAGGTTCTTGAGACAATTCCTTCTAGAAGGAACATCTTCAACCAATGTTTAAAGTCCCACCTACAGGGATCACAAAGCTACTGAACTAGTACTAGTTCCTACTGATTTCCACAGAATTCCTGGGTGACAAAGGAGTGCCAAGAGAGCTCAAGACTTAGGCTAAAGGTATTAAAAAATTGTTTCCTTTCACAGTGTTTATATTTTTCCTTGTCTTAAAAATAATATTGATTTCATTCAGCTTGTTTTCTTCTGCCGTAAATATCCAGGCATATGCATTTCAAACATTATGAGCATATGTGTTTGGATTGAAATAAGATCAAAAGGATAAAGCAAAAATAGGAGATATTTTAAGGTCTACATAATTACGTTTCCCAGTTTCCCAAGTCTGGGAGACCTTCCCATTTCTGTGTCCCCTGGATATTGTCCAAAGAAGAGACTTCAGCATGTACTCAATCGAGAGCAGCATGTCATTCAAATAAGTCTGAGAATCACATGTATGCTGAGTCTATTAAAAATACATCTACAATCACTTTGTTTTCAAATGTGTTTCTAACTTCAGCTCATTTCTAGGGATACCAACTGTAGAAACCATTGCTGGATGTCCTTCCTCTCTGCCTTTCTCTCCCAGTACAATTGAGAGATTCACTTACAGCTCTGTGCAGAGGGCTGGGAGCAGCTGCAGCTGTGGAGCAGATGTGTCAGAGGGTATCCTGCACACCTGGGACAGATGACAGCAAAATACTTAGGGGGAAGATCAAGAAGTTTGTGATTCCCACTGTTACTGTCTCTCTCTTCCTGAGATACGCAGCAACTGCCAGTTTTTATGGAACAAGCAAAGGGGCTGGAACATGTCTCTAGAGACTATGTCAGTCTGAGAGAACTTTACCTTCCAAGGCAGTGGGAAAGCAGAATGTCTGCCCATGCCCACTGATTCAGGAAGTGATGGGGAGCCAAAAATCATTCTGGGAAATCTGCATCTTTCCTTCTTGTTCACACCACACACGACAGTTTCCTTGGATATCATTTTCGCATGTATCCAGTTATTCTTTTTTCAGTAGGAGAAATCAGATGTAATTTGATCCTTTAGACAAATTCTGTTGAATTGAATTTTGGTCTGAGTTGAACTAGCTTCAGGAAAAAAAACCAACTTCCTGAAGATACTATGTTTTAGATCACCATTATTCTATTTTCAAAGCAAAATGTTTTCATTTCTTAAATTTGAAACCATTTTTCAAAGTCAGATTAGATTTATTTTTAGAAGCATTAATATTGCAGAAATGCAAGGCCTTAATTTATTTCAGATTAAATAAAACATTCCTATTGGGTTATTAAATTTCTCATGGAGCTTATTTGTTTGTTTATATTTGATTCAGTTTACAGCACAAATAAATAAATAAATAGTTGAATTTTCATGGGTCTTGAATTCACTATGACTAATCTGATTCAAAAAACAAGTATTTGGCAATTTTCTTGGTGAGTAGGCATACTGAATGCCACAAATTCACAGACACTGCTTGTGTCTGATTTAAGAAAATAGGTGTAGCATTGAATGATAGTAAAAGAACTTGTTATAGCTGTGCTGTTCTAAGTATAAAAAAAAAAGAGGGGAAGGGTTTATTATGTTAAATGCCATATGTTCTGGAAAAGTGGGCACAGCCCTCTTCCCTTCCTTCTCCCTCCACAGGCCAAGAAGCCCCTGGCACTGTGGTCTTGTTCTAAGAGGCGCTGCAGCTGGGGTACCTTTGAGATCAGTCACCAAAGCTGGGGCAGAGCAGACCCCGGGGAGGCAGCATGGACTCCAGGCTAAGCTGACAGCCTGGCCCAGCCTCACCTGAGGATCAGTCCATAGTGCACAGCCTTACAAGCACACCGTCAGTTTCAGAGTCCCCAGTACTACCAGCCCCCTACCAAGATTCTCTCATTGCAATTTTAAGTTCAGCAATAAATCTGTTTTTCATTAATGAGAGAATTAACAAGAGAGACAATCTCATTTCAGACCTATTAAAAACAAAATTAGGTATATTAAACAAGGTATATAAAGTGCTATGGGAAAGTTTTTTCACCAATAACCATGACTGCAGCTAGAGTAATCCAATCTAAATTGCTATTGAAAAATTGCATCCCACAGTTTTCCTATTTCTGAAGGTCACCAGCTCCCCCAGACTAGCCTTACCTTAATTTCACTTAAATTAGTTTTACAACAGCATGAGTGAAAGGCCTTTGAGAAAGTTACTTCTTTTTGTCAACTCATTTTAATAAAATCAGGATCTGGTTAAGTAGGTTTAATCACACAGATACAGTTCTGGTCTCATTGACTCTAGAAGGTTAGGGTGTAAAGCAATCCAAGAAAAATCAGAATCAGCACCTGTGGTGGAAAAGCATATCTGAATATGCTGAAAGAGCTTGTAGCTTAGGTGGAAAATGCTAGATTATGAGCAGAATATTATGTCTAAACATGACACATAATTCATTGCACTTTCCTATATCTCACCGACATCTATTGTCATTTCTTTCCTCTTTTCCAAGTTATAACAACGAATGAAGATGTGGTAAAAGTCAAAAGGTTGAATTTTAAAGTCACAGTTTTTATGCAGATGTGCTCATTTGTTAAAGCTTAGCATTTAACCACAGGCCATGACTAGAATTTATTAACTCACTAAAAAATGATAGTATTAGGTCCTCAGACATTGTGTAGTGACTGCTTGCTTAATTATCCATATCTAAAGAGTTAAAATGGTGGCTTTTGCTGATTTAATATTCTTCCAGCTTTCTGCTGGTGTGCAGTGTACTGTGCATTAACAACACAGGTCATTGAGTACCCACTGAAATCTTACTCTGGAAATACCTGAAGGACACATTGAACTCTTCAGAAATCTGTGTCATAATACTTCATGTGTTAACACAATACAAGGCACAGTGATGCATAGCAAAGGATCAGCCCAGGGTGGGCATCTGAAGTGTTCTGTCTTGCTACTGAATGCTAGAGTGAAGCATTGTAATTTTATTCCAATTATACTTTTAGTGCCATGATGTCACAGCATAAATTTGTACTTTTGCATGCAGCTCATGCTGGTGTGATGACAGCTCTTAAAATATTGAGCGATTGTACGCCCGTCAGCATAAAATTATTCTAACACGGTGCCTTTATTAGGGCTTCAATAAATGCCTTTCTTCTTGTGTTCCAAGGTGGCATTTGCAAATGAGCTAATTTCTCAGCAGTACAATAATTGTGTTGCATTTATTTTGCGAGGTGGGGGTGGAGGAGGGAGAAGAAAAATGCTGTTACATAAAAGGGTTTCTTTGCCATCAAAACTACATTCACCATCGTTAGCCGAGTTTAAAAAAGAACACATTAACTAAATGACTATACAATTATTTAAATGAATTTGGTGCTTTTTAAAGCCATGGAAGAGTATAAACATTTTTCCAAGCCATATAACAAAAGATGTGACAGCCCTCTCACAAGAAACACTTCCTGAAAGTCAAGCGCAAACTATCTTTGCTAATTGGTGACAGATATTTTGGGGTTCAGAATTAATCTACTTCAACAAACTAAATCCAAACCTGATGTCAGCTAACTTAATTCACAGGGCACAATGCATAAGAAGTGAAACTTAGGGAGGAAGCAGGTTTTAAAATGCACATGTTTTCTTTTGCTGTCTTTGTTATCTAGAAAATAGACAAAATAATGCAAAGAAAATGATGCATAAATGGTATTCTGCAATCATAGTGCTAACTTAACAGGAAAGACCTGAATTCACTCTTTCCTTGATACACACATCCAACAATCTATCAAAGATTTTGTGTCATGCTGTGCTTCTCATTTCTTGTTGTGTTACTTAGACTTAAAACAACAACAGACTTTTCAAAGTGGTGATTAGTATGCATCATTCAGTGTTCACAAAAATGAAATATGTTCAGTCTCTGAAAGAATTTAATTTTAGGGATATTGCTTTAAATATATATTTTTAAATCAATTATTCCATGAGCTAAACTTCAGCTGTTCCTCATCCTTTCCTTCCCCTATTCCCTACTATAAATAAAGATGTTGTTAAACTTCAAATATATTCAAAGTCAACAACATGTTCTGCTAAATAAAAAGTAAAATGTTTTGAAAATCATTTATTTGCTGGAAAGAGACTCTTATCCAGCCTCTGAGATTTAAATATTTAATAAAGTCTGTACAGCTGTCCTATGGGCCTGAATTTAAAGGATCTTAGTGTTTTTAAAGAAAAACTACTCAGTAGTATCTGCAGTACAGGCAAAAAACTCATCAGAGAGAAGTCATCATGAAAAGGGA
The DNA here is from genome assembly GCA_027886175.1 of Phylloscopus collybita. Taxonomy (NCBI): domain Eukaryota; kingdom Metazoa; phylum Chordata; class Aves; order Passeriformes; family Phylloscopidae; genus Phylloscopus; species Phylloscopus collybita. The sequence continues at coordinate 6,698,463 of JAJNNQ010000029.1, forward strand.
CTTATTTAAAGCACAGTGAAGTAAGTGTAAGTTCAACAACTGAGATGATCTGTTTTTCTCTCAATTATGCTTAAGATGTGTATCTTAAAATATCAGATGTTGAATAAGGTTGAATTTAACCAGAGCGTTCAACAGTATGTTTTGCTTAGTGAGTATCACTTGCATTTAGACAGAATCAAACACAGGCAAAATAATCAGAAAATTAAAAGGAAAAACAAACTTGCATAACTCCAAAACTGCCGTGGGTATTTTGTGATAGAGCAGAGAAATCAGCTACCCCATTTTAAGTGTGTTTCTTTAACTGCCTACCATATCTAGCTACAGCTAAGTAAGAGAATGATTTGCAGCTTGAATGTCTGAACACTGTATAAAGGCAAACTGATCAGAAATTACATTACTGTTTAATTAAGTTGCAAAGATTTTGTTACTAAATAAGAGAGGATGCTTATGAAAAATGTAGGTGTCAAGTGAGTGTATCTGTTTCATTAAATCAATTAAGTATTTGCCATATACATTATATACACATACGTATATATCTATATCTATCTGTCTATCTATCTATCTACACACACAGAGTAATTATGGTTGCTGACAATAGTAAGCTAAGTGCCTCTGCAGGATGCAACAGGCCACAAATCAGTTCCACAGACTGTTGGTTTGACTGATGAGGCCCTAGAAGATTTTTAGAGTCTTATCTACCAGTAGCAGAAATATCAATAAAGAGTGACCTCTTCTGTTAAATATAATGAATAAAAATACATATGTAACTGTCTGTCAGTCCACATAAATCTATCAGAGTTGCTGTAGTTAGCGTTGATAAAATTCTTTAGGCAAAAAGGGTATATCTTACTGATAAAAATGTAAGATAATGATATTTTAGAGCTGGAGTTATATACAGGTATTTCAGTACTGACACAGATTACCTAATCTGTCAAGTTAATTGCATTTTCATTATCCAGTGAAAAAAATGGAGTAGATAGTGGGTCCTTCCATAGCCAAAGAGAAAGGGGAGCTGGGACACAGGGAGGAATTAAGAAAAGACAGCATCTCTCAGAGTCACTAGGATTTGATAGAAAAACTGCTAATCACTTTACATAGCAAACTGCTGAAAAACAAGCAAGAGATCATTAAGGTCATCAAGGGAAGATAGGGAACAACTTCAGTCAGTGGCAAATAGGGAACAAAAAGGAGAAAACAAACACATGAAGAAAACAATTTCATTATTGACAAGGTAGAAGTACAAAAGATTAACAAAAAAAAGTCACATGTTCTGGCAATGCAGTAATACAAAACAAGCATAGTGCACAGTGATGCTGCATATGACTGTATTTTTAATAAAAGAAAATTAATAAAAATTATCAATTTTTGTGGATCTCAAATGAAAATATGAGGATAATATTCTTCAGATGAAGCAATATTTTAATCAACCCATAATGAAACATCTCATGTAGGTTTTCTTTTTTAAATTTCTTTTTCACCATTAATTTCTTCCCAAATTCTATCTGAAAACTATGAAATGTTTTATTCCATAAATGCCAAAGGGAGATTTTCTGACCTTTTCAAAAGAAAGTCAAGGCAATCAAACCTATTTATGCTGATTAATATACTTTTGTGAACATATTTTCTGTGCAGTTGCATCCATGGTTTTTGGTAAATAAGTTGTCCTGAGGAAGATGTTGGTAAGATTTAGTACATAGAAAAATAAAGCTGCAGAATACATGCAAGACTGAGAGCTGGGATTGTTCAGCCTGGGGAAGAGAAGAATCACGGGGAATTATCAATATGCATAAGTATCTGAGCTGGGCATGTTAAGAAGACAGGCTCTTTCCTGTGAAAGAGCACAGTGGCAGAACAAGAGGCAACATGCAGAGAAGTTTCCTTCCAAATGTCAGGAAACTATTTTTCTCTGTGAAGGCGACTGCAGATTGCACAGAGAGGTTGAGAAGTCTTTGTTCCATACAGACAATTATTCTGGGAAAACTGATTAAGGTTGTCCTGCTTGAGCAGGGAGGTTGAACTGGTTGAACATCCAGAGGTCCCTTACAACCTACTTCAACCATCCTGTTGTTCTGTGATTCTATGGATTTAGGGAGAAGGTGTCCACTCCAAATCAACCAAAAATGATCTGTATCAGGAAAATTTCTGTTCCATTAACTTTTAAAATGAATACACATAGCTATAGCTTTCAAATGTTAAGATCAAAGTAGGAGGGTTCCCACAAATATAGATTACCTTCAAGCCCCAGGGTTGAAGGTATTCTTAAGAAATTAGATGGAGCTAAAGAATCTATCCATGTACCTCTCACAGAAATCTCATGCTTTGAGAATTTCCCTGGCTTCGAAAGATGGAAGTTTCTTACTATTGAAAGAAGAGATGTTGCAATGTGAGAGAAGCAAGAAAACCACCAGAGACCCTAGTGATGTAATGGCAATCCTCTAAGGCTGGGTAGGCAATTTGCAGGCCTCCAGCAAGTAAAAGAGAGCTATAGCTATTCCTAAAAACACCAACAGAATAGCAGGGGAGTCCTTTGGGAAAATACTGCACATAATGGAAGGCAGAAGGCCAAGCTGTTGATCTTTAGAAATAAGGAATTCCTTTTTGGTGTTTGCAACTGACTTACTACATACAAGGAACAGAGTGACTTAGCAATGCCAGTTCATAAAAGGAAAGAAAATCTTCAGCTCCAGGTCAAAACCCACTGGAGAAGTGGTCATGGAACACACAGCCCCAGCTTCCTTGCTGTTAGTTCAAGAGTCACAAAGAGGTCCACTTTGAAGACAGTATGATAACCTCAAGATACATTTTACACCAGTGAGTAATGTGGGCCTATTTTCTTAGCAAATTATAAATTAAAATATCTCAGTAATACTATTGGTAGGAGGACAGCAGGAAATTGATTTTCAATCATATTCTTAGTTTCATCTTCCCACCTAAACCTCTTATGAATTCCCAAGCTGCTACTCATATTTAATCCTTAAGTCCTTTTTCATTTAAATGTCATTTCTTCCCTGCTAGTGCAGTTATGGGGGACTGTCTTGATAGAACAGTTGTGAATTTCTAACTTTTTCTCCCATCCAACAGGAAACATCTACCTTTTACAGGTAGAATACAAGGATGTCAGCCTCTTTCCTTCATGCTACAAAACCACCCACCTTTGACTGAGCACATAAACAGAGACACCTGAATGCTGGCATCTCCTAGTATTTTCTCAGAGTTTTCTCCCAACTCTTCTCTCTAGAAAAACAAACCCATTCTCCCTAAACACACAGGGAAAGAAATACTCATAGGAGCCACTGAAGCAGATCAGATCATACCTCCTAGCCTAGTAGCATGTCTCTGACAACAACCAGTAGTGAAATTTCAAGTAGTATAAGAATGGAGCAAATAAATTTCATCATAGTAATTCCCCAGTTCCCACTGACTGACAATTTCAACACATCATGAACCAATGGTATTACTCTTTAACAACTCACATTGTATATTTTCATGTAGTTCTGCAAAAGTACTCGTGGATCTACTCTATTTACCACACCAACCAGATTGATAAGGTACAGACCTCAAGATTAAACACCACCATCCCCCCAAAAAAACCCAAATCACAAACAAAAAGTAAATTCTCAAAACAAACAAGAAAAAGCCACCAAAACCAAAGGGAAAAAAACAAAACAAAACAAAACAAAACAAAAAACCAAAACAAAAAAAAACCACACCACCCAATGAAAACAAACAAGCAACACACAGAAAAACCAAACCAGGAGTAGTAAGGGTCACTAACAAAAGTGTAATTAAGATATGTAGTTTGCATTGTTTTGGTAGCTGACTGCTTATTCTAACTAGAGACTAGAGGCACTCTTTTGGCAGAAATGTTAAACAAACAAAAAACTGTGGCATTTGAAATACTGTTGCTTTTTTTTCTTTTCTTTTCTTTTTTTGCTGTTTTTTTTTTTTTTCTTTTCCTCCTGCCTGGCTACCAGCTGCCAGAGAGTTGGCAACAAGTCTCTCCAAGTCCAAGGAAAGAGGTAAGGTACAGGAGCTTTACCAGAGCTTTCAGGGAGAATTCTCTTAGCAGCACGTAGCAGCTAATGGCAGCATACAAGCAAACAAAACATGACACGGCTTCCAGGGGTGTTGATTAGACAGGGTTTATTTGGGGGTCCCACACCGGGGGGGAGCGGCATGGCTCCCACAGGAGAGAGGGGGAAAAGAAAGAGAGCGGGGGGGAGGGAGCAAGAGGGAGAGGGGGCAAGAGCAAGTGCAAGAGAACAAGCAAGAGGCCGCCTGCTTCATATATCTCAGTTTAAAAGAGCTTTCCAGCGAGGGGACAAATCCAAAGCTCAGACCAATGGGATACTGAAAATAAGAGGGCTTAAGTAACAATTGAGTTACAATGAATAGCAACTTAGGGGGTAGTTTACAGCAACTTAGTAACAAACCATACATTTTGGAGGAGAACAGAACCATCATTTAGGAAAAATGAATCACCACAAAATACAATATGGTATCTCTTCAAGGCTTGATTTTCAAAATGTGAAATGCCCATTAATGCTATCCTAAGTAGTATGAGCTACAGGTCTCAGTAACTCATAGAATAAAATGGTGCCTATCCCTTGAGTCTTTCAAACCAGATGTTAAAAAACAAGCAGACAATATGCTGACAGCAGTGTGCAGAGGCATATCTGACGAAGTGAGGATTATCATCAGGGAGAGGAACCTGGGTGTTAATTCACTAATGAAACCTTTTGATGTGCTATCTTAGAATCCTTCCTGTCTTGTGTCTGGAGCAATTTTCCTTTTCTTAGCTACCAAGTGCCCTCTGTCTTCTTTTTCAGATTTCTCATAACATGCAACTCTTTGTGCAGTCCTTCCCCCCTAATTTAAATCATGAATAATAATCCTTACACACTGCCTTTCCTGAACTGTTGTCCTGTGTTTTGCTGTGAATTTCTTCTATCTCATTTAGACCATAAGCTTTTCAGATAGGGCATGCATCTTGTAAATGTGTGGTGTTGCAAGTGTGTTTAATGCTAATAATGTGCAGTGACAGGGCAGGGCAGATTCATAAGCAATGCCCTGAAAAAGAGGCAGCTATTGAATTCATAATCTGGCACTTCATATTCACAAGAGAGAAAAAAGCTGTCATCTCAGAATCAGGGATCTGCTATAAAAGGAATGGGTTTTTGCACTAATGGTTATCAAGAATTCATACATTCCACTTCATTATCAATTCCATATATTTGTGACTATTTCCTAATGTTAGTTGTACCATAAAGCTGTTGCTTAAGTCCATTCAATCATTCATATTTGTTAAAAGAAAGTTTTCACAAAAAAAAAAAGCAAATTAGACCCAAGGTGTATGAGCAAAACACCCACACACTCCTGCCCATCAAACTTCATAATGCAGGGAACAAAACAACTTCATATGTAAAATAAGGTAGAAAGTTCCTCAGTGATACTTAAGGAACAACATCTGAGTCATACAAGGAGGGAGAAAAGAAGCATAGTGCAGGGTGGTTGAAACAAGGGAGATGTTTGGGAGCTATAGTTTCTGCTCAGGACCTATAGTTTCAGAAATAAGATGAAAGACTTCATCAAACACAAGGAGGACTTGTAGGAAAAGTAATTTCTTCACAAAATTGTTGGGGGCCAGAATACTATTTTTGAAGAGCCCATTTAATTACAGCTCTGATAGAGTAAGCTGAGTGCTCCTGGAAAAGAACTCACATTCTTGCTCATTTTCATCAACATCAACATTTTGGCAGCACCAGGTGACTGCCTGTTCTAAGGACAATCTAAGAATTTATTTCAGAGTAGTAGAATGCCTTGCTGTGTGTGCTCAGATGCTCCTTAAAAGCCATAACTAAAAGGTAGCACTAAAAAGAATGATTCTCGGGGGAAAAAATAAAAAGAAAAAAAAAGTGAAGAAAAGAGGAAAAGAGGCCTGCATTGATCCAGGATAGCTTAATCCAGGAGAATTTTTCTTAAGATTTCACGGCAGAGAACATGAAATTTGGCATGAAAAATATCCTCAGCTACACTGTGTTTCTTGCTTCTTAGAGAGTGCCTGTAAGCCTGCTTGCTGTCACCCCAGAGACAGCACATAAAGTGATAGCCACATCTAGCAGCTTGATCACTCACTTGTGAACCCACAGAAAACCTTCCTCCAGCACCTCCACTCATACAGCCATCCCAAGCTGCTTCTTAAAGGAGGAGAACTTGTGGGAGGCCCTCACAGACCACACTTCCCCCAGCCCTTCTCCTTAATCACAGCACAACTGTGACTGAGTTTGGCAGTAGACAAAGCTGTGGTAATTGCATTGGACATCACATCCACGATGCTAAAATTTTTTATTTTTTTTTTATTCCTTTCCACTTTACTAATAGCTAGTCCTCTGGATTAATCAAGCCAATTGAAATTTTTGTGCTATGGGATCATGCAAGCTTAGAGAAATAACTATTTTCCTCTTTTTTTTGATTTTTTGGTGGACAGAGGGGTGGACAGAGTGAAGGAGGGGGGAAGGAGCCCTCAGTTATAAATCTAACAAAGTTAAAGCACTTCTGGAATTCATACTCAAGGTTTATTTCTTACCCCAGAAGAAACTATTAATTAGAATGTTTAAAGAAAGTAAGGACAGAAAAATGTGACAAGTTTTTTCTTTCACTAACCTATCTAGATTAAACTGTACCTTATAGGTACCATTTTTATTCCTTATAAAACCATGCCATAGGTTTTATAAGAAAAAAATGCTATAAAATACAAAAAAAATACAAAACAAAATACAAGCAACAGGGGGAAAAGATATAATAATAAGTAAGATACAATAACAAAATAAGATACAAAATAGGGATTAAAAGTACTTATTGCAGAAGTTGTAAAGTTAATTTTCTTATTTCTCTCAATAGTTTCACCCAGCCAAAAACATCCATCAGGCTTTCTGCTGTGATTCCATTTACCATTAAACACATAAACTGTTTGTCTGTCTGAGTCTGTGTTCGGTAAAAAGTGACTTCTTTTTTTGGCTCTTGATTGGCTGTCATGTTAATAAATACAATAAATATTTGAGGTAGGTGAATAGTTTGTCACTATTAATGATATATTCTTCAGAAAATATATGAAGAAAATAACTGAGTCCCAGTGATAGGAAATGCATAGAATTTAGTTTCAAATACCTCTTCAAGAGGCAGGCTCCACAGTTAAACTTTAAAGAAAACAGTTGTGCAGTCTCACCTTTATGGATCAAATTCAGCATCCTACATTGGGTCTCCAAAAGTGTCTTTGTATATTCCATAGAAATATTTCCATAAATTGCCACGATCGCAAATGCTGACCAAATTTAAAAAAAAAAAAAAGACTGTTTTTTTTTTTCTCCCTGAACTAGGGAGTCCTTAAAAATGCTTATCACCAAAGCAGAGAATTTAAATTTAAAACAAAGCTTATTAGATGGCAAAGAACAGTTTCTTTTTAATACAGTCTCTAATCAAAATTAACAAATATTTTTATGTTAAAGAATATATCCACATGAACCAAGACTGAAAACATCTTTCCAAGATTTTGTAAGTAGTATTTTTTCACCAGCTAAGTTGATATTCTTGTATACTCGCTTCTGAAGGAAATATGTTTGGAAATAGTCTGCAAGAGAAGGAATAACTCTGCCATCATCAATTCTGCACTCCTTCCTGTGGTTAAATTGTGTTATACCCTAATATTCTACTTGCTACAGTCTACCAACTCTATGCCAATTAAGACAGAAACTAAATTTCCCAAAGACATAACTGAGAATACTCAAAGGAAAAGTTGTTTATCTGCAGAAGTCTAAAAATGACAGGGTTGTGCCCACACAGGACAAAATCTCCTGCTGATCCAACTCTGACACAACCAAAGCAATGCCAAGGACTAGCTTAGCCTCTGTGCTGTGCTAGCAACAGCTTTCATCTTCCAGTTCAGACCGTACTCTTGAGAATAACAGGAGTTAATTGAAAATCCAACATAAGCATAGCTGAAGAATGAAATAAAAAGGAGCAAAATCATTTTTCATAGAGAACAAAAATCATAGAAGATACTTACTTCAGAATGAACAATCAATTGTTCCTTGGCTGGGAAGGAGTTAGAGTGGGCCAATAAAATGCTTCGTGAGCATTAAAAATACAGCAGGCAGTGGAAAGAGCCTTGGACAAACCCGAGCTTGTAAGATACGTCTCTTTAAAAGGGGGAAAGCCTAAGGACATGTTTTAGAGTGTGCTTAGGTGCAACACTAGGATAAGACTTCAGCATCGGCCAAGAGATGCTTGTGGTCTGAAATATAAATCAAGTAGAAAGCTCTTGGTATCCTAACTCCCTTCTTTGTAAGAATAAATGGTGATAAAATGACTGAGGTTTAGTATATGTGACAACAACTACAGGCATTTTTACTGGTGAAAATTCCATATGAAACTTTTATGACCCTATCCACACTGAGGGGCATTTTTTAGGCAGTGAGTAAGAAATTAGCCATGCATTTTATTAATGTCAGTGGCAGCTGAGAAGTTGCTAGGAATTTCAGCTAGTTCTCAGTAAGAATCCTTCTGTAGGAGCTCCTTCTATCTGCAGAAGGTCAGACAATAAACTAGTTCCTTCTAAACTGCAATGGTGCAGGAAGTTCTGATTTTCTTCCCCCTTCTTTTCATGGATGAAAATGAACTTTCTTTCTCACAGAAAGTTAAAAAGAAAATTAAGGCCTCTTTGTAGTGCCTTGTCCCTCTCAGTTAAGACTTGCATGTTTCATAGCTTCAAAAAACACTGTTTCAGAAATATTTCTAAAAATCTAATCAAGCCCAGTGCAGATTTCAGCAACAGAAAGTCTTCTTAGCAACACAAAGTCAAAACAGGAAGTAGAGACAAAACCCTCTGCTGCAGCTTACCAAAATCGCACAAGCTGTGCCACTCCTTCCTCCTGTCCCAACCACCTCTTAGTGCCATTGCAGCTTCCTGAGGTACTTTCCATACAGAACAGCTTTTCCAAGCTCTCCTTTTTTTTGAGAAGTAGCCTTTCACTATGACACTCTTCTCCTCCATCCTCAGTGCTTTCCCCACAGAAATGTACCTCATGCTTTACTTTAAACACCATAATAGTATAATCTATGGTCAATGCAGATACAGAAATGTGAGGGACCTGCTGCACTATGACCACAATCATTAAGTAGGAACTCACAACAGTTCAATAAACAAGGCTTTCAAAAAACCAAGAAAATAATGAAAAAAAAATCTCTCCTCCTTGAAAAAGAAATAGGCAGCAAATACAGTTGAATTGTATAGTTCTACCATTCAGAAATTCTTGTGGTATGTAAGAAGAATATATCACATTCTTTCACAGAGATACAGAGATATACAGCGTCATCACTGCCATTAGAAAATACATGTGCATGCTGTCAGGCTTTTGCTGAAAACCACCTCTGGCTGCTGCCCATATAGTTACAATGCTGTGCCTGGCTTTTTTTTTAATAACTTCTTAATTTTCAGCAGGTTTTCCTTTTGAGTGAGAGAATCAGTTAAGAAATCAATGTGCAAAAATAAAGGGCTTTCATTTCTCTTCTGATAGAGAAAAAATATCTGTAATGCTGCAAAATATAATGGTTATAGTAAGCCATTGACCTCATCAGTTTTTTTCTAAACAAAATGAGAATATATGCTTATAAATATATCTTACACAATGCAAGGAAGCAGCTGAAATATTTTCTTATTCTCTGAAAAAGTCTTTCTTTAGCACCATGTGAGAAAATTTGGTGTGTACTGACCTTTTTGCTTCAGAGCTATTTTCATGGATGGTGAAATGAAAACTTTCCTTATAATGTACAAATCAGAGGTCATGATTTCACTAATTCCTCTTCTAACTTATTGCACTAAATGAACTACAGCATATGCATTTAGGACATTACAACACAGTCTAGCAGCAGGCACAGTGAAACTTTAAATGTCTTTCAGATTCAGGGGTGTTCTTTACTTGTTGGAAGGACTGTTAAAAATTTTAAAAATTTACTTATAAACATGGTCAAAAGCAAGTATATAGTAGGTAAATCTGAGGTCAAGTGGGATGTTAAAGTGCCACTGCACTTTAAGATAAGGATGCACTCATATAAATATAAGCAATCAAGTAAGAACATTTTCAAGTTACTATCCCTTAGCAGAGGTACCACAACTCGTTTGAGACTGTTATAAAAAATAGTGATGATTTAGGGTAGATGACTTTACTTAGCAGCCTCAGTAGATTAGAGGCACACATGATCATTTAATAGATATCAGTGTAAAGGAGCAAAGCTCCTAAGGTAGATGAAGTCATAAGATAAGAGCTTTGTCATTTGCAATTTTGTGATTCTTTATGCCCTCATAAGAGGACAAGAACCTCTACTATTATGAGTAGAGTAGGTCAACCATTGTTTGTATTAGTTTTTCTTTCTGGTACTTTTAGTACTTAATTTCTCTTTTGTGTAGCCCTAACTGCATCTATTTTAACCTAAGATATGCATCCATGAGCTCATTTTTGGAATCAGATTGCACAGTTGTAAATATTTGGAAATCAGCATGACTTACAAAGCTCATATTCGCAGTTATTTGAAAGCAATGTTGAATAAGTTCTAATTTTTTTCCCTGTAGCCCTGACTACAGCATTCCTGTGTGTCTCATAGGAAGTGGTATGATATTTTTCATCTCACTAGTTTCACGTCATGCAGATTCTTCAAACACCCAAAAGCTGGTTTACTAACCTGATGATGAAGATGAACAGTGTAACAAAGCCTGTAATACTGCATCAGTAAAGAGATGTCATTCAGTAAACTTTTGCCTGAAGGCAAATATGTAATTCACAAATTCTGTGCTGTCAATGAACCTGCCCCAGTGATGCTCTGCTGCACAGCGCAGTAAAGCTTGAGACACAGATTCTGGGTATAATCTTCAGATCATCCCTAACGAAGATCCTGTTAGTTATCAGTATGGCAAGATGGTGATTGGTAAAAGAGGACTTCCTGCTGCCTTGCTGCCAGTGAACAATGGGAAAAAAAAATATTCCTTGTACAATTACCTGGAAATAAATGTGTTTCCAGCATGACTGAGTGGGTTGCAACTGGGATTATATCTGAACTGAAATAGTCAGAATCAAGCTTTGACAAAGAAAAGCCTCTATTCTGTCATTTTCCACCAGCCCCTTTTTAATTCTGTGTGACTGGAGGGGTTGGTATTGAAATGAATCTTCTAATATTATCAGCTCTGGGTTTCTCATTAAACTATTTTAATTGCTCAAAACTTGCATTTCAATTTCTCATAAATACTGCCTAAAATCAATTCTGTGTCAGACAACATCTGCAACATTCACTGCAACTTGTTCCCAGAAAAATAGGTAATTTTTTAAAATGTTAACAGCTTCAGACTTCAATTGAATGATTTAATAATCAAAATTTTAATTTACTCCCCCTTCCTCCCTTCAAAAAGTTTTAAGACAGGTTAACCTGTCAAAAGCAGCATTGCTACTGATCCAGCTGAAGCAGAGAAGGAGGTTGTATATCCTCATTATTACCATAATTGGCATCTGAAATCTGTTCAAAAATTCTGATTTACTTTGTAGCAGAGGATTATGGCTGAATGTGGAGTACTTTATGGTCTACAGAGGCTTGTGAAATTCAAATATATAAACTGTCAGTTAAACATTTCATGAAAAGCCCTACCTTCTACTAATCCAAAGAAACATGAACAAGTGCTTGAGGGGATGAAAATCCACAATATGTTTTGGGAGCTAACCACTTACAGAAACATTAACATTCCTGGGCAGGTTTGCTCTCTGAGCCTCTGAAGTAACTTTGGAGCCAGCAGGATTCAGTTTCTAGCAGATTTCCAATATCCTGGAAAAAAAAATATATTCAGTTAGAAGCCTCTAGTATATATGAATTATTAATGTTGGCTTTCTCTACTTTTTTCCTTAGTTTTGCTTTTGTGTGCCTGTTCAGCGAAGTAATTCAATAGACTGATAGAGACATGAATAGATATGCTAATTAACACCAAGGCTAACCTTTAAAGTTCCTTAAAGCTGTCAGCTTTCAATGAAATATTTTCATTTTTCTTTTTCTGAACTGGAATACAAACATTATTTGTACACTTGGTGCCAGCAGGGGTGCCCCAGGAATCAGCTTTTAAGATTTTTTCGTTGTGGAAAACAGTTTAAGAAAGGTGTCAATTTTACAATCCTCATTTATAGTCCCTGTCATGGGAACATGTTCATGTTGTGCCAGTAGCTTCCCTCACTTCTCATTATAATTGTCATCTAAACAAATTATGGAGATTTGAATGCCTTACGTATTGCCCTCATGAAGTAGAAAAATCTGAAGAACGGGAAAGAGAGCAAAGTGGAGGCCTGGAGACCTGAGAAGATACACTAATATGCGTACTGAATGCAGAAGGAAAATTTCTTATTTTGAAACAATAATTCAAAAACATTTTTGATGAACTGAATAAAGGGCAAACTCATTTTACAATCCCCACTTAACTCTTCTGATAAGTTGTTCCTTCCAAATATTTTAATTAATGAGAAAAAGAAAAGCATCTTTACAATCCAGCAGTTACTGTGCTATATCCTTCTCGTCATTGCTAAACTATAAATATAGATAGCCATGATACCGAAGTATTTGATAGCAGAAACAAAGGAAAACCCAGTATTATTCCTATTTGTCTGAGTCAGACACCAAAACACAAGTAGAAGCAACCAGAGCCTAAATTCCAGCTTCTGCTAAAAGATAACTGAACTCTTTGCCTCTCTTCTATTTTTCTCCTTCCTCTTTTTTTAATTACAACTGAGTAAGAAGAATCACCAAACCTCACCCAAGTTGAACACTGTGATTTCTTGCATTCATGTTCAAATGAATAGGTAACTCTGAAGCTAAATTCACAACTTGTTTTGAGATTTGAAGTCGCTCGGTCCTGTGAGGAACTCAGGCAGAGCTGTTTTGAAAATATCAATACTTTAGGTATATTTCAAGTTGCAGTTACAAAACTTGGATGAAAGCCTGAACTTTTGTCATAAATAAACACTTTGGTTCGTGTTCAAAAATACCCTGCCTAAAGCAGCTGCAACTTGGATCTGTTTTATTTGATTTGAGCATAAAAATTTGATCTTTGAAATACAGAGATTTTGTACACAATTGTTGTGATAAAAAAATGTGGGGTTTTGGAGTGTTTTCTTGGGTGTTTTTTTGTTTGTGGGTTTTTTGTTTGTTTGTTTTGGGGTTTTTTGGTGGTTGTTTGGGGTTTTGGGGGAGGGTTGGTTGTTTTTTTGCGGGGGGGGTTGGTTTGGTGGGGTTTTTTTGGTTTTTGTTTTTTTGTTTGTTTGTTTGTTTGTTTGTTGGGGGTGTGTTTTGTTTTGTTTTGTTTTTTGTGGTTGTTTTTTGTTTTGGTTTGGGTTTTTTTGTTTTGTTTTTTGGTATTTTGTTTTGTTTTGGGGGGGGGGGGGCGGGGGGTGTTTGGTTGTTTTTTTTTTATATACATTAATATTATCCTAGCAGGGTAACTACTCCAGAAAACTGATTTACTACTTCAAATGAAGGAGGTATATTTTCAAAGTATAACTTACTTGATTTTGATCATATTTAGGCACAGCAACTGCCCTTCCTACACCCAGGGACTGTAAAGGCTTTTCATACCTATCTGCCAAGAGTTAAGGAAAAGGAAATAGACTGACTGGAAAAGTGTAAGGTGAGAATAAGCATTCCCTGACCCCACTACAAACTATGTGGAGTTTTCCTTCTGCAGATATTTTTATGTTGGCTTCTGAGAAAATTATTCAAAATTGAATCCAGTCCTGGCTCTATCGTAATTTGATAAGCAACCAGCAGATTTTGCAGAAATGAAAAATCCGCTTTTACACCCTGTGTGTGACGCAATTATCTCATTCAATCCATAAACTGTGCTATAACATGAAAATGCAAAATATACACACTATATTACATAAAGAAAAGAATCTCAGGAATATTTGTCATATCAGGCATTCTAAAAACATCCTTGAAGTTTTATTTTTCCTGTACACAGGAAGATTCAGTGAGATAAACCTCAAAGACATTAAGGTTCTTCTCATGCTCAGGTAATAAATTGATGTCACCTTCACTGCTATTCGTAGCAGACTTACTATTGCAGTGAAATGAAGGTTTGAAAACAAAAGTTATGTAAAATCCACTTAGCTTCTTTCCCACTGTTTTTTTGCATCACAGAGGCTCCTCTAGCTGCACAATTTGCACTGTATCTGCTGCTCAGGTCAAGTTTTTGAGTAATTTTCTCTTGATCATTCCTTCAAAATAATGAGGAAATATTCTTTCTCAGTCAAATATGATGTTTTGCTATGTGTTTGGCAGCTACTTCCAATGACATGTCTGTAAACAATTTCCTGACCTTCTGTTTGTTCAACTTTATCGTGATTATCTGGAAAACTGATAATCTGAAAAATTGAAAAAACTGGAAAAGATATCCATCTTTCCATAAGTGATGTCCAGTAAACAGCCTATCTGTCTGAATGTATGATCTGTTAGTTCAGTAGAAAAATTTTCCTCTTTGTCCCTATATTTCTTCTATTTCAGTGTGACCAGCTCTGTCCAAAACAGTAAACCAGTGATTGCCAGTCACACAGACAGCTTTTAGGAACTAAGTCTGGGTTGCAATATCCAGTCTTTCTAGAGATACTGAGGTACTGTGTGATCCTTTCCTAATGTTTTTTTGTAATGAATATAACTTAATGCAGCTTTATGCCTTGAGTAATATTTAATTTTTTTAAAATATTGGATTAGGTAACTGATGATTAATATTTTCTAGGTCATTATCTCTTATTGTTTTCTTTTATATATAGAACAGGAAATGAAAAAAAGGCAACAAAACTAGACAGTATTTTTCAAGAATGCAAACCTAAATTTTGCCATTTTTATAATAATCTTCTGAGCATCTCAGGGTTGTGGCCAATTTTGTCTCTCTACTTTATTTAATATTAATGTTACCCATAAATGACATTTTGCATTATGCTCTTTCATCTAAAGAGTCACACAGGGCTGAAAGAAAGATACTACTCTTTGAAAGATGAGAGAATCTTCAACAAATCCCACATAGTGCCAAAGATTGAACGAGGTCATTAAAACACCTTCATTCCCCTGGTAACAAAGAAGGAGGAGAATAAGGGTAGAACTAGAGGGACTGACCAAGGGTTATCATAGTGCAGCTCACATTATTGTACCAGAGGAATATAAGCATATTTGAAAATAAAAGCAACACTTTTTTTTTATTCTAATCCATTCACAATATTAGAACAGACTAACAAAACTCATAAGACAGAAAATTTATACAAAGACAGAAAAATTGTTAAACAAGACCATACAGTAGCCAATTGGAGAGCCAGGAACACACTGAACAGCCTTGAAAAACAAACTTCTGTATTGTGACCATTTTGAATCAGTACATCAAACAATCAGAAATGAAATACAGGACATACATTTAAAACTTCCACACTGCTCTTCCCACTGAAAACAGTAAAAGATTATGCATCTCTTTTACAAAATATAAATGTAATTTCTTAATGTAAAATTATAAATTTCCAAAGTTAGAAGGCTATTTTTCTAAGTTGAATAAAATCAACATCACACCACCTCCCCATTTATTATTTTTGTTTAGTTAAATACTGTGGCTTTTACGCTTATGACTTCTATGGCAATGATCACATATGCCCCACTTTACTTTAGAGAAAGGGTCCCATACCTATAGTCAGTCAGACATCTGAAGTCATTGATAGTTCTCTAGTGGGACTTTAACTCTTGGCTCTCCAGAAACCATCCAAAGCTATATGAGGTAGGAAGTGGGTAACAGTGAGATGAATAAGAGTAAAAAATTCATAAAATCCAACACTGTTGTAGAATGTTGCAAAATTACACAGAGAGAGAGGGGATTCAAGTATATTCTCTCCCATTCTGTTGCATTTCTGCGAGTCTCTTGATTATGGTTACCAAAGATATAATTCTAAAGATCTGCAGCCCCTTGTTCTTTTCTACTAGAGAATTATTTCCTCTGTTCTATAGAATTTACACAAGAACTTATCTCAAGAAAGAATGAGTTAAGAACCAACTTGTCAAGAATGAATAATCTCATCCTACTTTCCTTTTCTCAACCCTTCCACATCTGCTCATGTCTGTGAGGCTACACCACTTGTTTTGGATTTTGGTTGCTCACCTTCAAGGGAAGCACTGAGCTTTGAGTTTGTTCTTCCTGCTAGAAATATTATTGAAAGAAAATTAAAGAGTTCACCTCTTTAATTTGTGAACAGAAATTCGGGTTCAAGCTGAATACTTTGAAATAGAAATTGCTGGTTTACTATGCATAGTTATGATCAACAATTTTCAGGCCCCACAGTAATCTTCTCCTACAAGTTCCAGATGGGCACACAGTATTGAAATACTATGGCTCTTATAACGAATTCACCAGGTTTGTAAATCATCATAAAACCCTACACATATTTAGTTCTATGAAAATATACTACATTGGGAGAGGCAATGTATAAATAAATATATTCCACCTAAACTCCATCACAGCTGTGCAACTTCATATAGCAGATCACAAGAATAAGCAGAAATATTTGATTGCTTGAATGCTGCTGGCTTTTGAGATATTCAGGAAATTGCCTGTTCACTTAATTCTCTTGTTAACTCTGACCTTCCAAATGCTCATTTCAAATCAAATTGTGTTATTCTGATCATGCTATCAAACATTGACATTTCTATTAAAAAGAAAACTCATTTATTTGACAAAAATCTCAGCATTAAGATATCCAATCCCACATTCTTTGTACCCCTCTAGTGTGTTAAATGGTATGATTTGTTATCACTCACAAGATACATAAGAGTTATACTTTTGCAATTGATATAGACATGGTTGCAACAGTCAAGAGAGATGAGATTAAAGGATGAAAGTGTTCAGTATCAGTAGGTGAAAAAAGTCACATTAGAAGAAACTGTATTTTCTTTTTATTTCGTCTTCCCTAAACCTACTGAGTCACCATCTTTTCCTTAATAAAGCGTTGTGCATGCAGTGGACAGTCACAGAATAAGATGGAGCAAGTGTAGGAAGAGAGGAACAGGCTACCAATTAAGGAAAACTATGAATTCTTTTTCTAAGAAGGACTGTATTGGCAAGAAGAGAGATTTGGTACTTGATTCTTAAATAAAAAACCTAAAGAATATTTCTGAGCATGGACCAAGAGGAAGCCAAATTTCCAGGAAATCCTGGGGGAAAAAAAAAAAAAAAAGTTTAAGTTAGAGGAAGACATCATCAAACCAGCACAATCTCATTGAATGAGAATCAGTGCCAGCAGCTGAGCTCTCTGTAATGAAAGAGACAACCTATGTCAGTGAAGATAGGAGCACTTTCCACCTGAAATAAGCTGTGGAATTTGGGTAGAGGTCATGTGGTGGGTTGGCTTTGGCTAGATGCCAGGCACCCACCAAGCCACTGTATTGTTCCCCTTCAAAGCTGGACAGGGGAGAGAAAATCAGATGGAAAACAACTCATAGATTTAGATAAGGCAGTTTGCTAAAGCAAACGAGAAATTTGTACATGCATAATCAAAGAAAAAAAAAAGTATTCTCTATGTTCTATCAGCAAGTGATAGGATTCAGCCATTTCCTGGGAAGCAGGGCTCCAGCATGAGTAGAGATTGCTCCAGAAGGTAAATATTGTAAATAACAAAAGCCCTCCTTCCTCCTCCTTCCCTTAGTTTTATATCTGAGTGACATCACATGGTATGGAGAGTCCCTTTGGTCAGTTTGGGTCAGCTGGCCTCGTTGTGTCCCCTCCCAGGACCATCCCCAGCCTGCTGATGGGGCACAATGTTGAGAGACATGGCTGATGCTGTGCCAGTGCTGCTCAGCAGTAGCCAAAACACTGCTGTGTTATCAACACCTTTCCAGACACCAATGCAAAGCACTGGTGGGCTGCTGTGGGAGAATTAACTCCAGCTCAGCCAGAACCAATACATTACATCACAGCACCTCAACAACTCTGTATTTTGGTCTTCACATATCTTCTGATGATGTTTGCACTGGAGGCAGATAAATTCCAATCTGAATAATTATCTTATGAAAAAGACCTTTCTAAAAATCCTCAAACTATAGTTTCAATTAAGTATGGTAGCAATCTTCCTGCCTTGTCTCCAAGAACAGAGTATAATGATGAAAGGCTACTCTGTCAGAGTACACTACACTTATCAGAAAAGTGAATTGCTTACTGATCCTTATTTTTTTTAGAATAACTTTCTAGCAGTTAGGCTGGTCTGGTAAATCAATTTAAAATTCTACCTACAAAACACACAGCTTCAATTTACAGCAATACATAGATGTACTGGGTAAATATACAAGTAAGAACGAAAATATAATAGATGACTGTACAGATACTTTTACCTAGAAGGATACTACATTACATACCAATGCATATTATTCAGCTTCTAATTCCTAGATGTAAAGAGAAAAACCCCAACTTATTTGAGGAAAATTACATATAAACAAATTAATTAATGAAAGTTACGTATCAAATTATCTTGGTGGATATAAGTATAGAAATGTCTCGGTAGACTATTAGACTGTAACAAAATACTGCCTAATCCAAACAGCATAATTTATACATATTGCAGTTCCTATATTATCTTTATCATACTCCTTTTGCATAGGGCAGCAAGAAACCTAATATACAGAGGTTAATTTAGGTAAAAACTACCACAATTCACAATTACATTAGCACCTATTAAGAAACATTGTTCATAGAAATTTTAATTATACATTCCAGAGTGAATAAAAGTAGAAGATGATTAGGAATAAAATTGTTTCCATGTATGCTGACAGGACTGCTGAGCATAATTATACATTTCTAGGGCGACCTGTTTGGAGTTTACTCCATAATTTTATGTAAATTTTGAATTACTTCATTTTTTCAGGTTAAATGCTACGATGTTATTTCATTGCTCAGCTGAGTTGCAGGAGTACTAATGGACACAAATTGTAATTGATGGAACAGGAATCAGATAAAAGTCTAGAAGCATTTCAGAATGACAAACTTTTAATTCATTGTTTTCTACTGCCACATTCTTGTTCCTGAACAAGCTGCCAAATTTTTCAACCAATTACTAGACATTAGATGTATTATATATATTGAGCAAAAATCCATTCCAAGGAAAATATTCTTTTGGGAGTATTTTATTTTCCCCTCCTTTTTCTCATTTATTCACTGCATGATGCAGGCTTAACTCAGCTTACAGAGCTTCATGTAATACACTTGCAGTAATCTGTACAACATAAAAAGACAAGCTGAAAAAAAGAAAAATCAAATACTCTGAAGATAAATATGTGGTATCAGGGCTGTTGAAAAACCTGCCTGTTTAGATTCACCCAGGTTTCAGTGAATTATGCTACTGAAATCTTAGGAAAGCCAGTTGATTCTTTATTAAGTTCAAACTGGAAGACAAAGCAAACTTCAAGAAGCTTGTAGGTTATGTACATGAAAACAAAAGGAAAAGAAAAAAGAAGGCAGGCGGGAAGGCAGGCGGGAAGGCAGGCAGGAAGGCAGGAAGGCAGGAAGGAAGGAAGGAAGGAAGGAGCTATCTTGCACCTGTTTTCTCCAGCTCTTTTTATTTCATGACCTTTTCTTCAAACTCCTCCATCCTCTATACTGGGATTAAATTTGCTCAAACTGAGAATGGATCACCACTATCCACAGCCTGACAGGAAGTTCACATTCTCACATTCCACAAGAAGGGATATGTAAGGTTTTCAAAATGATAAAATGGTAGACATCATTCGCATTTCTCCATATCTGCCTTGTTTTATGTGCCTTGTACAGTTGTTCTCAGGGATGCAGAGAGAAAGAAAAACCCGCAGTAGCAGACATGAATTTCTCCATTATTATTTGATAATAAGATGTTCCAGACCAAGAACAACAGCATTGCTCAGATCCCTATAACCTGAATATTTTGCTGGACCTTACGAACTGACGCACAAGCCTTTCAGCAACATGAATTTGATTACCATGAAGAAGCTTAAGAGTTCTGAGTTATAACTTAACAAAAAGCTACTGTCAGGAAAATAAGACTTTAAAAATTGTGAAATACTAGACTAAAAGAAGACACTGTGTGTAGCTTCCTGGGCAGATTCTGGGAGGAAAGATCAGTCAGATGTTCTTTAGACCTTTTTGAAGAAAGGTTTGATCAAAGCCACTGGACAAGGAGGTTGTTGGGAAGTGTCCTTGTGCTGCAACACTGATTTCTTGACTTTGCCTTACAAGCTGTGTGCTTCTGATCTTTCCCAATTATGGGCTTATCTTTCTTTCCCTTGTTGCTACAAATGAATCAAAGAATCCTATCTGCCCCTGTAGCAAACAAGTGAGATTGTGGGGTTTAAAGACTCTAGGTTGAATTATCTGTATCACTGGAAGAGCTATGAAGAAGTGAAGCTAGTTTGATAAATTATAACAGTGAACAGGTAAGCAAGTGTATAAATGTAACTGTGATACCTTCTACAAAATAATCCATTTTCCTTTAGCAAATAAATTTTAAAAGAAATAAAATCAGGAGCTTAGTCTTTATTGGTCGTATCTGCTCAGTAAACAGAAAAGTGGCTTTTTTTCCCTAAACCATATTTTGTATCTTGCAACATAGGGTGGCTCTGTAGCTAAAGCTCCACATTGAAATCTAGCTTTCTCCAGCAATTTGTTTCAACAAATGTGCCACTCACATGGTCCTAGAATTTATTATCATGAGTGCACAATATGGTTAAGAGAGAATATCTGAAAATTGAAAAAGAAAATAAAAAAAAGGAGAAGAAAATTTTCTGTTCTTGCTCCTTTTTTTTCATGTTTAATATACTATCCTTAATGGAGGAAAATATTTTTTATGTACAAAGCCTCTTTTGATGGAATTAGTTTCAATTTAATTATATTCAATTTTGAATAATTTCCCATTAGAAAAGTTGTGTTTACTGATATCACAACAGCTCCATAGCTGTGTGATATCACATTTCCACAGGAATTTCTACTTAAACTTCCTACCTTCTTACTGGTATCCACATGTAACTATCCCCTTTCTTTAATTCCATCTCTACTGTATTTCACAGACGACTGTATGCTAAGCAGTAAAGGATATTCTACATTTAGTCACAAACATGACAACTTTATTAGTATGGCAGTTATCGTGAACCTTATAGATAATCAATTATTGTCGAAACTCTTTGTGGAATTGATCAAATGAAAAGGCCTCTTTGCCAACCAGTAGGCAGATGATTGATTGGAGTGAGAACACATACCAGAAGAAGATAATGTTCCTAGGACCTTAATATCCACAAATGACATTTTGAATTATTTCACTAATACCCAGCCACAGTATGAAAAAAAAAAAAAAAGCCAAATACTGATTTTGTACTCTAAATTGCACATCACAAGCCTGTCAAGCATTTATTTGGGGTTGGTGTAATCTATGTTGAGAGAAACTGATGTCTATGGTTAATTTCTACATAATATGCTTATCCCCTTTTTTCCTCCTCATTCCTGAATCTTTATCACAATACAAATTAAAATAAAGTTCTTGGTTACATTTTAAATTCATAAATAATTCCTTTGTACTTGCCACTTTGATCTTTCCCTCTTTGCACTTTGCATGTCCTTCAGGCAGAAAGTCACCCAACAAATAGCATGCAGATCCAAAAGACCTTCTAGTCCACCTTGCTTTATGGTCATAGAATCAGGTATGCTGGCGATATCCAGGTGGGAGACATCATCTTTAATCTATTTAACAATAATCAGAAAAGCTTCACAGCTTCTACAGTATGTTGAGTTTTTGTGACATCCAATCCTAATGCTAATCTACTCTTTCCTAGTCTGTCCTTCATGCACTTGTGGAAGAAGACTCATCCTTAGGAATATGAAGACCATTATCATACCTTCCCTCAGCCTTCTCTTCTTGTGAGCTAAACAGACAGTATGTTCCAGCTGGAGGCCACTGATCAGAACCCTTAGAGCCCCACAGTCCTTTTCAGTGGACTTCAAGATCCACTTACCTGCTTGAATTTCCTCTATTTGTTATAAGACAGTGTTAAATTTAAATGCCTTCATTTCCATTTGTGATCAGTTATATCTAACTGATATCTTAATCTTTCTTGTATTTAATAATTGCATTCTCCAGCTTTTCCCATCTTGTATGTATGCAGTTGATCATTCCTCCCCACTGATTTTCACCTCATATTTTCTAGCTGTTCTTCCATGCTGACAGTGTATTGGTTTCAGGCCAAAATCAGAAGACAAGTTTGCCCTTCAGCCACAATACTGGGAAAAAACCAAAGCAACTGAAACAAATAGCCAAAATAAAAACCCCAAAACAAACAAACAAAAAACCCAACGTGTAAGAAACTTCAGAAATATTCAGATGCGCTATAATAAAACCACTACTCACAAGTGATGTAGATCAAATAAGTACAACTACAGATCCTGTCACTGCTGTCATTTCGAACCTGTTAGCATTTTTGCTTTCTCTGAACAGCTTGGATGGGCCACATCTCAATGTGCTCAAATGTGACATGCAAATTGCCCGCCAGAGCGCTATTTTCTTTTAAAAGCTCCAATGGATTTGTTATAATGGACTTACCCAGGGGAAAGCTCTGTTCCTATTTCGGTAAAATGAAAGAGTTAAAAAGTGTTCACTCATGGATACATTTTAGGAATAAACCTCCTACCAAGCAAAACATTATGAAGGAAGACAGAATGACATAGGATTTCAGTGGCAGAAAGCTGCATGTACAATCTCAGCATCTCCTGTGTACATTAATTTTGTACCATTTTGGCCTTTTGTGGTGGTTTGACCCTGGCTGGATGCCAGTTGCTCACCAAAGCCTCTCTATCACTCCCCTTTTCAACTGGACAGGGGATACAAAATTTAAAAAAAAAGGTTCATAAAAAAAGGATGGGGAAGGTTCACTCACTGACTACCATCACAAGAAAAACAGACCTCACTGGAAAATATTAATTCAATAAAAAAAAGAGTAGGATAATGAAAAGTAAAACAAATCTTAAAACCGTCTTCCCCTCACCTCTCCCTTTTTCCTGGGCTTAACTTTATTCATGATGCTCTAGCTGAACCCCCTGCAACAGTGTAGGGAGATGGGAAATGAGAGTTATGGTAACTTAATTACATATTCTTTCTGTCACTGCTTTGCCTTAAGCGACGGGAGTCCTTCCCCTACTTCAGTGTAGGGTCCCTCAGGGAACTTCCCTGACAGAGGAAAGCCCTCCACAAACTTCTCCAAAATACATCCTTCTCACAGGCCACAGTTCTTCATTAACTGCTCCAGCATAGGTCTCTTTCCACAGGGTGCAGTCCTTCAGGAACAGGCTGCTCCCATGTGAGCCTCTTGTGATGTCAAAAGTCCATCCAGCAAACCTGATCCAATGTGTTTTGGTTTTTTTTCATGGAGCCACAGGTTCTGCCAGGAGCCTGCTGTGGCATGGACTTCCCATGGGAGAACACTCTCCCTCAAGCATCCACCTGCTCTGTCACTCCTCCCCTTCCTTCTCCACTGACCTCCACATCTGCAGGGCTGCTTCTGGCACATATTCCACTCCTCTCTTCTCTGGCTGCACTACTTCTGCATAATGATTTTTGCCCCTTAAGTGTATTATTGTAGGGTTATTACTACCACAGCTGATATCTCAGCTTTGGCCAAAGGTGGGTCGGTCTTGGAGCCACTGACATTGACATTGGCTCTGTTGAACATAGGGGAAACCTCTAGCAGCTTCTCACAGAAGCCACCCCTGTAGCCCAATATGAGACAAGATGCTAGAGACAGGGGGAAGATCCATCCACAAGTATGTGGCTATCATACACACCATAAACTCAGCAGATTCACAGATCAGGCTCACTTCAATACTTCTCAGAGGATAAGGGATGAAAATTTCTCTCAAGTGTATTTTTTCAGTTTCTCAACAGAAAAAAGCCACCAAATCCTTGGACTTCTTGATTAAGTCTGTATGATGATTTGAACTGTGAGGGAAGGTGCAGTATTTTTTCTGTGATACTTAAACAATTACATCCCTGAACACAGACCTGTTAAAAGGACTGAAGAACTGTTTAATGGTGATGCCATTTATGGCAGAAGAGCAATATTCTGAATGTATTTCAGTGTATTCAGACCCACATTGTTGCAACACACCTGTGTTGCAGCTCTGTGGAAATTTCACCAAAACTGAGCCTCCGGTGATTTAAGGTATTCCTATTAGTGGGCTTCCTCTCCTGTCTAAACAAACTGTATAAACCTGCAGACTTCCGAGCAGAGACTATTGCATCTGTGATGTGAAGATAGACATTTGTCACTTTTTTCAACAAGTCTTATAATATCTCTCTGTTTTCTAACAGTCAGTAGACTGCCTCTGGACTAAAACTGTTGATTCTGAAAAATAATATTTCGCAGACAGGTTGCAAAGTAAAGCAAACACCTTCTAGTATTAGACTACATATTTTAATAATCAATTCATCTGCAATGGAACCATACATAGAAGCTGGTGTTTACCAAATGTAATGCACATAAATCTGAGAGGCCTTGCAGGTCATGGCAGATACTCTATTTTCTATCAACTGCACTTCTATTGACAGTCATGACAGTAACTATGGAGAGAAGACACTCCAAGCCCTAAGTACTAGCCACCCAGTACTGACTGTCCATCTCATTTTGCAAGGAGGCTGAAGCAACAACCTTCAAAAACTCTCAAGCCTGTTTCACCAAGCCTTAACACAACTACTATCTCAAGTCATCTGTGCTAACTACTTATTTATTTAAATCATGATAGTGAAAGGGGCAGCATTATCCCTTTCACTGTCACTTATGGAAAAACCCCAATAGACTGATTGTAGAAAAGAGTAGGATGATGCAAATTATGCTGAGTACATCCTGAATGATGAGCAGTGGACTAGCAGGGTGCAAGGGAAGAAAATCTTCAGTTTTTATAATCTTGAAAAGGCTAGAAATCAACTTTCAAACCTTGGGAAATATTGAAGATATAAATGAGCTAACACCTCCTGCTGAGACAGGACAGCACATCACCATAGATGTGACACTGCAGCCCGCGCTGCCACCCACAGCCTGGTAGCTAGCAGTTCCTGGCACTCAAGGCAACATTTCAGGGACATACTCTCTCCTGAGTTTCTTTGTGGGAGGTGATTCACCTCGTGGCCCTTGAAGCAGAGCAACTAAGGCAGTTTAATGAAAACTGCAAACACACTGTTTAGCAGCTTGGGGATTCAGTTTTTTCAGTGTGGAAACACTGACTGAACCTCTATTTCCCTGTGAGATTTGCTGGGGCTTTTGGCAGAAATCTGGTGATATTTTCATTTCAGTCTAATTCATATTCCTTGGCAGCTGGCCCTTGTAATAGCCCAAGAACTTTCACCTTGTTCACACTGCAGGTTAGGGTGCCTAGGAAGAAAGAAAAGGCTAAGTTGGGTTGCTGCACTACGTAAATAGCCAAAGGACCAACCTCTGCCTGGCATTCACTGCATCACTTAATCTTTTACTTAAGAAAACCTTCCTGGGAGAAATGAGGAAAGTGTCTATTCTCAGTCTTTGCAACTTTTTGTATTAGTCCTGAGCCTGAACAGTTCTCTTTTTGTCCATTTGACTTGGCACTGAAAGCCTTCCTTGCCTCATTCTTCAAGAGAAAGACCTGTTATCCTCAGGGCAACTGGTCTCCTGACCTGACAGACAAGGACAGGAACCAGATTAGGGTCCCTGTAATCCAGGAGGAAGTAATTAGTGAATTGCTCTGCCACTTAGATTCTCAAAAATCTGTGAGGCCAGATATGGTTCACCCAAGAGTATTGAAAGAGCTGGCAGAGTGGCTCACCAAGCCACCATCCATCATTTATCACCATTCCTAGTTATATGGTGAGGTCCCAGACAACTGGAGATCTGTCAATATAATGCCCATCTAGAACAGAGGTCAGAAGGAGGATCCAGGGAACTACAGACCTGTCAGTCTGGCCTCAGTGCCAAGGGAAGTTTATGGAACAGATCATCTTGAGTGCAATCACATAGCATGTAAATGACAACTGAGGGATCAGGTCCAGCCAGCAGAGGTTTAGGAAAGGCAGGACCTGCCTGGCCAACCTGATCTTTTATGACCAGGTGACCTGCCCAGTGGCTGAGGGGCAGCTGTGGATGTTGTAAAGTTTTTGGCACTTTAATACTGTCTCCTACAGCATATTCCTGGAAAAGCTGGCAAGCCAGGTAGGCCATGGCTTGATCAGGTGCTCTCTTCGCTGTGTTAAACACTGTCTGGGATTGTTGGTGAATGGAATTACGTCCAGTTGCTGGCCGGTCACTAGAGAGTTCTTCCAAAAGTCAGAACTGGGTCTGGTTGTTAAAGCCTTTATTAATGACCTGGAAGAGGAACTCAAGTGCGTCCTCAGAATTCTGATAGATGACTGTAAGTTGGGTAGGAATGCTGATCTGCTGGGGAGGTAGGAAGGCCCTGCAAAGGGACCTAGACCCTCTGGATCAATGGGCCAAGGCCATCAGTGTGAGATTCAACAAGATAAAGTGCCAGGTCTCCTGCACTTGGTGAAAACTACCCCATGCAGCCCTACAGGCTGGGGGCAGAGTGGCTGGAAGGGGGTTCAGCAGAAACGGCCTGAGGATGCTGAAAATGAGCCAGCACATATGCAGGTGGCCAAGATCAGTGGCATCCTGGCTTCTATCAGAAATAGTGTGGCTAGCAGGACCAGGGCAGTGATTGGCCTCATGTCAATGTCAAGTACTGTGTTCAGTTCTGGGCCCATCACTACCACAAAGACATTGAGTGAGGTGCTGGAATGTGCCCAGAGAAGGGAATAAAGCAGCCAGTAGGTCTGGAGCACATGTCCTTTGAGCAGTGACACCTGTGAGGTGTTTAACCTGGAGAAAAGCAGACTCAGGGGAGAACCTATTGCTGTCTACAAGCACCTGAAAGGAGGGTGTATTGAGGTGGGGGTTGGCCACTTCTTACAAACAACCAGCAACAGGACAAGAGGCAACGGCCTCAAGCTGCAACAGGAGAGTTTAAGGTTGGGCATCAGGAAAAATTTTGTCACTGAAAAGGTGGGCAAATGTAAAAACAGGTTGCTCAGGGAGGTGGAGGATTCATCACCCCAGAAGTGTTCAAGAATGATTGGACGTGGCATTTAACAGTTGTGCTTAGTTGGCTTGATGGTGTCCATTCAAAAGTCAGACTTGGATGTTTTGGAGATCTTTTCTCACCTTGATATTTCTATGACTCTATTCTATGATTCCGTGATTTCCCATATCGTTTTCTTTACAGAAAGATAAAAAGGAAAGCGCCATCCTGTGCAAAAATCAAGGGAGAATACCTCACTCCCTTTACCCTTTACCAGCATGAACAAACACTAGGCAATAAAAAAAAAAAAAAAAAAAAAAAAAAAAAGTATGACCACATTTCTTTACCAGTTCAGGGTGCTCACATGCCATAACATTGGCTGTGGTACAGGGTTGTGTATTAGAAAGGACTAGCCTGACAGAGGACAGTGAATCTTTTGCTGTAGATTGTATGAGTTGGCAAAAGATCACTCCTCTAGCAACAAAAAAAGGAGGAAGTGGTATATCAGATTTCCCTCCTACAGCCTCCTTAATAAACAGTCTTGTCCCTGTGCAGTCAACCAACAGTAAACAACCAGTTTCTCTGCATCATAAAGATCCTTATTATGTTAAAATAATTTAAGCAATGAATTCAAGGAGTTTGGTTTGGTTTGGTTTGGTTTGGTTTGGTTTGGTTTGGTTTGGTTTGGTTTGGTTTGGTTTGGTTTGGTTTGAAGAACAATGCCTACGAATTATGTTACTTTAATCCTAACCTCATACCGATGAAAAGTAAAAAATTCATCATCTTCATACAGAACTCGTGTACATGTGAGGAAATTTTCTATGAGGAAATTTTCTTGAGATTAGACAGAATTCACCATTAAAAATAAACAAATAAATAATTAAATAATTAAAAATGGATGGTTTGACTTTTTTCCAGGATGTCCTGGTTTATGGCAAATTTGGCAGGAAACCTCCAAAGGGGTTCCTCTGGAAAGCAAACCCAAACGGCCCCTCCCCCGGCCGGTCTGGGAAGGAACTTCCTCAGAGAAAAGTGGAAAAACCTATTTATTTAACAAACAAGATGCCCACAAGCACAAAGAATGAATAATATGAAACAATAAAACCTCTCGCTGCTCTGCAGAGAGCTGGCAAACGGAGGCAGTCCTTGCCGTGGGTGCAGCTCAGCTCATTCAGCCTCTCACCAGCCCCACTCCCTCCACAGGGCCAGGCCCGGCGGCCGCAGGTGCCAGCCCTCGCTGCTCCTCTGGGGTTTTCTGTCCTGAGCAGATTGAAACAGTGCCAAGGAAAACGAAAAAAAAACCAGTCCAGGGAACTTCTCTGCCCCAGCCAGCTAAAACTAACTAAGAGCACAGGAGATCTCTGTCCCACCGCTGTCTGTGACTCAGATGAGCACAGTCTGGGAGAAAGAATGCGGAGGAGGGAACCCTGCTTCCTCAAAACAAACTCCTTCTTCTTTCCCTGCTTTGCTCTCAGAACCAGTCTTAAAGAACTCAATATACAGCACATACAGAACAGATGATTGGGGATACAAGCATCATAAAGTCATCCTAGGACACAGGAGATTACTATCACCTTAGCAGAAAATAAAATGTTATTTACACAAGAAGAGTTAAAAATCCTCACAAAACAGATAAAACAGAAATAGAAAACAATTATTAGAATTCAGCAATATGCCTCTACAATTGCCTGGCCTCACTTTTGCTGTGCATCTCTTTTCCATATTATATCTTGTGTTTTTACTAACAATATGTTATACAGAAAATATTACATGCAGTATAATTTGAGCTTCTAAGTGTGTGCTTGGGTAGGATGACTGTGTCTATTGAGACTCCTAGATTACTCCTATTAGGGAGTGAATGTCATGCTATTTGTCATCCAAAAGGTAATTTTCTCTAGACTTATATTAAGGTTTCATATTTTATGATAACCTCTATATTATGTTGATCTGGGCATTTTTCATGAACCCATTTATCAGACAGGTATCTCCAGCAATACTTGCAGCCCTGCAACATTTTACTTCTTTTCAAGATGAATAAGACTATTTTCTTTTAGCTGCATCAGTAATACCAAAGGGACATTTGAGTCCCTGTGATCATGCCAGTAAAATTCCATGACAAGCTTTGCACATATTAAGAAGTATATATATAGGAGTTAATTTATTGATTTTAGAAAATACTGTATCAGAAGGGAATCATATTGATCCTGGAGTAAATGTTATTCTCTGGTGGCTGTCTTTTAATCACCAATCTCTGACTGGCCCAGAACCCAATACCAATACATCGAAACAGTTAAGAGGCACAGTGTCTGTAATTTTTGATGCAATTTGCTATGATATATTTACATGGGTGAATGGCAATTGTGTGTGAAGAGATGACCATGTTTGAATTAACTGCAAATTCTGCTTTACATCTGGCATATCATGAGGAGAAGACACTCTTAAGAAGAAGAGTTTGCTTGATCTAATTAATTAATAAGCATTAAAACAATTTGCAAGATGTAAGATACTGCTTAGAAATTGTACCGAAGTTTTACAGGATGAGGGTCAGGGACTGGCTCCAAGGATGCCGTACTCAGTGATAATTAACCTTTTGGATTCCTCTTAGATTTCAAAGCAACTTGTGGTCCTAATTGAAATTAAATTGAGGGAGGCAGAGAGAGATGGCTCTCGCCAAACTATAAACTGCTATAAAACACAGCAGATATAGCCATGCACACTAATTTCTTCTTGCAGAGCACTCTGAGGAGCTGATACAGACACTAAATCAAATCCACAGGTTTATCTGACTAGGTGAGGCCTCAGCACTCCAGTCAAGAAGCAAAACAGATGCAGATCCTTTTTGCCAACAGAATGCATTACCCGTGGATAAAGAGAGCAATTTCCTATTCCCTGAGGTACTGCTCTATGCTAGTATTCAGTGAGCCTAAGAAAAAATCCCAGCTGCTCTCACCTCAGATGAAGAAAACACAAACTCTGAAAAAATCAATCCAATATTTTCTATAGTCTCTAATATGGAGCAGTCAATTCTTTTCTGCCTCCTCCCCTTTTTTACGTAATAAAAATCTACTATCCCTGTCATCCCCAATATGTCGTAAGCCAGCAAGTGTAAATGCAGCCATTCATATAATTTGAATGATAATTGAAAATAAGCGGAAAAGGAGGATAAATTTATCAAACTTGTGAGAATATTCTAGGAAAAAAGGAATTTCCTGAGGTAACTGTCCTTGACCTGGCTCTTTAATCGAGTGAAATTTCATCACTTTATCTAATATCATGCTTCATGCTTCAGGCTCCCAGCAATTCTATTTTAGTGTGGTCTAATGGGCAGCTGACACATCCACTCAGCACCAGACTGCATAATATGTGCTGACACACTGTGTGGTGAGCACCCTATTGAGAGCTGTTTATTTGTGCCTGGCAAGGAAAAATTTCATCCAGTAAAGTCTCTTCATAACAATTTTAGTCTCAGTTTTCAGGCCCTCCACAGGCTCCACATTTTGAGAGGTTCAGAAGCAGTTGCAGGGCAATTCAGTCGCTTATTTGGGTGGCTGTACGTTATCTGACTTCAGGTGAGAGGTTGTGAAAGCACTGGTTATGGTTGTCTGAAACCTGAATCTATATAGTGTAATGAATAGTGTCATTCTAACTGCTTTGGAGCCAGCTCTCCTCAGAAACCCTGATTCAATTTTATATTCTGAGGTTAACACACTGTATTGGGACTGAAAATAGGAATGCACACAAAAAGCTTTTATATTTATTCAGTGCAGTAAGCATGGCAAACTCATCAACAGCTATTTGTAAACTGCAGAATGGTGGGGCTTATTTTGACGTACAGATTTATGCTTGCTGTTTTTCCTGCAGCACTACTTTAGAGCAAAAACTGACTAAAAGACAAAAGCAGACATGACTCTCAACATAATAGTAAATGACGTTATAATAAACAAAGCAGCATGAGAAAAAGAAAGGAATTACATAATTACAGAGATTCTGGCCTCTTCACCTCATGTAGAAATGAAATCTGCTGTATAGAGATCAAGGATTACATTTCCTATGCATACATAAAGAGCTAAGATATTAAGATAGTTGATGATTTATTAGTTATGGAGAAATAAGTAGTCTGTAAAGCAAGTTATATGTATACACAGATAAGAGAAAAAATTCAGAGCCCAAAAATAGGATTGCTTAAAATTAATATTTCATCAACCCATGCACACTGAAAGGTATACCCAAATTATATCTAGATATACAATTACTGATCACCTAAGTACTTGGAGCAGAAACCAAATTTATTTCAAAAACAGTGTGAGAAAATTATCCTCTAAGTTTATGAAAACCATTTCAGAACTTTTATCTAACCTTACTATATGTACTACATAACATATGTATTTTCTACAAGGAACTACATGACATGGCAACATAAAGAATGCACATGTATTATTCACAAGGCTATCTTGCAGAAAAGGTGTTTTGGCCTTGATAGTGTTAGAAAAGTAACTTCAGCTTTTTCTCTTACTTTAGAAAATTTGAACTCAGAACCCTTAATAACTGGAAAAAAATCATTAGAAAATTCTGAAGTAGAAAAAAAAATCAAGCCTAATAATAAACTTACAGACATCAATTATATTCACCTTCAACATACATTTTTAGAATGAGAAATATATATTTTTGGATTTAAAAGTTACTTTACTAGAGAATATCTAGAGACTTAGTGAAGAACAATGTATTTAACTAACACTTTAGAACTGCAGCTAGGAAGGACTCAAAGAGTAAAGGGCTGTTTCTTTTCTTTTTACTTTTTTAAGAAAATGAAATTCTGAGGGGCCAAAGCTAATTTTCAGTGTTTCAGATTTTGCAAATTCAGGTTCATTATTATCTGTGTCAAATTTTGTTTGCTTGTTTTGCATAACTGATCATTTTCTTGAAAAGCTTTACATTAAATTCTCCTTTTATCCCAAATAGAAAACAGGCATAAAGAAAATGTGTACTAACAAAGTGCTTGTCTCAGTTAGCACTATCTCCCGTGTTTCCACATTATTGCCATGTAGGAAAAGACTCCATAACTAAAGGCTTACTTTTTAATAAGACAATAGTTTATGAAATTTGCTACCAATACAATTAATATGTCCATTCAGTAAATATATGCTTATTTGCATGTACACATATATGCAGGCATGCATTTATCTTTGCACCTCTATGCAAGTACATTATACAAGCATGGAGGTCTCTATTGTGAAAATATAAAATTAATGTAAAGGTAAAGTAAAATAAGAAAACACTATAAGTGCTGCAGCTTCAGTCCTTATGGGAGCATTAATTTAGCCATCTTGCACAGATGGCAAAATACATACTGGGAGCTGTATTTTCAGTGCATTGGCAATACTTGCCAATCTATATCACGAGACAGAGTGCAGCATGATCTAAATAATATTGTTAAGAAGAACTTCAGTCACATAATTTCCTGACTTTTATTTCTCCCATGTAAGTTTCTTTGCAGAATAATGTAATTTCATTTCAGTGTGATCTCTGTTTATAGAAAAGATCATTTCAGGGGGCTGGGAGAAGTCACAGCCATGATGTCTGTAGCAGTTTTTCAGTTTGTGCTTTGTACATAAGCTACCTGTCTTGCCACAGTCCTTGGTCTCACTTATGCCTCATAGTTGCTATGCATATAAAAGTGTAGCATCAGTGTGGCAGTTGATATGTGGCTGAGAAAATAGGTCAAGTGAAGAAAAAAATTAAAACTACCACCCAAAAAGAGAATGTTTCTGGGTCATTTCTGACAACTGTCCCTTCTTTCATGCAAACATCTCCTTATATGTAAGAGATAGAGATGGCTTACCTCGGGGTAGGGGGTCAGACCATCCTTTCACATTAGTGGCAACTCTGTTCCAACACATCAAATTCAGGACAGCAGCATGGGATTTCACACACTCAAGCAGGTGTCACTTTCCAGAGACTATTCCCAAACAGTAGGATAAACGTCAGAAGCATGAGAAGCAGAGAATAAAAGTGAAGACGTAGCAGCTTAACACAGGGCAGTTATATGCACATTTGGTGTCAAAAAGGAGATTGACCTTAAACTCTCTAAGTGGAGCTTTATAGACATTGATGTTGGATATCACCTCCTAAAAAGAAACAAATTATGAGAAACTGGTACCTATGTGCAGATACAGCTGCACCAAGTAGCCAGCACTAATATCAAAAAAGATTCTTATCAGGTGAGTTTTGCTTTTCCACCTGCTCGTGTCCAGGAGCCGTCTTATGCACTCTACTTCTGGTTCCCTGGAGTCACAAGCTACACAGGAACTATTTTTTATCTCTGAAGTTAACATTTCACAACTTTTCAGACTTTACATGAATTGAGCAAATCCTGCCCAGAGACGCACAGAAAGTTTCAGAAGATGCCTCAATACTTTCTACTAGATGAAGGGTACATTTGTTTCAGATTTTTTAATCTGTAAAGGTGAGTCACAGCATGCTTCAGCCTTCAGTCAGATACTGTATTGATCTTTCCCACCCAGGCAGAGTTAAGTATTTAGCAGTAAATTCGAGTTTTAAGGTAGGGAAAGTAATTGGACACATATGTTGTGATCTTTGGAGAACAAGATAAAGTGGAGAGGTCTTTTAACAATCTTGGAGAAGGAAAGAGGAACTCAGAGAAAATAAGGGTGTTATTACAGTTCAACAGTAAACTGTATTCATGCCCAGAATCCTAATAAAATCTGCATGCCATTTATCCAAATGCAAGACAAAGAAACATGTAAGCTGCGGAAAGAGGAGAGCCAAACCAACAAAACAGTTTCTAACCTCGTATGTGTACTTCTCCCTAAGTCTGCATCCAAAAACTAACAAAGAAGAAAAGTCAAGAAATTCTCTCATTCTGAGACAGGAAATTCTAAAAGTATCTTCTCATGAAATTATACGTGAGTTAAAGTGGAAATGCTGCCTAGTATTAATATACTTAGAAGAACCAGGAAGGCTTGCATAGAAATCTGTTTTGATATATGCAGATGTGTGTGCATATATGTTTGTCTATAATTACATATATATAGACATATACAAATGCATTTAATTTGTTAGGTAAAATTTTTCTTAATTTTGAATTTTACCTAAATCTAGTAATTTTAATTTTTTTTTTATATGTGGTAATTTCTGATGCCTGTTGAACCTTGAGATTACATATATATATATATTTTCCCCTTTCTGGAATTTGTAACTAGGATATAGTTTGGTCTGCATTCCTCAAATTGAAGTCATTAAAACAGAAGTTTTTTGCAAAGCTACATCTATTTTCTCCAAGAACAATTAACAAAGAAAAATCCTTGAATAATGCAAGACAGACCCTCTTAAACAAGAGTCAGTGAAAAATTCATTTATTTAGCATTGAAAGCATGTTTCATAGCAACGCACATGTATTGTATTGCTTCTGTTTTATGGCTACTAATTCCATAAATAATGAATTTAAATTAAACAATTAATTAACGAGGCCTAGGGTTCAATGTGGGATCAATAACAATCTTTCCTCTGTAATGTTTTAGGTTAACATTTAATACAAATTTTCATAAGGGACTTATTGTGTATATACCAAATTATTAAATGCTTTTACAGAACAAGAGATAAACTATATAATAGATGAAACACTTGTTAAGCAGACCCTAATTCTAATATCATTTCAAGGTAATATACTTTTTTTACAGGAGTTGTATTAATATATTTTACTTTGAATGTAATTTTTTTAAAAAAACAACAGTTTTCTATTTGCAGTGTGAGTGAAAGAAATATTTTTGTGGATTTCTTTCACTTTTCCTGAAACATCTGATACCCGTTTTCCAATGTACAACACAGGGTAGGATGGAAACAATATCCTTGTAATATATGGGCATTTTTTCTCTGCTAATTGAAATTATCTTCTAATTAAAATTCATTTCAATCCTTTACCTCTGTCTGCACACAAATTTTTCTCATCTTTACTGAACAGTTCACAAAGGATAGTGCTAGATGCAGGCATCTTTGTAGCATTTTGGGTAAAAAACCAAATTACTAGCATGAATATTTCTAGCAATCTAGACTGTTACTTAACTTTGTATGGTAGGGAAATGTATCTCATTTTTAATGTAAATGCATTTGTGGGACTCGATCTAGCTGAATCCAGTGTGTTTCACTACTAACTTCATCACAAGATAAATTTAAGATTTACCCAGGGAGAACAAATGTCCTTAGGACATAATAATAAGGCCATGATGGACACACAAATGGTGCACAATTATACAGTCCCAGCGTAATGCCTGAATGGCAAGGACATATTTACTGGGGCAGCTGCTCCCTGGCTCTAGGGGAAGTCCTGGTGCTCTAGGTTTTCTCTTCTTGATCCTGAATCATCAAGATGCATCTACCTTTCAAAGGCTTGATGGACCTAATTAATGGATGTTCATAAAACACCTCAAATATCTTTGAAGGAAGACATTGGAGTAGTATGAATAATACTGTTTCCCACATGCATTGTGAATGAATAGAAATGCTTTTGTAGAAACTGACATTTTCTCACACGTACTGAATTGCTGAAAAAAACATAGACAAGCCAACTTCATTCTATTAAATATTTAGTGGGGATTCCCTTTTTTTTTTTCCCCAGGAATTCAGTAGACACATGAAAATATCAGCTTTTACAAAAACATTTCTATTGATTTCTTATGGATGCTTATCATAATAAAAGACAATGGAAAGGGTTAAAGTTCAAGAAAACAAAAATCTTTCTCTAAGATGAGCTCTGTTATCTACAATGTTCTAACACTAAAAGGAGTTGAAATATTTAGTGAGGCTCATGAGTTGATCTCTATGTTACATACAGACAGGATTTTATGAAAATCACATCTCAAATGTAAATTTAGCCACCCAAATCCTATGGGAATAAGGACTTGCAATGGTTGTGGCTGCAAACCTGTTTATATC
Source organism: Phylloscopus collybita (assembly GCA_027886175.1). Classification (NCBI taxonomy): domain Eukaryota; kingdom Metazoa; phylum Chordata; class Aves; order Passeriformes; family Phylloscopidae; genus Phylloscopus; species Phylloscopus collybita. Next base: position 6,734,563 of record JAJNNQ010000029.1, read on the forward strand.
TGTTTGCCAGTATAACAGTGAAGGCATATAAATGGTCTGTAAGTTACTTCATAACATGCAAGTACTATTAAGACCTTTGTCTTTTCTGAGATAATATTGTTACTGGCTTTTCCCTGAGAAATTCTGTCTTAGCTTCTGTATGGTTAGCATTTCCTGTATTAAAACTTCTACTTAAGAATAACTTTAGTGAGGATTTAGGGAGAGGATAGGATGAGGGTCACTGGAGTGTGTCTGATATTTAGCTCTGCTTCTAGCATGCTCTTTTTGATTCACAGCATAGGTTTTCTTTTCTTTATTACCATACGTAAACCTTAATTTACATGAAACAAGATCTTCAGAGCAACCATGCAAATGTTCCACTCTTTACACTCCTGTAAAGTAACTGGGAAAAATAACTTGTTTATACGTTGTCCTTCACTGTAAAGGTTTTACTTTTTGCCAGTGTTCCCAGTTACAGCCAAATACATATACTCTGAAGACATCTAAAAGCTATAAGCCAGCACAAGTTTTACACTGTGGGTTGTAGGTGTTTCTTCTTCTTCTTCAGAGAGCAGTTTATTTTAAGTTGTCATCAGCTTTACCATATTTTGAGGGTTTTACTTTGAGGATATATCTGTGTAATGAAATTGCTTATATTTCACAATATTAATATATATTTTACAAAATGCAGAGTAGGTAAAAAAAATGCAAGTTAAAATCCCTTATCCCTTATAAAATTTACTTGTCCAAAATAACATACATTGGAAGGGCAGTAGGCATCAGAAATATCTCTGATGACATGGCTCCATTTGCATCAAATTCAAGATGGCAGCAGAACATTTGTGACTCAGTGGATGTTTGCTCTCTTCAGGCATCAGAATGCTTGAGTTGTGGTTATACCATATTTTAGTTGAAGCCACATAAACCAAATTAGATCATCCAGACCAGCAAGCTAAAAAATTAAGTTAGGGCAATGTCCTGGGAAAAGGTAAGTAGTCAAAACATGCTTCTCTTGTTGGCTCAAAAGTTGCTGTCATTTTTTTTCATTCTTATTTAAATGTACTACTTCATCTGTTTGCTAATAATCTGGGCACATCTAAGCCACCTTTTTTTTTTTTTTTTCTTTTCACTTGGTGTACAAAAGAAAAAGGGCTCTGCTAACTTTATCATACCTACAGAGTCCTTCCTTAGCCATCCTCACAGTGGTTATTAAGTGTGGTTGAGGAGTTAGAGCTAATTGTAAAACACCTGACACCCAAAAAGAGCTAGAGGTTATGGTGGGGCTGCCAAGAATCCAAACCACAATTACAGCTTTCAATACTTTTGTATTCTGTTTCTTTTACTGACTGCCTTAACAAGCTGGCATGTAAAAAGTAAGATATATAAATTTATTTCTTAACTAGGATAAATTGCATTCACCTATTTTTTTTTTCCAGAATGTTCTGAAACTTCTCTTTCCGAAGAAGTGACACTCCATAGGCTGAGCTGGGGTTAAATGTATCACTGTGGCTTATCCAGAACTTCTTAATTGTGTATGTGGAGAAAGATAACTTGACCTAAAAGAAATCAAAAAAATGTGTGAAGCTTTAGAAAGTATATTTGTGCAGAAGAGGAAGAAGAAAGCTGATGCCAAGAAATTAAGACATGTAAATTTTTTAACATTATGGAGACGGACATGGAGAAGATGCATGAAAGAGAATTCAAGCCTCTCTCATGTGGTCACTTTAAAAATATTTTAATAGAGGAACCAAGAGGTCACACAATGAAGACAAGAGCTCAGAAGAAGTTTAAGAATAATTTTAAAAAATTCTTAGAAATGTCCATGGTATTTTAAACCACTAGATTCACCGTAGGTGAGAATCTGAAGTCTTTAATCCAGACAAATTAGAAAGACATCAAAGAGACATATAATGTCTAGCAAGCATGAATAAAGCCGAAGTAAGGTTCTGCTCATTATACAAAAGGGACAGGATTTGATGGATACACTATATTCTTATATTATTTTCTCTCATCAACATACTTCAAGGCTCATCATGGCTCTTTTCATGCTAAAATAATAACAATAAACAAAAAGCATGATCAGCTACAGTGGCATTTCACACCATCCATCACTTACAGAGCTTGAAACAGGAAGCACCATTTTCCAAACTGAAAATGTTTGAATGGGCTGTCAAAAAGCCTCTCAGTAAATGTGTTCCATCCAACAGAAACAAGCCCTCTGCAAACAAATCAAGTGGTGCAGAAATCCTTTGCACAAGATGATAGGCGAGGCCTCCATGCTGACACTGTATGCAAGCCAAGTTTTCATGTACTTTGATGGCTGACCTCCAACTCCTGACATATTCATTATATTCCAGCATGTTGGGCACAGATTGCATTGAAGTGATGACAGCTACAAGACAGCCAACAAGGAATATGGGCATTCTGGCAACAGGTGGCCTTTCATTTGTACCGGGAAAGTTAATCTAGTTTATCATCAAAGTATATTATGTTCAAGGAGTGTCATGTTTTGGGAAATATAGTGACAGATCAAACAGAGGAAGCAGTCTTCCATAGACTGTGACATTTTTCGTAGACCAAACCTTTCAAGCTGCTCTATTGTTTATGCTTGATTTAGGTCAGTTAAAAATTATTCCATTGTCTCAGAGTTTACACTGCTGGCTCCAAATTATACTTTCTGCCCTATGTCAAAGTCTGATGGAGGTGTGCCAGAAAGTATGCAGCCCTGGGACCACCATCAGCCACACACTAGGGAATATTTGATTACCTTGAAAAAGGTGATTTTTAGAAAGATTGTACTTCTGAAGGAAAAATACCAGATAGAAATACTTCTGGGAATGTGCATATCTTTAGCTCTGACAACCACATTAGCTGCTAATTCAGTCCTGAAAATTCTTGCTCCCTTGCCCACTTTGCTTATCTTTTTCAACAGACTGAGGAAAAATTGTGTAAAATTGAAATCATGTCAGAGTCTCATAACTCAAGTGGTTGATGTGAATTCTGGTTTAATTTCACTCCTGCTTTTGAAGATAGGTCAGAGAAATACTGTGCCACACTTAAAGTAAACCATTGATTTTTACATGTGAGAATATAGTCACAGAGCTAACACCAATTTTTTTGTTGAAACTGTTTTGTAGTAACAAAGTGCTTTTTAACTAAACAGATTTTTAAAAATAAATCCACTTGCTGTGGAAATTACAAATATAAATATACTCAAGAGATATAAATGAGCAGAAAATATCCAAACCTAAAATACTAAAACTATATTGGACATCTGGTGCAGTCACCAAATTTAATAACGTAAATAATTTTTTTCTTTTTTAGTGATCACTCCCTGGAATACAGACTTAGCTCATGATGTTGGAGGTAAAACTAGACACTTAAAGAAAAATGTGATCTAACCAGGAAAATTAAGTCACCAACAGAATAGCAGGGCTCAAACTACAGCCTGTGTAGGATACCATGGCAACATCTCCATATCAAAGTATCAGAAACTCAAACAACATATTTTTTATGAATTTCTAACAAAAAGAGATTAATGGAAAATGTAGACAAGTGGCTTTACCTCATAAAATAAAATCTGCCGAATAAAGGGACAAGCAACCCCCATCTTTTTCTAGCATTTGCTACTTACGGTATAGTTAATATTAAACTGTTACTGAATAAGGATCCAAATATATTTTGACAGAAGACCAGTCTGAAAACTCCAGGTATGTATGTCAATATAATTTTTGTAGAGGTGAATATTGACAAAGAATCTTGTAAGAATATTTGCCTTTTGTATCAGTCGAACATAATATTTTAAAAATGTTGAGCTATACAGATGCATTCATGCTTTACAAGGTAAAAAATGTATTCCCTGAAGTCATCACCACCTCTTGCACCATGGCATTCATCATTGAGTTGCCTTTGAGCACATGAACCAAATCAATTCAAGATGCATGATAATGAAAAAAATGTTTTCCCAAAGAACACAGGTCAATTACATCCTTTAGTCCTTTCAACCAGACCAGATTTAATCCAAAGACATTTGCAAACAGCTTCTAGTTTTCCAAGCAAAGAATTTACTTTTTTATTAGTTTATTTGAAAGATGTTTAGGAGGTAATTTCTCAGGTAACACTACATTTAAGACATCTCAGAAACCTCTAGAAACTGTGGCAAATATTTCTGACATGACCAGTAAGAAATCTAAATCATCTTCTCACACAACCTTCATACATATACTTGTTAGAAAAGTTAAATATTTTAGGATGAGTCCCGAGAAAATTTTGGAGTTTGATGAACAGAGTCCTCTTTCATTTTGGGAAAAGCAGAAACGCATCATCATGAAAAATGAAGCCAGATAGGACAAAAAAATGGAATTGGAAATAAATTACACAAGTTTTTAAAATGTGACAGATTAAATGGAGTTCTCAACATTATCTAATAAGGAAAAGCAGATAAACAAACAACAAGTATGCTGCTTTTCATGGATGAATACACCCAGATCACCACCTCTCACTGCTACAAAGGCCATTGACTCCCATTAATTGACAACTGGGAGTACCTTCACTTCTCTAAGTCCTTTCCTGAAGAGTTGCTCCTGGTTCATCAGTTGTTTGCCCTAATCTGTCCAGTGGATTTATGACTTTGGATTATGATCTTCTTTATAACGTTGTGCAGTTAATTAAGATATATGAACATCCTACTCCTCGTGTGACTGAGAGCACAATTATACCCACAGGCTCTAATTTCTTTCACATTACAAAAAACTATGTTTCTATTGTTTTTCAGCAGAGATGCCTATGTTTGCCTCATGTGATTTTAAAAACTAATTTTAATTAAAAATGATATTATGCCATTCCTTATGCTGCACTCTTATCTTTCCCCCATGATCTTAGCTGTCAGGGGCAGAATGTTTTGGAATTTGAGTTAATTTTTTCTGCAAAGTTCTTCCCAATGTTGTCCTTAACTCCTGCAGCCTGAATTCCTTGAGTAGCTTCAAGCTGAAAACCACATATAATTTGGATAACCAGGAAATTTTGCAAGTTTTCTGCAGAAAAGAACACATGGCAAAATTATGCCATGTAGTGTTGACCAAGCTAGAAGTTACATAAGAGCTATTTGAAATAATTGTTACCTGCTGCATTATGAAGAAACTTTCTCTTTTCTGCTCTTAGGGTGTTGCAGTTAGCCTGTGAAATCAAATCTGTGAAAGATAGGCTTTGTAATGGTATCCTCACTCCAGAAAAGGGGAAAAGAGTGTGTTCAGCTAGTAACCTTTAATGTCTTAAGCCCAGAGTGACACACTTCTGCTAAAGGAAACAGATAGAAATAAACTTAATTTGAATCATTCATTCAGATGAGATGGGGGTTGGATCTAAGATATTTGAAGAAACAACTTAAATGCTAAATTTGCTTCCTTCTTCATAGCTATTCATCATGGCTATCCAGTATTCATCTGAATCCCTGGATGCTAAGTGCAAGGTGAGAGAAAATTACACTAAGAAATTTAAAGTCTTGCAAAATCTTGGAGCGGTGCTGCGTGGCTTTCAATGTTGCATACAAGCATGTTAGCTTCCTCTGCACAGCTTAGCTCTGCAGAGTACTTATTTTTGCAGGGTGTTTCATCAGCAGAAACAAGGCTGAAAAAGGTGCATTTTGTTATACACATCACACAGTTTTATGACTTCTAATGCTTTTATACATGGTCTAGCAGTACGGGGTTCTAATCCACAAAGGAGGTTTATTGACACTATCCTAATAATACCAGTAAGTAATAGTATTAAAAGGCAGACAGACAAAATAATCGTGAGAAGATCTCCAGAAAAGAGAGACTCAGTATTGTTACTGTTTCTGCCACATTTGAGGTAAAACCTCTAATTCATTAAAAATCTTTTTTCCTTAATTACAATTTAGAATAATAATGGTCAAATGTGCAATAGAACAGTGCTACTCACTCAGAACACCTAGAGACAGATATCCTTGTAAACAGGACAGAGAGATGTCATGGGTTTTACCTACAGCAAGTAACACTTAGACAGAGGTTTCTAGTAAAACCTCTCAGAACTGGGAATTAGGTTTCTCAGTGCTCTTTTCTTCTTTTTTTTTTTTTTTTTTTTTTTTTTTTAGGAACAATTCTTACATTTGCGTTAAAACCACTTTTGCAGCAAATATTTCAACAGGCAAATTCTTCAGAGGGAGAATTTGTAAAAGAAAACACTAAGCAAACACTAAGGCTTTCTCTGTACTTACTAAAAGCTATTGTTTTTCTCTGATGAGATTTTAAAAACCCACAGTGTCATTTATTTCACTCAAAAATCCCAGCAGCAGACAAAGTATGTTCACTGCTTCCTATGAAGTATCCAGGTAAGGTCAAATCTGTACCATACCCCTGTAACTCACTTGATTTGATTAACCTTGTGCTCACTCTGGGAGTGCTGTTTATACTACAATTTTGCCTCAGTTATCAGCATGTAAAACTCTTCCTTTCCATGTAAGAAAAACAGATAAAAAAGAACTTATACAACTCTTCCACTTATGGGTGGACTGCTCCAAAAGCAAATAGTGTCAGACAATTCTATTTGTCTATCTCATTTTGCTGTTGCCATACAGAAGGTGTCAACAGAACATTAACTATTGCTGCAAGACTGTACACTGGCACAAGTAAATACAAACTCCTCTGACTACACTATACACTGACTTCAGTATGGGGGAAAGGGTCCAAAGTGAATTGCCTTTCCCAGTCACCCAGAGAAGCAGAATGTGAATTATGAAGAATTTCCATGTTTCCCCTGCAGAAATTTGTGATGTTCAGCTGACAACACTGCTGATTTAAATCCTCACACTGCTAAACTTCCTGTCCTGCATTTGGCCTGATAGATATCCATTCTGTAGAACAGTGTTTCATGTCCTTTTGCATCCATAGCACACATCCTGTGAAAGGTTACATGAAAGTCTTCTGCTGATACTGTCACACATTGAAATAGTCAAGATGTTGAAGAAATTAACTAAAGATATATCATGTAATTAGAATGCATTATAGATATAGTATTTTATAGAAAAATGGTTCAGAAAAAGAGGGCCAATGCGTTTTCACCCAAAGGTTTATGTAGATACTGTTTATACAAAGCAGTGAGAGTATCAAAATGCACGTGAATGTGTCAAACATCTGCAGTAATTTCATGGCATGAGCTTCCAATGACCTTCTGGGACTTTGCTGCTAATTTTTCTTATTAAGAAAAATTATTTCCACATTCCATCATGCCAGTTTCTGGAGGTATGCAATAAGGAACTAGTGTACAGTAAGTCAAATTAGATACAACATGTCTCTGCTTAATTTACTTCATGCTGTTAATTACCCATCTAGAGAGATTTTAACGATGCCACACACATTTAATAATCCAGATCTGTCTACGCATAAGCACATGTTTAAACTGAGTGGAACTTATTTTATTTTGGTATATGACTAGCAACCTGGCAATTTCATGCAAGAGGATGTTGAGTAAGCTGTTTTTTACTAGTCCTCCTGCCAATTACAGGATGATAATCTAGAAGGCTTCCCTAAAAGGCATTTTTCCTGACAAGACACTTCTGTGGAGAACAAAGTCATTTAATCCCTTCCTCCTCTTCATTTGCATTCAGAACAAAGAACCCAGCTACATAGGGTCATCGATTTAATATGTATTCTGCAAAGAGCTGTGCTGAGGAGGCAAATCCTCCACTTTTCTCAGAGCCCACCTTTGACTGTAGTGGTCATAGATGTCCTTTCCTGGAAAATAACATTGATTGATTAGAATAAAATGTACTTCCTAGCAAAGAAGTACTTGTGAGTTACAAGGTATTTAGCTGTGGTGTGACACTCCTCTCTAAACACCAGAGCAGAAATAGGGCAGATGCTAACATTTTCAAACTTTGTTTTGATGGGATGATGCAGTTGTAAGTGGACTGCTCCTTTGGATCAAGTTAACTACATATTCTGGTACTTGCTGAATTTGAGAAATGAGCCCAGACTGTCTATAAGCTATCTCAGAAATTCCCATTTTTGACAATTCAATTAATTTTTTATTACACTTATTTACACCTGGTGTTCTACTGCCAGTAGTGTGAGTGCAACAAGAATTCCTGCTTAAGTCTATGCTCTCCATGCCCAAGTACTGTAGCTCATTGTTTGTGGCCCTCCATAATAGTCCTATTAACCAGGGACAATTGATTAAGTAATCATTCCTGCTGCTTTCTGTCACATTGCAAAATTTCTACTTATAAGACTACTTTTAAAAAATAAAGTAATATATTTCTAAAGGGATAAACCATACTTAAATGAAGAAAATATGCACCTGTGCTTTTAGAGGTTTAGCCTGACGAAGGCAGAAAACTTGATTTCCTTTAGAACATCTTGTAAGTTATGAAGTTGAAGACCATGCAGAGAATAGTATTTTAACTGCTCTATAAGGAAATAGTCTTAGTTTCTTATTTAAATGTAAATAAGCAGGCAGCATGCAGTAAAGAAGCAAGCTTGCAAATGATTTTACAAATTTCACAAATAATTAATATTGTTAATCTATCCCATTTCCCTCTTGTCATAGCCTTTCCTTCTTTTGAATGTTTTGAAATCCATAGGGTTAGCAAAGTGCTTAAGAAGGAAAAAAGGAAAAAAAAAGGTTAGAAGTTAAAGCTGAAATTATGCCAAAATACAAGAGGGTTGTGTAAAATACCAAGAAATTGTTGACATTTCTTTATCCAGAGTACTGACGTTGCAGACATCACACAGCACAAAATCTGCACTTTTATTGGAACTTACTTTCAAGATATTATTAACTTTAATAAACTGACAACAGAAATGGTGTCTCAAAAGGCATCCAAGCATTTACTTAATAGCATCTCACAATACTTGAAAAATAGGATCACAGTCTTTTAAGTCTTATGATCAATTACATTTCTCAGACTCTTTAGGTATATGCTAGGGAAAACTGCACCTGTATTAATTAATATTCAGCATCTTTGATTTATATTTCTAAGGTAACAATTTGGTTTATATTAGATTTAAGGCTTACAATTTTTCCTTTTACATGACTCCTTTCCAGTTACACTATTATAATTTTTTTTGTCGTATGAGAACATACATATTTTTCACCGTATACTTTCTCCTTTGAAAGAATGCTGTCTTTGTGTTTCTTACCTGTGAATTCTCTGTAACATGTTTTTAGCAACTTGTCTCAGTCTCACCTGTACCAATAGTGTATTGCTTTGCTCTTGACCCTGTCTACTGAATTGTTCCTTAAAGGTGCAAATGAAATCTAACTAGACAAAAAATAAGGTGCTGTTCTGTCATTCATACTATTTTTTTAACTTAGGTTTAAATTAGATACTCATTCCACGACCCCTTTGTCCAGCATATTCACAAATTCTGTTTTTTCAGTTGTTCACCTGTGTTTGATCAACGAAGAGAAGTTCTCTTATAAATTGTACTAGTCATAGTCAAGTGGTTCTCTGGACACTAGTCAAAGTTCATTGTCTCTTATTAATGTTTTGTTTTGGGGGTTTTTGTTGTTGTTGTTGTTTGGTTGGTTTTTGTTTTTTGGAGGGTTTTTTTTGTTTGGTTTGGTTTTTAGTTGGTTGGTTGGTTGGTTGGTCGGTCGGGTTTTTTGCCTTTGTTTGTTTGTTTGTTTGTTTGTTTGGGTTTTTTTGTTTTGGGGGTTTTTTGGGTTTGTTTGTTTGATTGTTTTGGTGGGTTTTTGTTTGTTTGGTTGGTTGGTTGGTTTTTTTTGTTTTTTTTTTTTTTTTAATCAAACCCAGACAAAAAACCCAAACCACTGATTCGGAAATTATGGGACAGTTTTTAGACTTGGAAAAGATTAAACTATGCGTCTTGATATTTTATAATTAGGCTTCTGCAGAGGAATGATAGAAAGCAAAGTTCCTGAAAAGACTGAAATATCCAAACATTTCCATAATTTAATTTAACAAACCAATGATGTCAAATTGTGTTTCTAATCCTTGCAGTAGCTTGCTGTTATGATTTCTCCATAAGTACAAAGATAGGACTCAGGGATATTACAGAGTTGTAAAGATATTGAACAGATTGAAAGTTTATTGACGTGACCGAGATGAACATATCACTTCACTTTTAAATTCATGACATTTCAATACACAACCAAAACTACTTCTGTATCGTCATTCCAGCTGGGAAACCTACTTCAGAATCTTATTCTTTGGTAAACAGTTCAAATGGAACAATCAGGAAGGGATGCTTGGTTGAAATATTTCTTCGGGAGTATCTTACACATGATCATTTTTAACATTGTTAAGCACAATTTAGTCAAAGTTTCCTTTAAATTTGGTATGGGCACATTTTCACATAAAAGGATTTTCACCTAGAAAAACTCCTAATTCTTGCAGTTGTTTGTTTTATATGCAGACTACACTTAACTAATGGAAGCAGCCTTTCACCATGTCTCTGAAATTGTCACAGTTTTAAACATTTATGCTTCACCATCCAAAGGACTTGTCGGAGATATAAACATTCTAGACATCATGCAGAAGTATGTTTAAAGAGTCCCTGACAAAAAGAACATAGCCTTGTTCAATACACTTATAAAAGATCCTGAAACTTTGTATATTCTGGGATTTGTACAACCTTCAGCTAAACATTTCTGATTCTGTGTGGACTATAGACCCAAGGGATTGAAGATGTCTCTGTCAAGCTGTCGGGAAATAATTTATTCTGATAAATGCAGAAACATTTTCTTTTTAAATCTTCAAGGCTATACCACTATCAGGACTTTTCCCTTTGATCCAATATAAATGAAGATACTTGTTCTGAGGAGTAGCATAATTAAATTATGCCATTCTTGCACTTCCCCACTAAAGGATGGTTAACAAAATATGGGATTAGAAAATGCATTAAATATAATGAGTCCTTTTGAAAAAGGGCTTACTTACTTTGAGTATGGTGAAACATTGTTCATGGTTCTTCTGAAAGCATTCAGTTTATGAGAGAGAGGCTGTCACACTGAGAACCCACACCAATAAATTGATAGACTACCCTGAATGATGGGAGACTTTTGACATCTGGCAGTTTCAGAACATAAGAGAAATACTTCAGAAAGGTATCTGTGCCTAATTAAGTTGTTTGTCACAGCAGGAGATAAAGAAAGGTGGACCAGTTCCAGCCCTGGGAATATGAGAAAGAGATCACTTCCACTTTCCAGTACCTCCTTTCACATTCTGCTCAGCTGACAGACACCACTAAGTTGACTGGTGACGATACAAAGACCGACAAAGACCGATATTTTCTAAACCATAAGTGCTTAAGAGTGAAGTTTTGTGCTTCCTCACATAATGCTATTGCATGAATAAGGGTTAGGATCCAAGTCCAAGAGTCATCAAATGAAGATTTCATCAAATGAATGTTTCCTTGTACAGAAATTTCTCTTCTAGGCACTTGTAGCATTTTTCTGCCAGCACGGTGAGAGATTTTGACCTACTGGGTTTCTTTAACCCTTACAAAACAAAAAAAAATCTCCCACAAAAACAAAGGTGCATTACCAGAAGATGGAACCTTTTTTACTTCTATTTTTTACCCTGCCAGATGGGGGTGGGGTTGAATGTAAAGAACAGTATACAAAAAAGAACCTTAAAGAGAATGGTTCGCAGTGCACAGAAAACAAAAACACATGAAAATTACCGTGTTTATAGCTTACTGCAAGCTCCCCAGTTGTTTCATATACAAGAGCATCTAAGCTGACCCATCATTGCATGCAGACATCAGAGATGCAACAGTTTTCTGTGAATGGGAGAACAGATAAAATGCAGCATTGGCAGATCTGACATTCAACATTGAAGAAATCAAAGACAATGTTTGCACCAATTTTTGGGTCACAAAGCTTCTGACTTATGCCCAGTCTGATTTAAAGTCTATTACTTCTTTCATGTCAACCCCACTTACAGCTTTGATTTACCTCTGCTGTCACAGAGAATATGTCATTCACACATCTTTCCGTTCAGTCAGACATTTGAAGCAGCATGCAAAATGGGTTTTGAAAATTGATGTTATCTCTCAGTTCCAGCAGTAATCCCAGGCCAGGTCACTGATTTTTACAAAATAAATAAACAAAACCCTCACTAATTTTCTGGTAGTAGAGTTGGGAATGGACATCTCAACTGAATGAATAAAGCAGACTGAGTGGTATTGGAGAAGATAAAGAAGGTTGCTTTCCTCCCTGACTTCAAGATAACCTACCCCATTGCGTTGGTTTTGCATGGCATGATTTTTGGTGAGGAGGGAAAAGGCCAGCCACGGAAGTGATTTTCTGTGAGGAGCAGCTACCAGCTTCCTTCATGCCTGTCAAAACCAATCGCTGGCTGGCTCTGAGAATAGGCATGGTGCTGAGGCAATTAGAGAAGTTGGTAACACCTCTATGACAATATATTAAGAGTGAAAAAAACCCATGAGATGCTCTTTCCTTCTGCTCTCTGAGGGGTGGGGACGGGGCTGCCGGGCCCCATCCCAACACAGCCACCAGGGTCATGATGCCAGGGGCCATCCTGATGCTATGAGCAGCCACACAGCCGGGACCATGCAGCCTGGGCTAGCATCAGGAGTGCTTACACGGGTGGAAGTGGCCACATGGCCAAGATCAGTGCAGCTGGGACCACACCATGCAGCTGCTGCTATCTTGGCATGGCTCACAATTAACTTTATTTGCTTAGCTGCTTTTAGCCAGCCATGCTGAGAGCAGAAGGACAGAAGCAGTGACAGCAGTTCTTCCTTTTCAGTGCCCTACATGAGGAGAGGTGCTCAGCGGAGCCAGTGGCTGGTGTGGCCTGCATAGTGCTGGCTGGGACCACACGGCCAGCAGCGAGAGGCATGGCAAGCAATTCCCCGATGCAGAGCCTGGACAGAATCAACTTCCCAGTGCTGTGGAACTCTTTAAAAGCATTTCAGTAGATAGAACTTGAGAACAAACAAACGTACAAACATCAATTCTCTCCCGAGTCAGAGAAAATGGAAAAGGTGAAGACATGTGAGGGGAACAATATGGCGACAAAAGAGGGAGGGGGAGGAGGAGGTGCTCTGAGCGTCAGAGCTGAGATTCTTTTGCAAGCCATGGTGAGGACTACAATACAACTACTTCCTGGTAATTCATGAAGTGCATGGGGGGATGCAGAATTCACCTGCAGCCCATGAAAAAAAGGTGCTCACACTGGAGCATGTGGATGCTGAGAAACCATGATCTGGTGAGAGGTTTAAAAAGAGAGACAGAGAACTCTTGCTTCCAGGGGTAGAGGAAGAAGACCCTTGCTTTTACACTAGAATAGCTCATCCTTAAAAAACTGCACCCTATGACCCATGAAAAAGCAGTTGTGGGAAGACTGCTTTGCCCATGGGAGACACTCACATCGTGGCAGGTTTGGGCGGGACTGCAACATTGAAGAATGAGGCAAAAATGTTGTTGAGTACCTCAGCCTTCTCTTCATCCATAGTTCTCAATTTTCCAGCATTGTTTATCAAAGTGGTACAACTTCTTTGACCTCCCTCTTCTGGTTAGAAGCCTGTAGAAGCCCTTCCTCGTATTCTTTGCATTTTTAGACTGAGTTCAGTTTGAAACACTCTTCTGATGATGACTCTATAAACTTCTTAAACGCTTAGAAGAGGAATGATGACAAATAGGTTGTCCTTTCTTTAAAGCACTCTCTAATACACTTCCTTGAACTATTTCTATGGTTACAATAGAGCCGTGCTTATTAAAAATCAACTGTAGTGTTTTCTTACTCCCAACATACACTGGGGAAAAAAACCTATTGTTAATTTTTTTGGTCAAGCACAGATTGTTAAACCTGTATTTCAGCACAGTATTTTAACAGCAATGTAGTTGTTTGTCATTCTTGCCATTTTATTTATCAGTTCTTTCAAATGATGTGAATAAAAGGATATATGATTGTTGCAGATATTTTGCAGACTTAACCTATGTCCTTAGGTCTAAAACCATCATAAATTTAGAAGAGAGAATTTTATGTAATTGCAAATAAATTCAACAGTCTGACGAACAGGCAGGATTGTGTGATTTAAATCAAGACCCCTCTCTGGAATCCCTTAAATTCTTACTGCATCAGTATAAAGTGTAAAGAAACCCACCCCTCATTCATCGTACTTAATTATAAGGAATAACTATTTTTCTGCAATATGTTGGAAGGCCTTGTACTGAAATGTGACTTTGCTCTCACTTCAGTCATCTATCCTTTTGTATTCTGGAGCACCCTCTTTAACTCTACACCCTTGGAAGTTGAATTTTCTGAAAGAAAATGTAGAGTGTTTGTTCCCTGCATCATGGAAGAGGTTCTTCACGGCTGGGGATTTGACAGATATTTTTGACTTGATTAATTCTTTGACCTGGTGGTAAGTGTTAAGTCTGAATATTACCATTTCTGTCTGCTCTGAGGCCCTCAATGTCATGGATGCTCAAGGCATGGATCTATTGGGGTGATTTCAGAGAAGGGACACCAAGATGATCAGAGGCGTGAAGAACCTCTCCTGTGAGGAAAGACTGAGTGAATTGCGACTGTTCATCCTGGAGAACAGAAGACTTTGGGGTGACCCAATTGCAGCCTTCCAGTACCTGAATGGTGCCCACAAGAAAGATGGAGAGAGACTATTTACAAGAGCATGTAGTGACAGGACAAGGGGCAATGGCTTCACACTGAAAGAGAACAGGTTTAGGTAAGATGTTAGGAAAAAGTCTATGGTATGAGGGTGGTGAGGCACTGGGACAGGTTGCCCAGAGAAGCTGTGGATGCCCCACCCCTGGAGGTGTTTAAGGCCAGGCTGGACGGAGCTCTGAACAATCTGATCTAGTGAAAGGTGTCCCTGCCCACAGCAGATGTGTTGAAACTAGATGATCTTTAAGGTTCCTTCCAACCCAAACCATTCTATGATTCTATGACTATCACTCTGACACATTTTAATTAAACATCTGATAATATATAATCCTCATTATTGTTAATGTTTTTCTTTATTTTATATAAGTATGTAATATAAATTTTTTTTAGAGGTGTACATCACAAACACATACACTGATGTTTCAAGATGCTTTTACACTTTTCAATAATAAATGTTTACCTTCAAAAATGAAATTGCACTTTCTCAATATCAGTAAGAAGGAAATTATTTTTGTAGCATTCCAATCAGGAAAGCTAGATCCTATGCTCATTTTCCTGGAAATATAGTCCTTATTTTGTTTTGTGAAAAGCAATTATAATATGTATATTTTTAAAAAGATTAATAGATGACTACAGTGTAGTACTGTAGTATTAGCATTTACAGCAAAGTTACACAAGCCCGTATTTTTCTGGATTTCTGCATCTACTTACAGCCTGGCAGAGATTACCTGAAAGCTTAGAAATAAAGCAACTTTCACATAAACACATAGAAATTATAATGGAAGGCTAAGAGGCATATAAAAGTAGTTTATTCAAACCTGAATTAAACTCAAGATTAATATTTTGATCTGATGTATAGTGATAACTCAGTTTACTAGAAAACCCTAAGGTTTTGCTACAGAAATGGCAAATACAACCACTGGAAGTCATACAGGAAGCGGACAATGTTGTCTGTTTGAGAGGCTTTGGGGGATGTATGAACAGCAGTGGGATAAGCAGCCAAAAGAGAGGAACTGCAGAGTGTGTGGCTCCAGACACACCGTGTGTGGCTCCTCAGCTGGCTCCATTAGCTGTGCTATTGAGCTATTGACTACTCAGCTTTGGTGCAGGCATCCAGCCTCTTTCTTTCTACTTCCCTGCAGCCCTGATGGAGACTGCTGCCTTTGAACAGCGAAGTGGTAGCTGCCCTCTTTCCCTCTGGATACCCTGGTCTGGATGCCCTGGTTGGATGGACCTGGAGAGACCAGGGTCAGCACCAGGCAATGTCTAGCTAGTTCTGTTTACAGTCACTGACCGCAGTTCTGTCAGGATTCTGCAGCCCATATAACAGTGGTGCTCCCACCCCAGCCACCTACCCTACCTCCAGTGCACAGGGCCAGAAAGGGGACTTGGGTCACATGCCCCAATGAAGGGTGTTGACCGCTACTTTTAGGACAGCCTCTAAGGATTTGTATGTAATGAGAATTTCTGTACAAATAATATCATATAGATGAAATGCATATTCCCATGGCTGATAGAGTATTGACAGCCTGATAGAAAATAGGTGTCTAAAATTAGGATTTTTAATTCCAAAACAGAGTAATATTTATCTTGCAGCAGTTTGCCTATTGAGTACAAAATCATGCAATTAGTTGTAATGTTTATACTTACGATTTATCATTTGCTTTAGGATCATCTTTAGTTTGTACCAAATTTATCTAAACTCAGATTTTACTGGATGTGAGTTAAAATAAAAAAATTGAAAATGTGACAACGTTGCAAATGCTGAAAAATCTGCTAAGACAAAAACAAAATCTTTACAAAGTCATAATATGAGAAAAGGCTCTAATGTTCCTGAAACAGAGGGAAAAGTGCTTAATAGAAGTAACCAAAAGGAAGGAGACTTAATGAGCTACAGAATGCAAAACATGCATTTAAAAAGATTATTCATTAAATAAATGTACTTATGGGTGTGTATCATGAACGAGATTCAATAAACACTAAGGCACATGTTCAAATTTAAGTACTGACTGCAGTGTCTTAGGTGGATGCTTAGATGCTATGTTGAATAGAGAAACTTTTCTTTTGCAAGAAAAGTTATGTTTGTCTGCTTCACTGACATACAACCTGCTATGTTTTCTGTAAAGAACATCTTACTAATGTTTTAAACTAGAGATAGGTTTCCCATTGCAGTTTTCTTTTTAAGAGTGAATATGAATTATTATAAAGAAAACATTCTTGAGATATTTAAAATGTTTAAAATACATCCCTTAAAACCATCTTCTCATGCTGTTTGGAAAAAAAATGGGGACAGTAACAGTACCACTATACAGATCTTCAATGATTAATAAGGCTAAAAGGATTACCATTGAGTATTTTTTTTTAAAAGGGACACAATTGTATTTTCAAAGATCACACAGAGAAATCACCTGAAAAAAACTGGATTTTTTACAAATTAAGGTTTCTATTAGAACTGTTTGTCATTGCAAAGCATATGGCTGCTGGCAACCATTGGAAAATGACATCATCTTTGACCCCAGAAATACAAGTGATAAGTATAAGAGGATTATAAATCTTTTTCCATAGTGCTTTAATGCTACTTCCTAGCATGTCAGAAATGATTGCCTTAGAAGTAAAGTAGTAAATATTTAAAAGTCTTCGTTGTTGGCAGATTTAGCTTGTTAACTGTGAAGGCAACATTAGCATAAATATCTTCCAAATAGTACCATTATCTCTCTCTGGCTGTTCCCACGACCAGAGTTGAACTGAGCTCAACACCACCCACTACTGTCAAAGCACTTAGTATACCTTTTGGAAACCACTTCTTTTCCATGGCCATAGCTTACCCTTGCAGCTTCTCTTTTCTCTAGGATTCCATTCCCAGCCCTGTGTGTACACAGTTCCACGGCTGTGATGAAGTTATGCTGGATGTCAACCAAGCACAGGCTCCCTTTCCTTTGAGGGCCATGCCCTGCCTGCCCCTGGAGGCATGACTCCACCACAGAGTTACCCTTTGCACACATCAGCTTCCTGATGCACACGGTTTTAGCTCCACAGATAACAAGTGTTAAGGAACAGCTGAATATCTCTATAGTCTGTCTCAGAGTGTTTTGAGGGGGTAGATGTTGGGTTTTGTACACTGTCCAGAATGACATTTTGTCCATTTCCTACCAGCTGCCAGCCACAAACACCAAACGCACTAGAAGACAGCAGCTGCCTGTCACTGTTTGATTTTATTAGTGTATGGCAATATCATCACATGACCTAATATGCCAAACTATCTGTCAGATAGAAACACCAATATCATCATTAAAAATCAGAGCACTTAATATGTTTATAAAATTTATTTCATATATATATGTAAAGTATATATGTGTATATAAAGTATATATATAGGTATAAAATATATGAATTAAATAAAATTTTGTAGTTTTCTTTTAAATATAGTCATAGTATTAAAATCAAAGATATTTTAGAAATTTAGCAGTAGGGCACCTACATTAAGGCAAATTTTCTGCTGGAGAAAAGGAAAAATACGCTAACACTTTACTTTTTTCTCATGTAAGCCGACTTGTTTATCTATTCTTATATCTTATTTATTGTACATATCTGACCAATCAAGCTAGTTTCTGCTGTCCTACAGTGTTGAGGACTCTAAAATTTCAAGTGCGAAACATTTTGTGCAACAGTCCTACATGCAACAGAAGGGCTCTAGAATGAAGGCTCAGGCTTCTTTACTGTTCTTGGCTACTGTATATTTCACTAGATACATGGCTGCACTCAGACAGATTGAGGGAATTTGATTGAAACCGTCCAGGATACCTGTTACACACTCCAAGTATGGAGACCTGAAAATACTTACTTTTACAAGGAGCCCTTACTCATTTTTAAAGGGGCCTATAACAAAGATGAAAAAAGGGGCATCTTGCAATAGGAAAAGGGTTATTGGTTTTCAGAAGGAGGTTCAGTTTAGATTAGATGTAGGAAGAACTTGTTCAGCAATGAGGGTGGTGAATGGCAACTGGCACAGGTTGCCTCAAGGGATGTTAGATGCCCCATCCCAGGTAAGATTCAGATCAGGTTGGATGAGGATCTGAACAACCTGGTCTAGTTGAAATTGTCTTTTCTGATTGCAGCATGATTGGCCTAGATTTTTAGGTTTTTAAGGCCCTTCTAACCCCAGCTGTTCTGTGATTCTATGATGCTATGATTTGGAGGTTGAAAAGAGCCTTGTAACATTGCACTACCCACATGAAAGTCACAGCAGGATGAAGCGTCATATCATGTGTCTACTTGCTCAGGCAAGCTCCTCAATTCAAAACTAATATATGACATATAAAACACCTTTGGAGAACTGGAGTTGTATACAGTGAACTCTTTCTGAACTAAAAGCCTCTGTGCTGTGTCTGTTCCTGTTTAAGGATAACTTGCAGAAATTAAGGGTTCTGTTAAGGGTTTACACAAAGCTGAATAGTTATAAATCCAAGAAAAATACCTGCACTTCACCTGCACTCTACAGAAGAAGTGGAGGACCAGTGGCTAACCTGTGTACTCCTACTAAGTCAGCTTCATGTAAAAACTCACTAGCAGTAAAGGCAACTGACCTCCACAAAGATTAAATAGTAAACGTACTGTTCAAAACTCAATTTAAGGTGAATATAATTTGAAATAATTAATTTTCTTACATTTCCTGTTTGAAACTGATAAGGCATTGCAGTTTTTCACTGAGTTACTTTAAACAGTTGATGATTGTTTAACACTGTCGGCCTACCCTTTGATGTTTGTCATATTACTTGTCTTGGTTTGGAAAGACAGGTATCTGCCAGGGAAAGCTGGAGTTTCCCTTAGAATGGAGAATGTAAACCCCTCACACCTTCCAAATTATAATTTTGTAATTAAGGGCTTTCAGGTAAAGACTTGAGAATAGGAATAACAGTCCTTTACTAGGAATATTAACAATACAAATGTAGTAGAAAACAAAACCAACCAACCAAACAAGCAAACAAACAACAATTTTGAAGAACCCTGACAGAGTCAGAGCTACAACCTTACACCCTGTTGGTCAGGGTGTTAGAAGCAGTCTAAAAGTGAGTCCTCCTGGAGTGGCAGAGGTGGTTCTGGTGGAGTAGAGATGATCCTGTAGAACAAGGGTCCAGTGGTGGTGAGAAGGGGTCCAGTCTTCCTCCAGGAATCAGGTGAAGCTAGATACCTGGTGTTCCTGTGTCTTAGTTTTATCCAGGTAGGAATGGTTGGCTCCCCGCACTGGGTGGAGCATCTCACAATAGGATGATGGAATGTGGATAGTCTATTTTGGGGATGTGTGCTTTTAGGGGTGTCTTAATGGTCCATTAGCAGAAAATATCCCCCTGGAGGGAGGATGGGTGGTGAAAGAGATAAGAAACACTGCCCCACCTGGTTTTAACAGTTGGCCCATTATCAGAAGGCATCAGCCCCTCTCCCCCCAGAGTTACAAGAGATACAGGAAAAACATCTCCCCAGCTGCTTTTAACAAATGAAATAGAATACACACCACTGGCTCTGCAACCCAAGACATTACTTTTCTTTTAGAAAGCACTTATAGCTGCATAGTAGGATTATTTCATCATCAGTCAACTGACGTATCATAGATTATTGCTAACACAGAGTTCCAATCCTGATTTTACCAGATCAACAGGAAATATCACATTAAATTTAATACCATTGTGACAGATATTTTCACCTTCTTTCAACACCCAGCCAGAATGCATACAGGAGCCCTATAATTCACATGTGCACAGCCCTGAAAAATCAAACACTGCATTCTGACTCATGCAATTAACCATATGTCCTCCTACACGTTAGAGGGAAGAGAAATCTCACAGGGATGGAACCACCATTGATATTCTATTATGTATACCTATATCAAAAGAACTGGATACTCAGAAGTCAAGTTGCTGTGCAATCAATTGCTTCATGTTTTCACCTTTTCTACCAAAGGACTACAGATTAGAAACTACTCTGATAAGCAGGGGGATTTTGTGCTATTTTTTTTCTTTTTATTTGGTTTTTTTTATATTAATATATCTGTCCTGGTTTAGGGCAAATTTGGCAGGAAACCTCCAAAGGGGTTCCTCTGGAAAGTACACCCAAACAACCCCTCCCCCCAGCCAGTTCGGGAAAAAAGAACTTCCTCGGAGGAAAGTGGAAAGAACTATTTATTTAACAAACAAGATGCCACAAGCACAAAGAATGAATAATATCAAACAATAAAACCTCTCACCACTCTGCAGAGAGCTGGCAAACGGAGGCAGTCCTTGCCGTGGGTGCAGCTCAGCTCCCTCAGCCTCTCACCAGCCCCACTCCCTCCGCAGGGCCAGGCCTGGCGGCCGCAGGTGCCAGCCCTCGCTGCTCCTCTGGGGTTTTCAGTCCAGAGCAGACTGAAACAGTCCCAAGGAAAAGGAAAACAAACAAACAAACAAACAAACAGTCCAGGGAACTTCTCTACCCTAGCTAGCTAAAACTAATGAAAAGCACAGGAGATCTCTGTCCCACCGCTGTCCGTGCCTCAGACAAACACCGCAGCCAGGCCGTGTGGGAGTCAGGCCGTTTCTCAGAACAAACTGCTGCTGCTTCTTTCTCCCCCTTCGCTCCCAGAACCATTTTAAAGGTACAGAACTTAATGTACAGCACAACCAGAACAGATGAGTGGGGATACAAGCATCATAATGTCACCCTAGAGCAATATCTTAAACCAGTTACTAGTTAAAACCTCATCTTGTATTAAAAAATATATGAAATTTTAGTAATACTTTTATGTGGGACAAGAATGTCAGAAAAAAAAACTCTGCACAACTACTGCAATAAAACTAGAAACCAGAAACAACTAGAAACCAGAAAAGAAACAAAAATAAGTCATTATCAATTACTAAGCATTTAGCACATGATTTTTTGAGGTCTAGCTTATTAATTGCATTGATCATTGAGAAAACCAGTGCACTATTTTTTATCTAAATCAAGTTCTAAATGCCTTTTTTTGGTTGCTGTAATTTCAGAGAATTTTTGAAATTACAAATGTGATAAATAATAATTCTGCTTAGATTATATAGTCTTTTCTTAGAAGATAAATGATGGAATTATAGGCAGGGTCCAAGACCCACCCATACTGAAGCAAAAGTCACCATATTCAACTTCTCCTGGCTGATCATCTCCTTCTCTCACTGAAAGTTATAGCATGCCTTCAAATTTACCATCTGAGCTTCCTAACATTTCATTTCCAAATGAATCAAACGGGGTCTTTTTAAGCTACTCTTCGTACTTTTTTAGCTAACCTGATGCATTTAGACCCGAATAGTTTTCAGAATATACACATGAACAGTTTTTCTAACAATATCGGAGACTAAAAAACCCCCAGACAGAGCATAAATGAAGATGCCAGCCTAAGTACAGGCAGGAAGACAACTGTGTCTCTTACTATTAGAACTGCTTATAAAGCCTCACATTTGCCCTCCTCTGTATTTCATTCTTATTGCGCTCTATGTACAATTTTTCAGTGAAATAAAACTCCATTCTTCTTTTTTTAAATTTTAAATAACCATTTCTATAAATAATAAATATAGTAAAACAGAGTAAATTATAAGTATCTAATTTCAAGGGTCTGCAACAATATGTGGGGTGAAAAAAAAGTGTATTAGTACCTGCCAAGTTAGTTACTTCTCAGGAAAATATATACAGATACGACCCTTTAGACAACTGAAAATGATTAATTACTATTGATTTAACTATTTGAACTGGAACTTATCCACCTCCAGGTCTGTCTGTGATGTACACAGTTCAAGATTGTACACTTGAGTACATGTATGCATCTCCATGATCAGCCACTGTGATATGGAGAAACTGCTGACTAGAGTAGATGGGAACCAACCAAATGAAGAGAAATATCTAAGGCACCGGAAATTTGGATATGGTGCTTCATATAAAGGTTTAGAAAATTCACAAAAAACCAAAAATTATGCAAAATATAATACACACTTAAAATGAAAACAAAAATTTATTCCCTCAAAGTTAAGAAAGGCAGTGTGCATATATGTTTGTACATCAGTGGTGGATGTAAGAAAGCCAAAAACTGTGAAAGGGAGTAAGCTACACCCACAGGAAGAAGTGTATTGAGACAAAATGTATTGAGGGAAAAATCTGATGCAGCTGCCTGATCTAAACCAAAAAACTTAACTGAAAATGTACAACAGCAATGCCTTGTCAACATTAAAACAGAACATGGAGTAAAATGCAGAGATAATTGGAGACTTTCAATACCTGTTGCCTAAAGATGGTTTTTAGTTGTCAATACCAAAAATGCTGTGGTGATAGCCAACCAGGCCTATGTATAGATCACCATCTGGAATGCTAAGGCTGTTGAAAACTTGAGAGCAGATGACTAAGATCAGATCTTACATAGCAACTTTATAAGCAAGAAGCAAGAACATTACAGACCTTGTCTATTATAAGCAATCCTCAGAGCAATTCCTGCATAGGAAGGGGGGGCAGGGGCGGTGGGTAGGGGAATGAGATGGCAGACAGAAAGAATGAAAGAAGCCAAGAGCATCATTTCTGTTGCCCACAACTTCTAGAAATCTATCACTTAGTTTAATTTCCCATTTCAAAGGCTAATGATAGAAGTAAGAATGTAAATGGACATCCACATGAAGATCAGATCCTAAATCTGAGCATAACTAAACAAGGACTGGTTTTAGGTTGGTGTCCCACAAGCTGCATTCAGCTTTCCTGACTTTTGAAAATGTAATTGTGCTACATTATGCTGCTCCCAAGTATCTTTTCTGTATTAATTACGTATTTTAAATGGTAAAGTAGAAAGTTACTAACACTGAAAATGCAGTGTTAGTGACCTGGAAAATGGTTTTGCAGCTTCAGTGGTGAAAATAAAATTCTAGCATATGTGACTTTTTGCAGGGGTTCAATTTGTTTTGATTGACTGACAAATAAATTTGTACCACTTTTAAGCAGAAAACTATATGTATGTTTTTGAGCTACAAAATATTTTTGCTAAATGTTCAAAAATGGCAAACATTCAACTCTGCTGAAATCTCAATTGTTCAAGTATAATGTGTACCTTAAACAAACAAACAGAAGAATCTCATCTAAATGTGAGGGAAAAATAAAAATTTCATAAATGCAACAAAAAAAGTAAGACTGGTTCACTCACCTAATGACAGACCAAACACTAGAAAAGAAAGCATGACAGACATTCCTGTAGTTGTACTATTTGTAGATCTCTTTACAAAGAGCTGCACTGTGTGTGCCAAGAAATCTCAGGGAGAAGTCACGACTGCTAGAGAGCTGGTGATGAGAGTTGATAGCTTGAACCAATTCACCTGGCAGAAATGCATTACAAAGAGGGTGTATTTCTACAGAAGAAAATACTTATTTTGGAAAGTTGACAATACAAGTGCACGACGAAGTACAAAGAGAGGGATGCAAAAAGGTTGGTATTTCTTCTCAGTTTTTTAGATGAGAACTTAAATAGCTGTGGAATTTTTTTCTGTTTCTGAAACACGTCTTGCAATCAGTGGGACACAAATCTGTGCTCAAATCTTTTGCCAAAATGTGACCTGAAAAATCTGGTTGAGGTAATTCCTGGCATTAGTAAGAGTTGATGCTGTGTCCCAAATTTCAGTCAAGTGTCTTACTAGAAACACAGACTTCCTCTCACCAAAGTAGGTGAGCATGATACAAAATGTCTGTTAATTTGACTATTCATCCTCAAGATCCTGTCACCTACTAACAAGTCCAGAACGGAAGTTCATCATTCTTTAGATATGTTGATGTCCTTTAGAAATACTTTTAACTGATCCATACTTGGAGAAACTAGAGCCCTATTTATTTTGGGAAAAGCATTGCAGTGTTTGTTACAGGATACCTGTATCCACTCTTTCTCAGCATTCACTTCTGGAATGGCAAAGTTTACTTACCCTTATTCTGGAAATACTATAATCTTCACAAAACAGGGATGCACTGTCCACAGGAGGAGTTATTTTCCAAATGCTACTCTAGTACTTGGTATTTTGAGGGCATGTTAACTGACAAAGAATATGCCTATCTGAATCTGTACTAAGAATTACAAAGTCCATTTATTTATCTATGTATTTAAAAGTATTTTGTCAAGATCCAATCCACAGCCTTTCCACTGAGAAATACTGCATTATCTGTGGGAACAAGACACAGACGTACAGCCAATTCTTGGTTTGGCAAGTTAAAGTGGTATCTGTTTCATGCCTGATTTTTTTTATTTTTCTTCTAACTGTTGTGAACACTTACAAAACTGAAAAAGAACAGAGCTGCAATTCCAATAGATTAAGGTTCCTGATCTCTGAAAATGCACTTAGAATGATTCACCAAATCAGAAGTGATTTTGTTCACAGGATGTCACACTCTGTACAAGCACTATACAACGTTTTCAGCAGTTTTGCTCATTCAGTTGCTTTTGAGTTTTGCAATCCCAAGAACACCAGAGATGGCAAGCATTCAGGACCACAAAGTCTAATCACCTCAGATGTCTGTGCCCCATAAATACTCCAAAAAATGTTGAAAACCAAGAAGTCTTCATAGGAAGAAAATCAGCCATAGTAATTTGATGATACCTTGAGAGTAGAGCACCTCTGGGAAATTAATCTACTCCTGAATACATCTTCACTTCATATTCACACTGTGGAATATCATAAATTAATACATGGCCAAATACAAAGGAACTGAGTAAAATCTTTCTTTTCAGTTTCAGGGAATTATTTACATCTCATGTTCTCCCACTCTGAGGAAGAAATTACATAAATATTTACATCGAGTATGCAAGTACTAAAATACACTAATAAGGAACAGATATAAATGCCAGGCAAATAAAGTATTATAAAAAAGCGTGAGTTCTATAGACAATATAAAACCATCCTTCACATATAAGTACAGATTTTCCCAGGAATGAAATCTAAATTTTTTCAATATAAAGAAATTTCCTGTCCTTTATCCAAAATAACATAAAAGCTCTGACAAGCTAAAAAATCTCTTTAAGCTTAGACTTTTGTTTTAAGAACTGTAATCACTTCAGACTCACCTTTAAGTGCCACTGTATTTCAGGACTTAAGATACCTAAGAAACAATGCTCTGAAACAGATGGTGCAGGAAGACTGCACTAGAGAATCTAGAACTAGAGAATCTACAACAAGAATCTAGGAAATCTACAACTGTTCAAAGACACACACACACAAAAATACCCAGGCTTGCATGCACAAGGGAAAACACACTCCTTCAGTCAACAACACTAGCTAAACTGCCTCATACAAATAATAGCAAGGAAAATGATAGTAAAATGAAAAGGGAAAGTAACATTTGCTGAATAAAACTAATAAGTTTTATTCAGCAAATATCTGATCTAGAATATCTAGATATCTGCCAATCTAGAATGCATCCTGTACTGGACTATAGAATCACAGAATGTGTAGGTTGGAAGAGACTTTCAAGATCATCGAGTCCAACCCAGCCCTAACACCTCAACTAGACCAGGGCACCAAGGGCCGCATCCAATCTTTTGTTAAACACATCCAGGGATGGTGAGACCACCACCTTCCTGGGCAGGCCATTCCAGTACTTCATCACTCTTTCCATGAAAAACTTTTTTTCCTAATATCCAACCTATATTTCCCTTTTCGCAGCTTGAGACTGTGTCTTCTCATTCTGTCCATTGTTGCCTGGAGAAAGAGATCAACCCCCAGCTGACTACAGCCACCCTTCAGGAAATTGTAGAGAGTGATAAGATCACCTCTGAGTCTCCCCTTATCCAGGCTAAACAACCCCAGCTCCCTCAGTTGTTCCTCACAGGGTTTGTGCTCCAAGCCCCTCACCAGCCTCGTTGCCTCCTCTGGACACGCTCAAGCATCTCAACATCCTTCCTGAACTGAGGGGCCAGAGCTGGACACAGCACTCAAGGTGTGGCCTCACCCGTGCCCAGTACAGGGGAAGAATGACTTCCCTGCTCCTGCTGGCCACACCATTCCTGATCCAGGCCAGGATGCCATTGGCCTTCTTGGCCACCTGGGCACACTGCTGGCTCCAGTTCAGCTGCTGTCACCAGTGCCCCCAGGTCCCTTTCTGCCTGGGCACTGTCCAGCCACACCATCCCCAGCCTGTAACACTGCAGGGGGTTATTGTGGCCAAAATGCAGGACTCAGCACTTGGACTGATTAAACTTCATCTTGGTTATAGACTCTGCCCATCCATCCAACCATTCCAGGTCTGCAGAGCCCTCCTCCCTTCCAACAGATCAACAAATGCTCCCAGCTTAGTGTCATCTGCAAATTTACTGATGAAAGACCTCATCCATGTCATCAATAAAAATACTGAACAGACCTGGCCCCAGCACAGACCCCTGAGGGACACCACTGGTGACTGGCCCCCAGCTGGATGCAGCACCATTCACCACCACTCTCTGGGTTCAGCCATCCAGCCAGTTCCTAACCCAGCAGAGAGTGCTCCTGTCCAAGCCATGGGCTGCCAGCTTTTCCATGTGCTGTGGGAGACAGTGTCAAAGGCCTTGCTGAAGTCCAAATAAACCACATCCACAGCCTTCCTGCATTCACCAGGTGGGTCACCTGTTCATAAAGGGAGACCAGGTTGATCAAACACACCTACCCCTCCTAAACCCATGCTGGCTGGGTCTGATACCCTGGCCATCCTGCAAGTGCTGTGTGATGACACTCAGTATAAACTGTTCCATTATCTTGCCAGGTACTGATGTCAGGCTAACTGGTCTGTAATTACCAGGATCCTCCTTCCCACCCTTTTTGTGAATGGGTGTCACAGTGGCCAGCTTCCAGTCATCTGGAACCTCACCAGTGAGCCAGGACTGTTGGTAAATGATGGAGAGTGGCTTTGCAAGCTCATCTGCCAGTTCTCTCATCACACTAGGATGGATCCCATCTGGGCCCATAGATTTATGGATATTCAAGCATTTCAGCAGGTCTCTGACTGCCTCCTCTTGGATAATGGGGGGACCATTCTGTTCCCTGAGATCATCTACCAACCCAAGAGGACAGTTGTCATGAAGGCAAGTTGTCTTCCCACTAAAAACTGAGGCAAAGTAGGCATTAAGCACTTCTGCCCTTTCCTCATCTGCAGTTACTAAGTTCCCTCTCTCATCCAATAGAGAACAAAGGTTGGCCTTACCTTTCCTTCTACCATCAATGTATTTGTAGAAACATTTTTTATTATCCTTTACAGCAGTCACCATTCTAAATTCAAACTGAGCTTTGGCCTCCCTAATTTTTTTCCTACATGTTCTAGCAGCCCTCTTAAATATTTCCTGAGAGACCTGACCCTCCTTCCAGAAATGATACATTCTCTTTTCATTCCTAAGTTCCCCCAAAACCTCCTTGCCCATCCAGGCTGGACGTTTACCTCGTCAACTCATCTTTCAGCACACAGAGACAGTCTGTCCCTGTGCTCTCCAGATCTCTGCTTTGAAGCACACCCAGCTTTCCAGGACTCTGTTGTTTTTAAGGGCTGCTTCCCAAGGATTTCTCCAGATAAGTCTCCTAAATAGGCCAAAGTTTGCCCTCCAGAAGTCCAATGCAAGAGTCTTCCTGGTGTTCCTCCTGATGTCACCAAATATTGAGAACTCTGTAATTTCATGATCACTCTGCCCCAAGTGACCTCCAACCACCACATCTCCTACCAGCCCATCTCTGTTTGTAAACAACAGATCTAACATAGTCCCTCCCCTGGTGGGTTCACCCACCAGCTGTAACAAAAAGTTGTCCTCCATACACTCTAAAAATCTCCTGGACTGCCTCTTATCCGCTGTATTAATTCTCAGCAGGTGTCTGGTAGGTTGAAGTCACCCACAGGAACAAGGGCTGGTGATCCTGAAACACTCTCCAGCTGCTTACAGAATAAGTTGCCCACCTCTCCTTCCTGGTTGGGTGGAAAATAACAGACTCCCAGTAGGATATCAGTCTTGTTGGCTTTCCCCTTAATTCTTACTCATAGGCATTCAACTCCATCGTCATTGGTTCCAATACTTATGGCATCAAAAGTCTCCTTAATATAAAGGGCCACCCCTCCACCTCTTCTCCCTCTCCTGTCTCTTCTGAAGAGCCTGTACCCATCCAGTGCAGTGCTCCAGCCATGTGAGTCATCCCACCACATTTCTGTGATGGCAGCTACATCAAAGCTCTGCTGCTGCACCATGACCTCCAGCTCTTCTCGTTTGTTACCCATGCTGAGTGCATTGGTGTACCTGCACCTCAGCTGGGCTACTGACTTTACCCCTAACTCGGCCTTACCACCCTTGGGCCTGCTTTCAGACAGCCCAGCTGCATCCCCTTCCCCCTTCAAACCAAGTTTAAAGCCCTCTCAATGTGGTCTGCCAGCTCATGAGCTAAGAACCTTGTGCCATTAACAGAGAGATGTATCCCATCTGGCTCCAGCAGAGCAGGTGCCGTAAAAGTTTCCCCATGATCAAAGAATCCAAAATTTTGCTGACACCAACCCTTACACCACTTGTTGATGATGTGGGTTCTCCTGCTTATTTCATCATTTTTCTCTGCCACCAAAGGGACTGAGCAGAACAGCACCTGTGCTCCTGCCCTATCAACTACTTGACCCAATGCCCTAAAGCCCCTTTTAATTGCCTTGACACTCCTCTTTTCAATCTCATCACTGCCAGCCTGGAGTATCAGCAGTGGGTAATAATCAGAGGGCTGAATCAGCCCAGGGACTCTCCCAGTGATATCCCGTACCCAGGCCCCAGGGAGGCAGCAAACCTCCCTGTGGGATGGGTCCAGGCAACATATGGGGCCCTCTGTTCCCCTCAGAAGAGAGTTACCTACTACTACTACCCTTCTTTTCTTCTTGGTGTTAGAGGAGGAGATCCATCTTATAGATTAATCATAACTGGGAGAGTCACTGGGCAGACAATTTCCCTCTAAATCACCTAAATCATCTGGCTGGCTCTCTAGATCCAGGGCCTCATACCTATTCTGAAGTGGCACCTTGCTGGGGGATGGGGAGGAGTTCTTGTTATTACCTCCCCAAGTGGCGACCCATTTCCACTCCCCTTCATCTACCAGGTGCCCTTCTCTTGCCTGAGAGTGGGAGGCATAAGAGTCCTCTGAGTCCCCAGAGTGTTTGAGCAGGAATGGGTCTGTACAGACACATCCTTTTTGGAGGGCTCCACATGGTCACATATACCAACCACAGTTTTCAACCATGTTCAAACCATTACTAACAGAAACCTCAAAAGCAACCAGCCAGCAGAAACAACTAAAACAACACAGAGGACACCTTACTAGCAAGAGAACTTTCAACCCTGCCTGCTTGCCCTACCTGCACGAACTGCGCGAACAGGTCAATAACCCTGTTTGCCTGCTCCTGCTCACCACACTCCCTAGGAATCACTTATAATTGGTCACTCAGCAACTAAGGAAGCTCCACCCCCTGTTCCTGAATGGTTCACAAAACTTTAAGCAACTAAAGGTTTCAGGTGGTTAGATTGGAAACTCCAGTCTGACTGAGATGGACAAACAGAAATCCATCCCAGAGCCATCTCCATCTTCACAAGGCTCCAGCTTACCTGCTGTAGTAAAGACCAACATAAGTTTCAAACTTGAATAGATTTTTTCTGATATAGTGCTTACAAAATTCATCTACCATCACCATTTCTACTTCTATCTAATTAGCATAACCAGTTTGAATATCAGATGTTCTGAGGCATTAAAAACGTTCATCAAGGAGTCAGGAGTAATCTGAAGTTATTTCACTGCTAAACCACAGACTCATAGAATGGTTTGGGTTGGAAGGAACCTTAAAGATCATCTAGTTTCAACACATCTGCTGTGGGCAGGAACACCTTTCACTAGATCAGATTGTTCAGAGCTCTGTCCAGCCTGGCCTTAAACACCTCCAGGGGTGGGGCATCCACAGCTTCTCTGGGCAACCTGTCCCAGTGCCTCACCACCCTCATACCATAGACTTTTTCCTAACATCTTACCTAAACCTGCTTTCTTTCAGTGTGAAGCCATTGCCCCTTGTCCTGTCACTACATGCTCTTGTAAATGGTCTCTCTCCATCTTTCTTGTAGGCACCATTCAGGTACTGGAAGGCTGCAATTGGGTCACCCCAAAGCCTTTTCTTCCTCAGGATGAACAGTTGCAATTCACTCAGTCTTTCCTCACAGGAGAGGTTCTTCACACCTCTGATCATCTTGGTGTCCCTTCTCCGAAATCACCCCAATAGATCCATGCCTTGACATTGAGGGCCTCAGAACGCCAGGTGGGCTCTCACCAGAGCGAAGCAGAGAGGCAGAATCCCCTCTCTGCACACAGGGCTCTGGATGCAGCCCAGGACACGTTTGGCTTTCTGGTCTGTGAGTGCTCATTGCTGGCTCATGTCCAGCCTCCCATCCACCAGCACCCCCAAGTTCTTCTCCCCAGGGCTGCTCTCCATCCATTCATCTCACAGCCTTTATTGATGCCAAAGGTTGTCCTGACACAGGTGCAGTACCATGCATTTGGTCTTGTTAAACCTAATGAGATTTCCATTGGCCCAGTTCTTGAGGTTGTCCTGATGCCTCTAGATAGCACCCTGCCCTTCAGGTGTGACTACTGCCATCACTCAGCTTGGTGTCATTGGCAAATTCACTGAAGAAGTACTTGGTTCCTTTATCCCTGTCATTAATTAAGATATCAAATAACATTAATGAAGATATATTAAATAACACTGGTCTAAATAACCCTTGAGGGACATTTGTCGCTGAGGTATTTAAGAGTCCACATATCAGTTCTGTCTTTTCCAATCTAAAGAGAAGGATGTTGTAGGGGACTACATTAAAGACTTTACAGAAGTCCAGATATTCCCTACTCAGGGAATGCCATGCCAGTCTTTTGCCTTTCTTGCATGATTTCTTGCTTCTGGGCATTGCTAACTCTTGTTCAATCGGTCTCGTCTGATCCATTCTCTTGTCCCTCAAGGCAGTCTCTCAGGGGATCCCACTGACTATCTCCCTGAAGATCTGGAAGCTTGTTTTCCCAAAGTTCAGGGGCCTAATTTTACGACCTTCTTACCTGACTCATATCCCTCAGGAATGCAAATTCCAATTCCACCAGTGCAGGGTCACTGCCGCCTGGGCTGCCTCTAGTCTTGATGTCTCCAATGAGCTTACCTGTGTTGATGACCAACAGATCCAGTAACACATTCCTCTGATAGGGCTATTACCTGAATCATGAATCATCAAATCATAGAATGTTCAAGGTTGGATCAGACCTTCAGGACGATTGAGTCCAACCATCCACCCAGCAACCCCTTAACCACTAAACCACACCACCCAGTGAGAGATCCAGGTATCTCTTGAGCACCTCCAAGGATGGTGACTCCACCACTTCCTTGGGCAACCTATTCCTATGCCTGACAACCCTATCAGTAAAAAATATTTTCTAATACCTAATCTGAATCTCACCTTAGTTTCAGACAAAGGCCATTTCCTTTGGTCCTTTCCGTGCAGGCACAGCAGAGACCAGCCCCCACCTCACTGCGCCCTTCTTTCAGGGAGTTGTGGAGAGTGATGAGGTGCCCCCTGAGCCTCCTCTTCTCCAGACTAAACAAACCCCGATCCCTCAGCCATTCCTTCTACGACATGCTTTCTAATCCTTTCATGAGCCTTGTTGCCCTTCTCTGGACACCCTCCAGCACCTCAAAGTGCTTTTCCAAGTGAGGGGCCCTGAACTACAAGGAGTGGCCTCAGCAGTGCTGAGTAGAGGAGAAGAATGACTTCCCTTCCTGATACATGCCAGGATGCCATTGGCCTTCTTGGCTACATGGGTACACATCTGGCTTGTGTTCAGTCTGCCATCAAACAGTACCCCCAGGTATTATAAGAAAAAGGGAAAAACAAGGGATGCACAATACAATTGCTCACCACCTGCTGACTGATGTTAGACCTGGGTAACTTCCCAGAGTTACTGGGCATGAAGTTCTGTGATGTGGAATACTCCTTTGGTCAGTTCACAGCTTTCTCATTGAAAGCACAGCTGTTGAGAAGAAATTAACTCTACCCTAACTGAAAGTAAGACACCTTCTTAGAAGAGTACTCCTTTCATATATTTTCCTGTTGTTTCTCTGTTGGCTTCTCTTCTCAGGAGTCTCTGGTTCATCTTCATAAGACTGAAGGTCTGCAGCAACGTGGCCTGTACAACTCAAGAGTCACCAGCTGAGGGCCCTTGTCAGCAGCCTGTCCCTCCAACCTTTGCCTCTTTTTCCACAGCTGGGACAAGAGGCAAAGCAGACAAGACTGATATTGTCTCTTTCCCCCATCACATCTAATTTGAAGCTCTGCCAGTGAGCCCCGCTAGCTCCCAGCAGACTCTCCTCCTTTGCTGAGAAAGGTGGGTCCCACCTGATGACAGCCCATCCAGTGCTGCACAGGCCTTTCCACTGTCAAAACACCACAGATTTTGGCAGTGACACCAGCCACAGAGACTTAAAACTTCAGAAGATTCAAAGGGAGAAATGGGATGGAGGGAGATAAATAGACAGTCCTTTAATAAATGTAGCATACAGCTTGCATGGTATAGATATCTCACAAGGCAACAAATCTATACCAATTGCATACATGAGCTGGACGAACAAGAGCAAGACAAGTGATGACTCAAATTGGTAAATTCATGTCTTTAAAAAAACCTTTGATGACTTTTACAAATGGCCAAAGAATCCACAAAGCAGCCATTAGAAAGACTGAAAAACGTATGTAATGTGAAGGAAAAAAAATCAAAACCTATTAGTCAATCACAGCAGACTGGGGACATGCCTGGCATAAAATGCCTCCAAAATACTCTCATCCTTCTATGGTGTGAGAAGTCCATGCTATCTAAACTGGAGTATCACAGCCATCAAGGATCGCAGACAGTTGTATTTATCTACATACACCTTGTATCTCTAATACATCCAGATTGGCAGCCCTGCTAAATATTTAAAAACACTTACAAAATTTTAATGAAAACAGCTTCAGATTATACAACTGGCCTGGTGCAGTTCAGCTTTCCAAAGAAAGAAATGTCACTGTCTCTCAACTTTATGTAAATATCTAATAATCTTCTAGACTGCAAAAAATATTTCAACAATGTAAAACAGCAATGCAACAATGCAGCAATGCAACAATGCAGAAATGCAACAATGAGCATACAGCTCTGGGGAAAACAAACAAACAAACCCACCAAACAGCCACAAAAACATATCCCAACCATACTAAATACAGAAGTCTATTCCCTGAATGAAGTCAACCCCTTAAGGCACACTGGTAGTCTGTCCAGCCTAGGCTGTTTCAGTTCTTTAAGGCCCAAAAGGTTTGAAATGCTCAAGCTAAGCCATCTACTCTGTTGCTTTTACTCTGGTATGGAAAAGGAGCAAGGGAGAGACTCTCACAGTATAATTTAGCAATCTAAAATCTATCTGCCAAATTTTCCATCTTAAGCAGAGGAAACTGGCGGGGCTGGGTGCCTTTGAAATTATTCCTGCTAATTTCTTTCTTTTGATTTAATCTTATAGTGAGTAATCCCTTTTATGTCTTATAAGTGATTACTACTCATCATTAAACATCTAATTATCTAAGCTCAGGTAAAGGAATGTTTTCTTTATTTCACTTACAGAGAATATTGTAAATAATTTTACACAATGTGAAGTGTCTAAAATAGTGTGTGACATACAGTAAGTCTGAAGAATCTCATTATTTCATACTAGCAAAAATAAAGTTTCTACACTTTGAAATGCTGTTAATTTAATTCATGCAAATAAAATAAAATAAAGCAAAACACTAAAAGAATTCAATGAGTGTATTTAATTGGTTTTCCACAAACCAGGATATATTTTCAGAGGCAAGTCTTTCTTGTGGTAACAGACTTTCTTTTGTGAATCCTTTTCCCGAGCTGCCAAAAATATTTGTCCCTTGGCAGGCAGCCAGCACTGATTTTAAGCCCATAGCAGGAGCTATTCTCTAACATGGTTGCCTTCACTGAGAGGAGCTTTCTCAGCGTTGTTCTGGTGGTTTCTGCAACAGTCAGCACATTCTTGGAAACATGCTCTAGCTCTAAATTAGGGATGAAATGCAGTAATACATTGCTCTAAATTTTGCACACCTGTCAGCAGCAGCGTTTGAAGCTTGAAAGTGCTGCAAGATGATCCTCTTTCTCCAATGCCTTCCTACAATTCAAGGTCTCCTTGAAATCAGCAGCAAATGGCATGAGGGTTAGGTACTGACTCACCCAGTCCATCCTCTTGGTGTAACAGCTCTTTCTGGTCTCACATTGCATTTCCCCTAGTAGTCTCTACAGGCAGGAATACTGGGAGAGATTTTCCCAAACACATTAAGAAATAGATTTTAGTATTTAATTTATTTTTTTTTTTTTATGGACAAAACATGTGAGACAGTAGCAATTGAGCTGGGTAAAAGATTCTTTTGCTGGTGATTAAGATCAAATTGAGGTAAAAAATAGATTTTGCATATTTTTATTACTCTTATAATGGGCAGATTACTGCTGCAACATATAACTCAGTGCTTGGTAGCATCTGGTGAGAGTCATATACTCATAACTTGAGGTTTTGAGAAGAGAGATTACCAGGATTCCAATATGATTTCTTAAGCATATCTCCATCTTTTGGAAAGACTTTTCAGTATTTTATTGTGACTTCTCATGCTCATCTAATCACACATCACTAGAAATCACTACATCTTTGTTGTGCCAATGCAAGGAAAAGACAAGAAATTGTATAAAATACAATTTGTTAATGAATGTAGTTGCAGCCAAATTCAATTCTCTTAAGTTCTATATACTTGTACCACAAGTGTGGTTTTGCATGGCTTAGCTCTTAATCTTCTGCTTTTTCTGTGAGTTACTTTATTTTAACTAAAAGCATTACAGGTTAAGTTCCCCAGTGGGGGCACAAAACTCCATATGATAATCAATAAGTAGATGTTGGAACACTGAGAAAAAATATCAAATTACTCTCTTTAAGGCTTTGGGGGAATTTTCAGGGAAAAAGATCCAGTAAGTGGTACTTATCAATTCTCGTTCCATTGAAGAAAAGAAATCTGCAAAATCTGCTAGAGAAGAGTTATTTATGTTTCTCTTTCTCTTCCTCTACTTCCACAACCAAAACAACCCCTAAACATTAAAATACCCTACTAAAAATGTCTGTTTACAATACTGCAGGAGGAAACAAAGGAATAAGGCCTTAATTCACTTTCATTTGTCTGGAATATTTATTTAAAAAAATGGATGTTTAACAAAGGAATGCAATTTCAAATCCATATCCACCTGACAGTTTTCTTTGGACATTAGAAAAAGAAGAGCAGATAAACTGAATAATCCTATTCCATTCTTGTTTGGCTTAAAGAAAGAGCTCCATCTTTAGCTGTGTCCTTTTGTAGTCTGTATTTCAGGTATTTCATGGGAAGCAGTTATACACAGTGAACTATCTTTAAGATTGTTTGTTGTCTTACAATTTACCCAATTATAATAAACATTACTATTAAAATTATAGATATATCCTTCCTTTTGACTGCAATTAAACATTCACCTGCTCCTGCAGAGCGCAGACCTAACTTTTTGCATATAGGTATTATTTGGATAGGCAGATGCATATTTGCATAATGTAGGGCTTATTTTTTTCAGTATTCCTTTCAGCAACATATTTATAAGAGAAAAAGCATTTTTTATTATCAACTTCCCCACAGGAGCTGTGCATCACATTTGCCCTGTTTCCAAAGAAACCAAAGCTCATAATCAGCTTTCTACCATTTTTAATTCTAGAAAGATGAAAACATGTTGGGCTGTGTGTTTATTTTGTTTAGTTTGGGATTTTTGATGGTTCACATTGGAATTCAGAGAAGGCACTGTTCAAAAGCATTTTCATACCTGAGGTACTGGTTGCAAAGACATATAAACAAAGTTTTTAAAAGGTGCAATTACAAAGCCCAACTGGAAACCCTACTCTACACTCTAAAAATGAAGATTTCTCCCAAAGCAAACATACATAGAAGTAAAAGGTAATTTGCCCCAGTGAGACTAGATGAAAATCAAAAGACTGTCCCTTCAAGAAAAACATATCATCCTTTATCACTCTGAATGGTTGCATTATTCCTCTGCTGCTTTTGTGCTTCAGTTGAGTAAGTTAAGGTATTAAACAGTATTGCACATCACAACGGAATATCAAATGAATTGTATGATAACGAGTGAACACATCTACTATATTCTTATACACAGACACCTTTTATATATTATGTAAAAGAATCCAACTTGAGAGATCTAGCTCATTTTTCATTTCAAAACTGTTTTGTAGAGAACAGTTACAGTGTTAGTTACTTCAGTATTAAATACCAGATTCTTTGAAAACTGTAAGGTGGAGAAAGGTGAAGCAGATAAAAGTACATTACCAGTCACTGTCATCACTGATCTCACCATTTCAGCAATGACAACCAGCAAGAACAAATTTTAATCCTGTTTTGCCATTCAGCACATAAATGCTCTGTTTGGGATAAATCTCAGGCATACGGTATTGCTCTTGGGGATGGTGCTGTGCAGGGCCAGGAGCTGGACTCAGTGATCCTTATGGGTCCCTTCCAACTCAGCTTATTCTGTGATTCTGTGATTCTGTGATTCTGTGATTCTGTGATTCTGTAAAATGACAGTGATGTGTCAGGACTCCGACAGGCTACATAGAGGTCATACCAGTGTCTTGGGCAGACCTTAAAAATTACGCTCACCATCCTATTTTACAGGTAGCTGCCCATACTGCTGAGTGATTTTATTCAGTAAAACTAATGCCCTGTGGAAAATTAAGAAAAGCAAAGTGGAACAAATACATTCCTTTTCAGGAGGAACTACCATTCCTCCTGATTGCAAAAAAATAAAATTTCCTGCTGCAAAGAGAGAGGCAGGTTAAAATTGATTGCATCTTAAAAAAGATATGACCATTTTCAGGGTTTTATTGCTTCTTCTCAGAACAAAGGACTATCACATCTTTGGCTGCTGGACACATGCTCAAGCTAATGACTAAGCCACCCATACACATTCTTGTACCAGCTTGATTCTAAATTTTGATGTCTCTCAAAATTTAAGATGCTTATACAGAAGAAAATATTTGACTTTAATCACTTGAATGGCAATGTCTTACAACCTAGTGATGCTTCTGTTACAAAAGAAAAAAAAAAAAAAAAAAAGAAAAAGAAAAAACCCAAACAAACAAACAAACAAAACCACAAACAAAACAAAAAACCCAATGCCATCAGGAAAATGTATCAAAAAATGGAGCCTGATACTATACATACATACAAGTGAAACTGATCGTTTTTTTCTTGTTTGAGATAAAATATTTGGCTAATGCATACCACTCTCTTGTAGCTTATCTGCATGCAACCAAAGAGACCATTGGATAGGTAAAACACTTAAATCGGCTAACCACTTATATACAGTTCATAGTGATTTAACAACTTCAAGAAATACAGTTCTCTTCAGAGGAATAATCTTTTATCTACTGAGAGCTAAATACACTTTTTAAAAACTTATAAATATGTCTTTTGTCTTACCATGATAAAGTGGTTTGAAGTGTTCCCCTTCCCTCTGCCCCCCGAGGCCCGCTGCTAGCTCAAATTTAGGGAGGTTAGGGTGAGGGAATCTTCAGGATCGGGAAATAAAACCAAAAGAGGCTCTTACCCTGAGATGTGTTCCAAGGTTTATTCCAAGAAGGGGTTCCCAAGGCGAAAGAGGGTGAACCCGGAGAGAAAGGGGGTTTTATGTATTTCAGGGTAGGGGGCGGGGTTACCCTTGGGCCAAAGGCCATAGGTCAGAGTCAAGGGGCAGGTAGGGTTTCACAGGGAGGGCAATGCCAGAGGGATACAACAGTGGTTTACTGCAAACATTAACATACCTAGTCACCACATATTATTTGTAACAGAGGAAGAGTTATAAAAACTTTTATGTAAACAATCTTAGGTTTTCCTAAAAGGCTGCTTAAAACTCTTTAATAATAGGAGACCTTGGAAAAACACTGTTTCTAGCAAATCTCCATGCTTTCCTTTAGTTTTTGGACAATATTTACCCTGATGACAGCATTTTTGTCTCAAATCCTTATATAAAAATGTCAGTAATAAAAGCAAATATATTTTTATCAGTCTCGTGTAAAGTAGGTCTTGAAAGAGAAATGCGAAGAAACTGGTAACAGAACATAAAGTAACAGAAGCATCTTATCAAACATCTTCAACCATCCACTCACATAAAATGTCACATTTATCATAATTGACAGAACAGAAAATATACAGGATTCCAAATATTAAACAACCAGACTTCCATAATTACTGCCACCTATTGTTATAACTGATGAGCAAGGATGCACTCAAAAGGGAGAGACAGTTACACATTTGCTCTGTGCCCCCTATTTACATAACAATGTCTGAAGAAGGCTTTCAACTGCAATGCAGTCTTTTGTCAAAGTTCACCCATCCAGAATGGGTGCAGAGAGGGAGAAATGAGACTTCAGTTGTGATAATCTATTCATTAGCAAGATGTTTAGAGGCTCAGAGTAAGTTTACTACTCTGAAATTCTAGTCTGTCTGGGAAAACACTACAACAACCCCCCCATAACACAAAGTCATCATAAGGGACTCATAAGAGCAACACCACAGTGCTCAACAAACACCAACTGGCAGTCATTAAGATATCCCTCAGGACGTACCTCATTTTATACGTGATCCTCATAATGAGACACAACATGCAAGGATTCTGGATTTTGGAATATCTACAGGTATGTCAGGTTTTCACGCTAGACTGTGTTTTGATCTCAAATTTTCTGAAGCAGCATGTTAAAAATATGTTTCTGTCCTTTATGTAATCTTTCATGGAATAAATATTAAGTAGGTTATAAATTAATCCCAAAGTAAAACATACTAGTTACATTCCCACTTCTAATCTACAGATAACAAAATGTTTCCCAGAGAAGCATGCTTATCAACTATGTTTTAACAAGCAATAAAAGCTAAGTTAGAGCAGCATCATACAATAATTTCCATAGATATCAATAGAGTACACTATCAAAATATTGTACTAGGAGCCTCTGTGGAAAAACAGACCTGTTACTCATTACAGAAAAGAAGAAATGTGATTTACATCTGAGTCTAATATCCAATACTCAAAGTCAGTGTTGTAGGCATATGTAAAAGTAACAGAAAACAACACCAAACAGGCTTTTCCGCTTGGTCAGAATACGATTTTAGGAGTTGATTTTATACCTCCTAACTCCAAAGACAACAAAAAAGAATCCAAGAGTTACCCAAATGATTGATGTTTATTAAAATATTAACTGTAAAACAGATTAAAAACTTTTTCAGAGAAAAATTTTTTTCAGAGAAACGTTTGGGCCCAGAGTTCAGTCTACATGTCTAGAATCAGCAACAAAGACACAACTTTGTGTTCCAGAAGTGCACAAAGATCTCAGAGAGGCTCAGTCACTGTTCACATGGAAGAGAAGGCAATCCTTTATTCAAACAAGCTGTAACCAAGGAAACAAAATAGGAGACCTAGACACACAGCCATGCATCCTATGGCTAGGGTAAATAGCCTGAAATATTGACAACAGCCAACACACAAGCATTTGCTCTGAGTCCAGAAGAGAAGACTGAACATGAGTTCCCTGCTTTACCAGTAGCTATGCCCAGGGTGTTCTCATGCAAGAAGGGAGCTCATAATTTTAGCAGAACCAGAGTTCTAAATCATGAGAAAGCTTCCACATTAAAAGTAATCTGAAATGTAAATCTCAATTTTAAAAGTTAATTAGTATCAATTATCTCAGATTTTCCCTGAAATAACATATTTTTGATAAACTTTTGGGTTGTTTGGAGGCTTTCTTTTTTTATTTGACTGGGGTTTTTTTAGATTTTTAACTATTTATCTGTAATAGTACTTAGAGAATCTCATGGGTTGGAAGGGACCCGTGAGGTTCTCCAAGTTGAACTCTTGACTCCTCATAAGATAACCTAAAAGTTAAACTTCATATCTAAGAGTGTTGTCCAAAAACTTCCTGAAAACTTACAGGCTTGGGGCAATGACAACTTCCCTAGGGAGCTTGCTCTCAGTGCTCAACCACCCTCTGAGTGAAAAACTGTTTCCTAATATCCAGTCTGAACTTCCTTCGATTAGATTTAAGCCATTCCCTTGCATCCTGTCATCAAACAACAGGGAGATCAGTCCCTATCACTCTACTTCTCAAGCAGAAGGAAAAGTTATGAGGGCATCATTCCTCAGTATTTTCCTCTAGTATCCTCAGCCACTCCTCCTAAGTCATGCCCTTACACTCTCTTGGGTGAAGGGCACCTTCACTCTCCTTTGGGCTCAAAACCTCCTATTAATCAAGGATGGGTTGCAAAATGAAGCAAAAGACCAACAGAAAAACAATGATTCATCCAGTCCCACTGCAGCATACATAGTGGGACTGAGCAGTTCAAATACTAATCTGGAACAAAAATGCCTTTTCTTTTCCTAAGAAATATCTTGCCACAAACCAACACCGAGCACCAAGCAGCGATGCAGGGTAAAAGGCAGAAAAATTAAATATTTTCGTTTAGCTTCAAACCTGTATCGTTTGAACAAATTCAGTAACATTGTTAAGGAAATTAACAGTCTTATACTTGATTGTCCAATTTCCACAGAAAGAAAAAGTAGTAACGAAGAATTTCTACTTCTTGCTGAGCTGCAAGCACAGGAAAACCAGAAATTGCCAATCTGCTAAGAGACTTTGCATAGAATGGAGAGAGCTGTCCTGTTGTCTGGGTTTTTGCCATTCTCCTCTGTCTCCTTTAAGGAGTTTGTAAAAGTCTTGTTTTTAGCCTTCTGTGTCTTTGGAGTTAGATACACTTTCATATAAACAAGCCATTTGTTATGGTGAAATCTAGAGATGTTTACATTCTTTTCATAAAGGAGGAGACTGTTGATGGACTGCTGCATGGTCCAGTGTGGTTGGAGAAGAAGATTTTCTTCCTCCAGTCCATGATCGCTGCTGGAACTCGATAAATGCTGATTCTGTAAATAAAGTCCTTCTTCTTTCCACCCCGGACATCGCAAGGTGTGGGTGTGAATTCTTGTGTCGGTTGCGACATTTGTGACCGCCGAGCGTGTGTGTGAACCGTGGGTGAGATTTATAGCTCTTCCCCCCCTCCCCACTCCTTGCTTTGAATCGGTAACCGTGGGCTGTTTGGCACTTTGCCTACAGTTTTGTGATAATGGCACTCCCTGTGCTTTCCAGCCAGCATTCTGTAGTATTGGAAGTTTGGAAGGATATCATGGAGGAGAGAGGCTTGGTCGACCTTGCCCCGGTGGCCTTTGCGAGATTGTTCTGGTGGGCTAGAGGTCAAGGCTTTTTCCCGGTCCCTGGGGAAGCGTTCTCCGGGGCCGTGTGGGCTCGTGTGGGAAAGCACATTGCAGAAGCTCTCTCTATTAAATTTACTAGGGAGATAGCGGAACTTTCGGCAGCTTGGAAACAGTTTAATAGGTTTCTGCAGAGACTGGACTCCGTCAGCTCTCAGGCTTCGGTGGAAGACCAGAGTTCCCAGGGAGAACCGCCCGTCTTGCATACGGACGAGGAGTTGGGGGAGGAAGCCGAGGTTCTCTCGGAAGCCGAGGTGCAGGGACTTGAGTTGGATATTGAGTCTCTGTTCGGGACAGAGGTTTCTCCCTCTGTTGGTGACGGCACGCTGGGGGTGTTTCTGTTTCGAATCGCGATCCTGGTTCCCTCGGGGTGGAACCAGCTCCCAGCCCGCCAACTCCTCGCGGCGGGCGAGGCGGGGAGGGGGATGTGGCTTCCCTCCGTGCCTTCCCGGCATTAGGGGGCTCCGAGGACTCCCTGATTGGGTCCTCGCCTCTATCTGAGCCAGAGTTGACGACTGGTCTCTGCCCGACTTGCGGAGGGCCGATGTCGAGGGGTCAGGATGCTGTGAGAGCGAAGGGGTGGCCTCACCGCCGCCACCCCCTCCAGAGGAGAGGGCCCCGGCTGCCTCTGCCTCTGCGCTGCCTACTGGGCAGGCGCGGGCGGCAGCAGCTGTCAGGGATCGCTTCCCAGACCCCACGCTCCCGCTCCACTCGGGACAGGCGGGGCCAGCTATTGGCCGTGCCCCGGGCGACACACTTGTGGGAGGTGTCCCAGACCCTCTCTGCCCCGCGCAACCCCTGCTGAGCGCAACGGGTGGCGCTGCCTTTGGTCTGAGCCATGTCCCTGGCAGTTTGGAGCGGATCCCCTCCGCACCTGAACCCTCTGCGCCGACAGCGCTGGCTCAGAGGCGGGACAAAGCCGCGGCTCCCCGAACTGCGCCACTACCCCCGCCCGAGCCTTCCCCCCCAACCTGAACCCTCCGCGCCGGCCCCGCCGGCTCGGGGGCGGGGAAAGGCTGCGGCTGCCCGAGCCATGCCGCTCTCCCCGCCCCGTCCCGCCCCCGCGCCGGTCCCACTCCGGTCTGCGTTGGAGTCAGGGGCTGTGCCGGAGGCTGTGTCTGCCACGGCGCCTGCTGCCCGCGCTGCGGCGGCCGGACAGCTGATAGACACGGGCTCTGCCGAGGCTGCGGCAGAGG
Organism: Phylloscopus collybita; assembly: GCA_027886175.1. Classification (NCBI taxonomy): domain Eukaryota; kingdom Metazoa; phylum Chordata; class Aves; order Passeriformes; family Phylloscopidae; genus Phylloscopus; species Phylloscopus collybita. The sequence goes on from JAJNNQ010000029.1 coordinate 6,777,795, forward strand.
TGGACAGTGTGGGGTCGGGCGCGAATGGTGATATGGCTGGCAGGAGACCCGTGATCGCCCGGAGCCGCGGGCCTCGGGCTGCTGGCTCCCCCTCCCCGGGTTTGTGGACGCTTCCCCCATGCCAGGTGACCGTACGTCCGAGGGAACACGGACGATTTTGGCGAGAAGTCAAAGAAAAGGTTGAAGAAATAATTGATGGTGCATTTGCAAATCGTCTCGTGGAATATGGAGATGGCTTCTCTGGCTCTGATGATGCTGTAGGGGGCGTGGTATCGGGTGATGTTGACCAGACTCCCAGTCAGGCGTCTGCCTCTGCCCCTGTGGGACCCACAGGGCGAGATTTAGCGGATGCAGCCACCTCTTCGGGGGGTACCGGGCTTTCCCTGTGCTTAAGGGCGTTACTCATAACACTTATAACCCTTTGTCGTGGAAAGCTACATTGGAACTCCGTGATCGGGTGGGAAAGCATGGTCTGGGTCTGTTGAAGTCATGCAGATGCTCCGAGTGATTGCCGCTGACTCCCTGACACCTTACGATGTACGCAGTCTGGCTCGTGTTCTTTTTCTGCCTGTGGAATACGACATTTTTGAGTCTAAATGGGCTCAGTTGGCAATCAGGGCAGTCGAACAGAATACCACGCTGGGTCCACAGAACCCCAGGCCTGCGATTGGCACTGATGTGCTGCTGGGCACGGGCAATTATGCCAGTCCTGATGGGCAGGCTGGTTTTGATCCCCTTGTGTTAGATCAGTGCCGGACGACAGGTATAGCAGTGTTGGTTCAGACCATAGAAATGGCTGCTCTGAAACAGTCCTTTGTGGTTGTTATCCAGGGGGCCAATGAGTCCTTCCTGCAATTTGCAGACAGGCTGACTGCCTCTGTGGAGAAGCAGGTGGCAGATCCTGGGTCAAGGCACCTTTTGCTTAAACAGCTTGTGAGACTCAACTGCAATGCTGACTGTAGGAGGATCATAGAGGCCCTTCCCGGTGATCCCTCTGTTACCCAGATGGCAGAGGCTTGTGCGAGGATAGGTACCCCAGACCATGCCATGGTTGCCCAGACGGTGCAGCCTACCTTGGCTCCCATGGTGCAGCCTCCTGTGGCAGCTGCAATGCAGCCTGCTCTGGTTCCTGCGATGCAGCCTGCTGTGGCTCCCACCGTGCAGCCGGCCTGGGTAGTACCGCAGGGCTGGCAGCAACAGCAGAGGAACGCTCAGGCCAGCAAGAAACAGAAAAAGAAAGTACAGGAGGACACGGGTCCCGAGTGTTGGTGTGGTCGGTGTGGACGACCAAACCATACAAGATCTGTCTGTAAGGCAGCTGTTCATGTAATGGTCAGGCTTTGCCGGACTCGGGAAACGGGAAGCAGAGTGCCAAGGGGAAATGCGCACAGACCCAAAGCTTTCCCCAAGCCCTGCAGCCGATGGAGGTCTGCTTAGCCAGCTCACAGCCAGCACCTGCAGCTCATCAGCAGGTGTTGACGTCGGCACAGCAGCAACAGTTGTTTTAGAATCCTGCAAAATACACAGGGTCCCTCTGGATGCCTTTGGTCCCTTGGGTGATGGCATGAGCGCCTTTCTTATGGGGCGGTCGAGTGCTACCATCCAGGGCATCATTGTGCACATGGGGCTCATTGACACGGATTTTATGGGACAGATTTCTGCCATGGTCTCCACACCCACCCCCCCTCTCACTATCCCAAAAGGGACACGGATCGCTCAACTTGTCCCCTTTAAGTCTTCTGTTTGCAGGAGAGCTGACTGATCACGGGGAGATGGTGGCTTCGGATCTACTGGGCCGCCTCCAGTTCACTGAACCGCTGTCCTGACCAAAGAATGTCCTGAGATGAGGTGTACCTTGTCTGTCCCTGGTGCAACACAACCAGAGATCCGTCTCTGTGGCCTTCTTGACAGCGGCGCGGACATTACGATACTTTCCCTTGCTGCTTGGCCCCCACAGTGGCCACTGGACCCTGTGCAGACTTCTGTCGCAGGACTGGGAGGAAATACACGATGCTACGTGAGCCAGCGGCCCGTGATGATCACAAACCCAGAGGGACAGATGGCCATGGTTTGGCCTCATGTTACTTCAACTATTACTGACCTCTGGGGGAGGGATGTTCTGTCCGCGTGGGGGGTGCACATCAGGACGGATCAGGACGGATTTTTGATGGGGGCCACTGCAATGAAGGGCGCAGAGTGTCCTACGCCTCCTTTACGGTGGCTGGTGGACGAACCCGTCTGGGTCAACCAGTGGCCCCTTCCTCAAGATAAATTAGTCGCCCTTCGGAATTTGGTGCAGGAGCAGTTGGACCAGGGTCATCTGGAACCTTCTACCAGCCCTTGGAACCCTCCTGTCTTCTGCATCAAGAAAAAATCTGGGAAATGGAGGTTGCTACAGGACCTCCGAAAGGTCAATGCTGTGATGGAAAGCATGGGAACACTGCAAGTGGGCATGCCGTCGCCTACCATGCTTCCTGCAGATTGGCCAGTCCTCATTGTGGAATTGAAAGATTGTTTTTTTACAATTCCTTTGCATCCCGATGACAGACCAAAATTCGCCTTCTTGGTGCCAGCAATTAACAATGCCGAGCCTACACAGCAATATCAATGGAAGGTGCTGCCCCCCAAGGGTGTCGCAATTCTCTGGCCATATGCCATGCGTATGTGGCCCGTGCCTTGTCTGGAGTTCGTGAGCAGTTTCCTGACGCCCATCTTTATCACTACATGGACGACATCCTGGTGGCTGCGTCCACTCAGGATGAGCTGCTGAGGATACAGCCTCGGTTGCTCGATGCATTGCATTCCTATGGGCTGCAGGTAGCTCCAGAAAAGATTCAGCAGCAACCTCCTTGGGAGTACTTGGTGGTCAAAATTCTGGAACGGACAATCCGACACCAGGAGGTGCAATTTGTGCATTCTGTGAAGACACTGAATGATGTCCAGAAATTGGTGGGTGTCATCACGTGGTTACGTCCATATTTGGGACTGACCAACGCACAGCTGTCTCCTCTATATGACTTGTTGAAAGGAGACTCTGATTTAAAATCACCCCGCACATTGACCCCTGAGGCATGTCAGCAAGCTGTTTCTGCTTGCCAAGTTCATCACATTGATCCTTCCGTTGATGTCACTGTGTTCATCACCACTCCAGATTTCCATCCTACAGGTATCATCGGCCAATGGAGTGAAAAATGGTCTGACTCCCTGCACATCTTGGAATGGGTCTTTCTGCCCCATCAGCTGCAGAAGACGGCAACCACACAGTTTGAGCTAATTGCTCGATTAATAGTCAAATGCCGGCAGTGGTGTTTGCAATTGATGGGTGCAGATCCCGCAAAGATCATACTCCCGGTACAGCGGGAAGATTTTGACTGGAGCCTTGCAAACAGTGTGTCCCTGCAAAGTGCTCTGGAAAACTTTTCAGGGCAGATTGCTCATCATCTGCCCAGCCACGAGCTCCTGAAGGTGGCAAAATGCACAAAGATTTCTTTGCGGCCCAAATATAGCCAGGAACCAGTGCAGGAACCCACCGTCTTCACTGACGGTTCGGGAAAATGGGAAAGGCCATTGTTACTTGGATGGATCTGAGTGGCAGGTCCTGGAAGGTCATGAGGATGGGTCAGCCCAACTGGTGGAATTGAGGGCGGCTGTCATGGCATTCGAGAAATTTTCCCAGGAACCTTTCAATTTGGTCACAGATTCTACCTATGTGGCCGACATCGCACAGCGGTTGGGTTATTCAGTTTTGAAGAAGGTCAGTAATCCTACCTTGTTTCAGTTACTGAAAGCCTTGTGGGGTGCAATCCAGGCCCGAGTTCATCCATACTATGTTCTGCATGTAAGGAGTCACACTGATTTGCCAGGGTTTGTAGTGGAAGGTAACGCGAGGGCTGACAAATTGGCTAACCCAGCCTGGGTTAGCACCTCAGCCTGACATACTCACGCAGGCCAAAGCATCGCATGGGTTTTTCCACCAAAATGCACGTACCCTGCAGAAGCAGTTTCATTTGATGCCAGCTGAGGCTTGTGGCATTTTCGGGTCATGTGATGACTGTCACGCGCTTGCTGCACCTTTGCCGGCAGGGGTAAACCCCAGAGGCCTGAGGGCTTTGGAGCTTTGGCAGACCGATGTCACCCAGATTGCCGAGTTCAGCCGGCTCAAATATGTGCATGTCACGGTGGACGCGTTCTCCTCTGCGATGTGGGCTTCTGCTCACACTGGAGAAAAGGCCCGCGATGTCATTGCCCACTGGAGTCAGGCCTTTGCCGTTCTAGGCGTACCTTCCACTGTGAAAACGGACAATGGTCCTGCTTACGCATCGCGGAAGGTGCGGCAGTTCCTGCAGTCATGGGGTGTGTCACACAAGTTTGGTATCCCTCATTCTCCAACTGGTCAAGCTATTGTAGAACGCGCTCATGGCACTCTGAAGCAGGTTCTATAAAAACAAAAACGGGGAATGCAGGGTGAAACCCCTCACAGTCGTTTGGCAAAAGCTTTGTTCACCATCAACTACCTTACGGTGCTGCAAAACTCAAATAATCCTGTCATCTCAAATCATTGTTTCTCATGGCAGGGTTTGGACAAGATGCAACAGCCTCGAGCGAAGGTTCAGGTGCGGAATTTAGTCACCAAAGAGTGGGAAGCGCCCTATGACCTTCACACTTTGGGACGTGGGTATGCAAGCGTAATCACAGATACTGGGACGCGCTGGGTACCTTCAAAGTGTGTTCGTCCTGACCTGCGACCACAGAGACAGAACCTGGCCAACAGGAAAAATGGAAGCCGTGACCAAACTGAAAGTCAGGGTGAATCATCGGGTGATGACTCTGATGCAGACAACGCGAGTGATCACTCCGATGATTCTTCCATGAGTGGGCACTGAATATTGTTCATATTTTTTCCTTTTCAACATTGTTCATTTTTCTTTTTCCTTTCTTTTTTAAACGGAAAAAGGGTGAGATGTTGTCTGGGTTTTTGCCGTTCTCCTCTGTCTCCTTTAAGGAGTTTGTAAAAGTCTTGTTTTTAGCCTTCTGTGTCTTTGGAGTCAGATACACTTTCATATAAACAAGCCATTTGTTATGGTGAAATCTAGAGATGTTTACATTCTTTTCATAAAGGAGGAGACTGTTGATGGACTGCTGCATGGTCCAGTGTGGATGAAGAAGATTTTCTTCCTCCAGTCCATGATCGCTGCTGGAATTGGATAAATGCTGATTCTGTAAATAAAGCCCTTCTTCTTTCCACCTCGGACATCACAAGGTGTGGGTGTGAGTTCTTGTGTCGGTTGCGACACTGTCCCAAGAAGATGAAGGGCCTACGTCGTACATTTTTTGTGGTTCTTTCATAGAAAAAAGATTGTCAAGAAGCACTACAAAAGACAAAATTCTTTCCTGAAAGAATAATTGAGACTCATAAAAATCATCAATTGTCATTGACTCATAAAATCATAGAATACTTTGGGTTGGAGCAGATCTTGAAGATCACTCAGTTCAAACCCCCTTCTCCTTAGATATCTTCCCGTAGAGCTGCTCCATCCAGCCTGACCTCAGACTGAAATGCTAATAACTCAAAAAACACAGCCATTTGCAAAAACAGCAGGTGCTCTGTAGAGGCCACGTTTGTGCCTCCAGCTGAAGGGGAGAAGGAAGTTTTGGGTGTGTGGGGGTGAAACCTCTGGCCTACAAGAGAACAGCCCCAGTGCAAAGGTGCACACCCACCACCAGAGGATCAGCAGGACCTCTGTTTAACAACAAGCTGGGTTTTGAGCCAGATAGGAAAGAAAGTGGATAAGAAGCTGATCCTGCAAGGTGGGATAGTACTTTTTATCATGCTAATTCCTTTCTTTACACAATTGGCTCAGGTATAAAAATCCCCAAGGTGTCAGGTCATTCACATTCACACACAGACAGGCCTGAGGGTATTCATCCCTTCTGAGGGCTACAACTGGCTTAACTGTGAGGCAGAGGCACCAGCCATGTCTTAGGAGGGGAACATAGGCCACCGAAGACCCCAGAAGCATTCCTGGAGTAATATCTGGAGCCTTTGATCAGAGGACTGCTTGTGATGTACAACGTAACATCAGAGAGTGTACCTGCCTCTCCCCAGGCGGTGGTATCAGGATGTTCCCACCTGAACCTGGTACCTGAACCTGGTATATAACCCATCACACATCATCATATGGGCTTCCACCATCCCCAACAGATCTAGACTGTGACCCAAAGGTCATCTAATTTGCAACAATCAAGTCTTATCCTTGAATCCACAGGTGGTGATATCTTTCCTCTCTTATATCTACTGTTAGCCTTTCTTTCTTTTCCTTATATATTTTCCTAAGTGAGACATTTATATTTTTTTTGTTATTTCATTTCTATAGATAATAACCAAAATGGCTACACACCCTCTTTCATTTGCAACCAAATTGTTCTAAAATTAACATGCTATATCTATTTCCCTCTCTCTCTCTCAAAGCACTAGTTATTCTGTGTTCTCTCATGCTACTCTGCCCCAAAGTATCTATTAACAAGAACCTCAGTTATCCTTGCATTTGTGGGGGGTTGTAATGTGGCCACTCTTCAAAGGCTTAAACATTTCCAGGGATGGGAACATCCACAGCTTCTCTGGGCAATCTATGCCAGTGCTCAGTGCTCAGCACCCTCATGGTAAAGAATTTTTTCCAAGTATCAAATCTAAATTTACCCTCTTTCAGTTTGAAGCCACTGCTCCTTTTCCTGACACCACATGCTCTTGTAAAGAGTCTCTCTCCATCTTTCTTGCAGGCTGACTTCAGGTACTGAAGGTACTGAAAGGCTGCTATGTGATCTCCCCAGTCTTCTTCCAAGGCTGAATAAACCTGATTCTCTTAGTCCTCAGAGGAGGGTTGCTCAATCCCTCTAATCATTTTGGTGGCCTCCTCTGGACTTGCTCCAACAGGTTGATGTCCTTCCTTGCTGAGGACCCCAGAGCTGGATACAGCATTATAGTTCAGAGAAAGGGCACATATTAGATGATGCAGAGGTGTTTGAGAAAAAAAACATTGCAAGGACTCAAAATTGCTCCTATTTAACAACCTACTCAGGATATTTTAGATTCTTAAGGGTGAAGACAGATTTCCTTGCCTCTCATGCCATTACCACAGTAATGGTAATGCCCCTGTAAGTCATAAAACTACAAGAGAGATGCAGTGAGAATAGATCACCAGATCATATGAAAACCATACAGTTATGTGCTGTAGTTAGAGTTCCTCTGTAACCAGACAGTTAGGACTGCCCAGCAGGAAAGAAATATGCTCTCTAAGTCTCAAATATTTCAATGCCACCAAGGTGGCTCAGTATTTCAGAAAGAGATAACAAGAGAACCTAAATGCTCCATGGTAATTTCATGTCTTCTCAAGAAATCTTACTTCCACAGTGTGAACAAGAGGCTTGGGAAACAGATGACAATCATGATTGATTCAAAATGTAGGAAAAGAGAAGATTATCTTTTGAATTGCTGAGGCTTTGTTTGGGTTTTTTAATGTGACAGGTAGAGTCAGCTTTGTCACAGTTTTCTGCAGACAAAATTCAGCTAGCCATTTGGTGTGTTCCTTCTGCGTGTTCCTTTACCAATCTGCTACATTCCAGTTGGCTACCATTCTACATACCTAAGAGTACAAGTCTGTGCCTCCACGTTCACATTCTTCCAGCTGCAGACATGCCCAGAATAAAATATACAAACACTTGTCCCAGGACAGGATCAGAAATTTTCCTCCAGACTAGGCATAGAGAAAAGAAATGACTGGTCTGGAGGCCAAGGTTAGCAAAATTCAGCCTGATGGAAGAAGGCTGCCCACGTCTCAGAACAATTTGGTTTTTGATACCATTTTCCTCTATGCTTCCTGACACAGTAAGTGAAGGAACCCTCAGCAATCCTTGTCCTTAAGCCACATCTCTCACAGCAGTGCACAGTAGCAGTCAGTACAACTGACTACACAGAGAGGTAATTATCTTGCCTCCCTCCTGTGTAGCCAGGATCATCTTCCATCTCTTCCCCTTGAGGTTATTCTGAGCAGCTTACAGCTATCAGTCCGCACAGCTGCAGTCTGGAACACGCCACTGAACCCAAGTGCTATGGACATGACCAGCAACAGACGTGGAGGAAAAGCACCTGCTGAATCTCCAAGCCCAAAATCCAAACACTTTTGACTTAAAAGAGAAACCAGATCATCTGTCTGGGCTGATGGAATACAGACCACTGAGTCTAAGTAGGCCATGGCACACTGCATTGTTACACTTGCATTATGTGCAGTTCTCTTTTCTACTATTGTTTTCAGAGAAGCAGTGTCATAATAAATAGACCGAGGGAGAACTGCTCATTTTTCAGCTGCATGAAAACACTCCAAAGGGCATGTTTTGTTTCACAGCTCTTCTCTTCCACTCTCTTCACCCATCAAGTTTCTTTCCAAAATAAACACTCCTTCATTCCATTACAATAATACATTCTTTTTATATGCAGATCAAGCTTGTAAGAAGGACTGGGAGAGACCCATGAGCTATGGATGCCAGTATCATCCAATTACACACACATTATCATTCTCTGTCTTGAAAGCAGTCTGCTCTTTCCTGGTCATGTCTATATTGGAAAGCCATTGCAGAGTAGCCTGCTCTTAACAGAGCCTCCTTAATTCCGTGTTACACTGGGTGGTTTTGGTTTTATTGTTGTTTTTTGGTTGGTTGGTTGGTTTTGGTTTGGGTTTTTGTTTGTTTGTTTGTTTGTGGGGTTTTGTTTGTTTGTGGAGTTTGGTTTGTTTGTTTTGGTTTTGTGGGGGGTTTTTTGTGTTTTTTTTTTGTTTTGTTTTGTTTTGGGGTTTTTTTGTTTTTTTTTTTTTTTTTTGTGCTAGATTTATCTTTCAGTTGTAATGCCATCACCCTTGATGAATAGACATTTGAAGTATTTTTAGATGCCACTTATATCTGCTCTTGATCTGCCACCCTGAAAGATCAAAAGGACATGGGCTTTCCTTAACATGACACATTCTCCTCTTGTTTTTCCTGCCTGGTAAGGTACACTCTTCTCCTTATCAGTCCCATTTTCAATTAAGATCTTTGAACACGGGTGACCAGGTTTGTACTCACTATTCTAGGCAGGGTCTCACCAGTGCCTTGTATAATGAATGGCAGCAATACTTCCCTATTTCTGCAGCAAATGCCTCTCCAGACACATCCTATATCACATTTGTCTTTTTCATGGCTGTCTCCCACTGGCACATTGAGCCTACCTAGAACTCCTAGCTGTTTCTCCTCCTCTGTCATTTCCAGATGATGAGCACCTGTGAAACTTGGTAAAGCAGAAGGGTCACCTGCACAGAGGACTGCTCCTACTGCATCTCTTTATTTAAGACTGCTCAGAGAAAGGCGGAGGCATAAGTGAGTCTGTAACAGCTGTCACAGCAGTTGTTACAGCCAGCAAAATCCTGTGAATGCTTCCCATTCCCATTCACCGAGCAACCCCTGAGAGAAAGACCAAGCCATAAGCAAGAGCATCTTTGGAGCACTGAACACCAGCTTCAGGAAGGGTCTCAGTGGGGGAGGAAAAGTGATAAAATATCGTTGGAGTCACACACAACCTGCAAGAAACTCTAAAACTGATATGATGTAAAGAAGCTATTATAATTATTCTTAGAAGCTTGGATGAAATAAGCTAATTTGCAATGGAGGTGGGAATGTTTTTTTATTCAGGCAAAGATGTGTATAGGTAAATGGGAGGATGGCATTAACATTTCTTTAAAAAAATATTTTCATTGCAATATTAACATCGCTGCTCACATGAGGTTATAAAATGAGCGGATATTTTTGATAATGTTTCATGTGTTGGAGACGAGAAAGCCTGGTAACTATCCTCATTCTTTCAGCCACTGTTTTTTTTATTAGGTGGTCAGACATGCCATCATTAATATCACAAGAGGATTCATGCTTATTTATTCTGAAATGAGTGCAAATTGGACTTCATACCTAATACCTTAAAGCCATGCTGAAACACAAGATAGTCTATTACCTTTGTATCATATATTTTAGGGGTTTTTTTCTCCCCACTCTAGCAGAAGACTGACAGTTTATAACACAGCAGTGTGACTGCCTCATTTGCACATTTACAGTGCTTGATAAGGAGTTGAAATGCTTGATTCCCCAGAGGTCCTGCTTGTTCTTTTCCCTACAGAAAATGCCTCCCTATATTTCAATACAGCTATGACAAATTTTTCAAAATAATGGATAGCTAGCCTTTAGATAATGCTTTCGTGAAGAAGAACATAAAAACACTTTACACAGGGCTCATGCAAATCATTTCACTAGGTGTCAGGCAGCACAGAGCACAGGCTAGAATCAGAAGCAGAGCAATCCATTCCATGTACCACCTCTTGCCCATGGTCCTGGGACCAGAGTTGTCCTTAATCACCATTTTTTCATCAAATGTGTCCTAAATTACAGTAAAAAAAATAAAGACAAAATTGCTGAAACCCCTTGAATTTGAACCCCTAAACCATACTGGACGGACAGAACATTAAAACATGTTAAAATTCCATATTGTTTTGCTCAGGAAATGAGGTAACACCTTTGTCCACCAAATCAAGCTGTTTTCCTCCAATGTTAATAGCATTCTCTAAACCCTAACTTCTAATAGCAGCTGTATCACCTATTCTCATTTCTGGCATTACTGTGGATTGTGCTACAGCACATTTGTTATAAAATGCTTCAAGTATAATGACAAAAAACCCAAGAAAATTACTTCTTCAAGCACTAGAATTAGGATATTTTTTAAAGACAGATTTAATTGAAAGGTAAAGGTTAGCTTAAAATTCTTCCACCCCTTCTTTTATTTGAATATGAAAAGAAAGTGGAATACAGATGCTTACATTGATATGATGTTAAAAGACAGTTTGGGTCAATATAATTACTGTAGAACAGCAAAAATTTTTTTTTTAAATCCTTAAATATTTGTACTTACTGATTTTAACCTTCAGATACATTTTAGCATTAGGTGCAAACTACAGATGCAGAAGTAACCACTAGACAGTCCCTCTCCTTAATTTGTACACTGTGCATATGACATCACAGGCTAATCTCTCTCAAAACAAGGAAAAATTTATTTCTGCAATGTTTTAGAACATAACCATGCGAATCAAAGTGACCCCACAGAAGAGTTTCTTTACACTCCATGGCAGGTTTATGGACATGTTGTAAATGTCAGATTACACCATTTTTAATAATAAAAAAAGACACTATAATACTGTTTCCTTGTAACTGGGACAGAAAATCATTTGGTAAGAGTAAGAACATGTATTGGTTTTGACATAAAAATTTCTTGCTGTGCAGTGGAAACATTGTAGTCCAAATACTGGAAGAAACATGAAATCTCAAGGGCTATGTTCAGTAACTCTTGGTTCAAAAGCAGACGTGGCAGGTACATTATTTAAGAGCTTGTCAGAGATGATCTTCTACAGCACACCACTCCAGGATTCATCTCCTGCTATGTCTGGAAAGGGGATTCTTATGTAAATATATGGGTGGCTGTATATCAAGCCTAAACTGCTCCACCCACTTCAACACCACCATGGTCACTGCAAAATATTAGTATCAAAAAAGCTCTCCAGTACTGAAGGCAACTACCCTCCTACAGACCATGTGAGAACAGCTCTTTGGATGAGCTATTCAGAGAGCATTTGCTCTGAAAAATTCGAAGTGGCATTTTTCTCACTAGCCATACTTGATGTTCTAAAGTGTTTCTGTATTGCTGTATGCAGTGTTAATTTGGTGCCACAAAGATGTAGTATATTCAATGTAAATGAGAAACAGTGCAGCACAAGTTCTGCTTTGAATTTCCTGACTCCTGCATATACAGAAACTGTATTTAATTTTATTCTATTGTATTCTATTTTATACTTTTATTTTGTCTTCATTTTCTTTCACAACACAAATCCTTGAGTAGAAGCTAGTCACATCAAGATTTCAGTTGAATGATCAGAAATAAATAGGGTAGTAACAGAAGAAGCATTTATTTGTGCCAAGGACCTAGCATATTTTTGTAAAATATAGTCCAGGCATATGTAGACCTGCATAGATACCTTCCTGTTTCTCCCACACACCTATCAACATTTCAGGAAGAAGAAATTTTATATGTTCTTCAGGTGCCAGAGCTTAATGCAATACACAAAATCCAATTTGAACTCTCCCAGTACAGACTTAAAATCTCTCATACATGAAAATAATAATGGCTAGTAAAGTAAATCTTAGTTTCTTTTTATGTAAGGAGGAGCTTAAGAAATAGGAGAGAGAAATTGCTTTTGACTAAAAACAGAGAAATATAATTTAAAATTGCCTATATTTAGAAAACACTGGCATGGTAGGAAATGTTCCCTTTAAATGTACCTATACTGGCCAGTCAGAAAAGATATAAAAATCAAAAGAAATGTCTTCCTTAATCAATTACTGTACTCAATAAGATTTGAGAAGGAAAGAGTACAGAGAAAGAGATGCTTGCACCTTGCATTTGGAATACATTTGCCACATGTTTGTGGCACAAAACACATCTGCATTAAAATACTTTACAAAAAATAGCGCTGTGCAGTTGCAAACAAAACTAATGAATGAAAAGGGAAGATGACCCTATGCATAGGGTACAAAAATGTAAGTATGCATAACTGAAAAACATAAAGTAGCTTTGTACCATCTCTCACATCAGCCCTGAAAGGGAAAAAATCAGGATGACTACACATTTATTTAACTGCAGTAATACTGGATTAAAGCATTTGATTCCTATACTGCTTACAAGCCATCAATACAAACATTAATAAGCAGATATATGTCAGGCTGCTTCAGAAGTATATTACCTTACTGTCAAAACTAGTTCTGTTACAAATTCAGGTGTATGCAATGTTTTATTCTTTTTCAAGAAATGTTTTATCTTAGATGTTTTAACTAATCTCATGCCTGAACTACTACATAAAAATACAACATCTTCTCTAAGTGCTAAGCAGGTGGTTTCTCTTTTTCTAGTAAATGGTCTACACCCTAGCCTTTTATATTTTTGAATGGCTTTGAAAAGATAAGGTGTCTCCAATATGTTTGTAACCAGTAAATTCTATTTCTTCAGACAAGAGTAAATATTAACACATGTACCTGCATGTACCATGTTTACTTTTATGGGGCATTAATATATTAAGTAGCAAAGAGTCTTAGTATAAGTGAAACTTTACATTATTCTGAGGGACGTCTGGAAAACTCTTCACTGTTAACTCTAAGGAACTGATAGCTCTGAGAGAAACTTGCCTCTACACCCTCCTCCATCAAGCATCAACAATCACTCAGAGTACAAGTGAATGACTTCAACTTATGTCTTGTTTTGGCATTTCAAGAAAACCCAAAATATTTCTAAGCTTGGGTTCATCTACCAGCAGTCACCACAGGCTGCCATATCATGACAGGCTCGCATGCTTGGGGATTTCCACCGTGCACAGCATCATTTCAGAAATGGGTTATAGAACAACAAAATTCAAAATTTCCCTTGGGTTTTTTTCATTTCCTTTTTTTCCTATTACATAGGAAACAGCATAACTCCTCCCTCTGCCCCATCACCCAGCAGTGCATGAATGAATTTTCCCTAGTTTACTTTAACTTCTGTTCCTTAACTTCAGGAAGCTGGGCTAAATCCTTGATCTAAACCCAAAGGTCAGTGAGAAATCTGTGTGAACACACTTTAGGTCTGGATGAGGAAACCTTGGTGTGACGCTGCAGTGCAACACCCCTCCCAAATCCTGAGCTCTACATACTCACCAGGCATGTGAGCAATAATGGTCCTCAACTTCACTCTCTCCCAAGGTATGGGATAACACAGGTATGTCAGATGGGAAACCATGAAACTGGGAAGCAGCAAACCCTTAGGTGAGAAGTGAAGTCTGATGCCTCCAAGTGTTCAGAATCAGTGCAGTCAGGCAACTTGAGAAACTATAAATTCACAGATTTCACTATCTCACCTGAAACTCGACATTGTGTTTCAGTGGCAAAACCACCAGTATCTGTAGTGGTATGTTTGTGCGACTGTACGGCTGCACATGTGACTGAGATTATCACACACACAGTGAGAGAGGGGAAAAAAAATGAAAAAGAAAAATGCATCTTAGAAGTTACTTATGTTTAATGCTTAAAAGTCTGAATGCACAAACAATAATCTACCATTATAGAAGTACTGGTGGTCAATACAATGCATTAGAACTATGTACAATGACACAGTTTAGTATCAAAATCTTTCTACAATGTAGAGTATTACGAAACTGTTAATGACATCAAACACTAAGCACTTAAGACACCATTTTTTGCTACCACATTTGGAACTTCAATAAACAGTCCATTTTAACTTGCAGCATCAATCCATTTCTAGTATGAAATTAAGTAATTTTCTACTTATACAATAAGATTTATCTACACGGGTCTCTTGATTTTGATCCATAGCAGCAAAGGCACTGTACATCAGCAGATCCACAGACTTAAAGATTTTTTTTAAAGCATTCAAAAAAAAAAAAAAAGGTCACAGATCATAGTTTAACAGCAACAACAACAACATAAAAAGATAACACGTTGTCTCTGGCACAATGGCTCAGTCTGCGTCCATTTTAGGGACATCCAATCAAGACTTGGATTGAACTGCTGGCGAACAAAGCAAGTCCTTATCCCAATGAGAATCCATTCCTTTTTGTATGTTGGAATGAGTACTCTTGTAAATCCTACCTCAGAGGTCATTGCTTTTGTAGTTTGTATATTGGTAGGCATCCATTCTTATTTCAGTGCAGTTTCCAAAGAACATATCAAATATTTTTCATAATCTCTTGTAATTGAAAAATTGCCCAAAGACACATATCCCCATTTTCAAGGAAACATTGCAAAAGTTTCCAGAAGTAACAAAGGTGATTCTTTGAGGCAACTTATTGTACTCTCTACAATATAACAAAGAGAGGTGTTTATATTAAAAAACCTAGCTTGACACCTAAAATGCTTTATGTTTATCAACAGAAAAGCATTGAGAACAAATCTGTACACAAGATGCTATATTAACATTGCAAATATATAAATTAGCACATTCTTACTTAAAGTGAATTTAATTTAGATGTGAACTGAATTTGCCATTCATCACAGGCATGTAGATCACTGGCTACAGTTTGCAATTTCCTAAGTTTCCAAGACTGTCTAAAATAGTTAAGATACAGCATCTTCCCACCAAATAGTTATACTGTAATAACACTTAGAGGTCTCATCCAAGAACAGGACTAAAAAATATAACAAAGTTTATTTTTTAAATAGAAACTACAAGTCTATTTAGTGTAATTTTAACTATCTTTTGAACATCCTTCTCCAAGATCCCCAATTTATCCATCTGCAAAAACACAAATATATGATGCATCTTTCAAACTAAAGCCGGGCCAGACAGCTTTATTTAGTCAGTTCATTGTTAGAAAGCCTTCTTTAAACAAAATAAATACATTACAGCTATAATACATAATTAAAGAGTCAAGGTTACCATTAAGTATGCTTATTCCATCTTCTTCCAAGTAGATATCTGACAATTTGGTATCACAAGTTCTTAATGAACATTTGCAAATCAATAGCAAGTTAAGAAGGTAAAAACAAATTCTACAACTGTAATGAGCATTTAAATTTTCAGTTTAGAACAAAAAAAAAAAAGGAATATACAGCAAAGTGCTAGGAGAAGGAGTTCTGTCTGCATTCAGATTTGTCTCTAATAAATAACTTCATAGACTGTAGCTTTCTTGTCCCCAGAGCCAGTGACAATGTATTTGTCATCCACAGAGATATCACAGCTAAGCACAGATGAGGATTCTTTGGACTACAAGAAAAAAGAAAAAGAAAAAGAAAATTACATCTTTCCAATCCTTCAATCCTGAAGGGCTTGAAGATTAATTGGAAGAATTTATAGATATGGAATACATGAAAAGCTCATTAAAGTATCAGTACCATAGTGGCATTTTTTTAAAATACTTTTGTTCCACAGAAAGATCTACTGTAAAATAAAGCAGTGTTAGAAAGGGAAGTGAATATTATGGACCTAGAGATAATCTATCAATCTAACAAATAGAAGTAGTCCTTTCTATATACTTTACAAGGAATGAGCATTTATTAATATTTTATGCATTTGATTTGCATAAAAATGAATGAAAACCCATCTTCTTCCCACTTCTTTTGTTGTAAACAAGAAATTCACACAGAGAAACACTTCAAAGCCCTACCTACCCATAGGTATGAAACAAAGAGACTCCACAGAAATAACTGTATCTCCTCTCACTACTTCCCCAACACAAGAAGACAAAAGCTTTGCACAAAGGAATTTGCGTTATCACAGAGGACACAAGTAGGAAAAGACACCTTGGTGGAAGAGGATAGACAACAAGTGTGTAGGAGCTGGATGGGACATAGGATACAGCAGGTTGCAGTAGCTCTTTCTCTTCTGGCTTTGCTGTCTGTTCTAACATGAAGTGTATGCATTGCCACATTTACCTTGCTGTTTCAGTGCATGTTTTCTTTACATTATATATGTCCACATAACTTTCTGCCTGTTACCACAAGAGCTAAACACTTCCCAATCATGCCATGTTTTGGCAAAGACATCTCTGCTCACTGCACTAGAAACCTCTTTATCTACCCCTCCATAAGAAATCTGTACTGGAGTTTTTAACATCACTTTTAAGGGGGATGTGCTCTTGTCAGGATGATTTCAGCTGTCTGTGGGGGATGGTTCTAAAAATGAATAGTCTCTACTATGAAAACTTAGACCCTGCCTTTCTTATACTAAGATAAACTGCACTGTCTCCAAAAGTAGGAAGATGACAGGCATCACTATAAATGAGATTGGTCATTTAAACTAGAGCCAGTTAAACAGTTAAATTTAATAAAAAAATTTCCAACCTAGAGGTGCCTGCAGGTGAAAGAACGGAAAGACATGCCAAAAATCCCACTTTTCTATAGTGGCACTGAAGTGCCATTAAAACTGGGCACAGAGGGACTATATACAGTTTACAGCTTCCAGTTACACTGCAATGGGCCCCTCCATACCACCTCAGTTTTCAGCTCAGGAGTCTGCTAGTCCAATCCATCAACACACCTCATCCAAGAAAAATACACATGTTGAATATGACTTTCACTGGTTTCACTACAATCTGGACCTTCAGTGACTGTTCACTTAATGACATGACTTGGGTACTGTATTTCACCAATATGCAGAAGGTGAGAAAGAAGGGTACTAAGATCAATTTTGGATTAAAGGGCTACTTTACTATAAGAGCTGAATTAGTGAAATAGTAGAAAGGACAAAAGCATTCCTTTCTCTAATTACAGACAAACTCTTTAAGGAGTACAGTAATTAGCTGCATTTCCACCTGAAAATTCCTTAGGCTACTGACAGACCCTAAGATGTGCAGCTCTACTGCACTGTAATATATGTGGAAAATAGCTTTCATCAGATTATTACCTGGAATATACTGGCTCCATAAGGTGTTCTCCAAGCATTAAGAAGATTATCTTTTCCAGTGCTTACAAACCATTTGCCTGCAACAGATTGTTTAAATGTTATTGCTGCATTTTGTTTTCAAGGAATACACCTCAAGAAACAGATGACTGTAACAACAAAGCACTCACGCATATCCAAAAAACAGTAACATTTTCATCTGGTTGCACTATGATGTTCCATCACAAAATAAGCAGTACATAGAAAAAAGCAGTCAGATAGAGTTTTTTAAATAACCTTAACATTTAAATTTAATACCTAATTTTTAACTATACTGTAGTTTAATAACTATATTGCACTTTAAATTAACGGTAAACTTGAATGAAATTTTCATGAAAAAAACCACTGATATGGAGAGATTTGCTTACCACAGTGAGCAAACTTGAGTGACAACACACAGCTCTCATGAAGATGCAGCTGATACTTGTCTGGCTTAGTAACGTGCAGCACCTCGACATTGCTGTTCTCCATTCCTACTGCCAACCACTCACCAGTTGGACAATAGCCCAGTGAGAAGATCTGTAATTAGCATAGCACATGCTTTAATCACTAAAGGAATGAGCTTCAGATATTCAAAGCTGACCCTTGTTACACTGTTAGCACTATGCAAACTCACATTTTCGGTCTACTGCAGTTTTAAAAACACGATAATCCAATTACTACAGTAATCAAGATGAATTAGTTCATGCAAACACAGCTGCAAAACTATGCTATTAAATGTTATTAAAACTTCAATAGCGAAGTACTGAATCAAACTATAAAAGTTAATGTCCAAGCTTATCTGACAGCATTTAAAATATTTTCATAAAATATTTTTGAACTTGAATATACAGAGATGGAAACAGATTGCAGAGAGGAACATTTTAATCTGGCACTTGTTTTATGAAACCGATTCTGCCTTACTCTCATGGGAGAGGTACTAATCTGTCAAACAGTCATAATCCAGAAGACATTTAGCTGCCACAAGAAAAAAACAAAAAAAACCTAAAATGAGAGTATGGAATATGAGACTAAGAAATTCTTTGGAGTTCTCTTTGAGACTGCTTTTTTGGCTTATAAAGGAGAAAAAAATAAAAGTGCTTATGTGTTTAAAAAAAAAAAAAAGAGAAAATTTTGTTAACATGCCAAAGGTTCTGAGATTGAACCTGTGATGTGAAGTCATGTTGCTGTAGCTGTCTCCCTTCTCTGAGATCCCAGGATCTGACTGTATTGTCCAGACCTCCTGTCCATAATTTGGTGCCATCATTAGAAATGTCAATACAGCTTGCTCCATCTGTGTGGCCCTGAAATTGCCTGAAAATATTAAAAGAAGATCAGCACATTTGAGCAAAAATACAAAATAACTTCTTTCAGTCCTTCAGCTGTATCTCATATTCCAACAGCAACCCCAAATTAACACAAACTCTGGGACAATCACGTGAGTTTTGTGATGAATTGATGATGTAATCAGGCCAGACAGCTAATCTGATTTCAAAAATATCACTTTAAGAGTCAGGTACTTTGGAAATCTTTGCTGCTGGCTGTGTGATACCCACTACTCAACTTAAAATAGTCATTTCCCCGGAAGACTGTAGCATGATCAGCAAAATTACCTAGTTTAAGAAAAAATATGCAGGTCACTGAAGTTTAAAAAAAAGAGCAGTCTAAATGGTAACATCAGGCAGTAAAAGCTTGACTTTACATGCAACACTGATATTACACGTAACAAGCATGTGCAGGGCACAGAGAAGCTCTGCATGACCAGCTCTTAACTTACCATGTATCAGTGTTGAGCACCAACCCATACTCCCGAAAGCCTAAGTCTGCAATGCAGTAATTTACACATATCCTTACCCAAGACTTATTTGCTGGATCTCTAATTAAAGAGTGAGAGCAGTGTAATGCATGGCACCAAAGAAAAGCATCTGTTCAAGGAATCTACACCAGTATTGACATCAGATGATATTTAGGGAACTATAGTTATGGGCTGATCAAAAGGTCTGGAACTATGAAACCCTCAAAACCTAAAAATAATCATATAGACTTTTGTCAAGGTGTTACTACGGCTATGCTGAACAGCAAAATACTACAAGCATCTATACATAGAGAGAATAGAATATATGTGCAAAAGCACATTTATAGCTTTATCTAAGGAATTTTTCACAACCTTACGATCCAGTTTGGTCGACCTACCTTACTAAAGTCTGGTTATGCAGATCCCACACTGCAATGTTGCCATCACTACAGCAAGAGAAGCAGACCTTGGAATCAGGGCTGATAGCTAGGGCATAGCAAGCTGGAGCAGAAGATGTCAGCTCTGCCTTGATGCGAGGAGTTGGAGCTGCCAGGTCCCAAATGGATAACGTGCTGGCTTCCCCACCAACAATCAGGGTGCGGCCGTCAGGGAGCAATCTGCAGGAACGGATGTAGTTGTCTCTGTTCTGTGGAGACAGAAGCCATCAAGAGATTACTCATGAGGAAAGAAAACAGCATTAACATGAGAGCAGAAATCCATAAAAGTATTGTATTCCCTCCTGGTTTTAATGAGCCATTTATACGTATGACAATGATAAAGTGTATTAATGCCAGAAAATTACATGACATTAGGGAAGTACTTCAACTTGATCTACAAAATTGGGTAGTGAGAGATATTTAATCTTAATTAGCATCAAAACGCAAAGACCTGAACCCAGCCCAAAACAATTCAAGATAGCTGAATTTGACAGCTGGTGTGGAAAGTTGCATTTTCATACTCTGTTTATTTCAGCACATTACCCTCTCAGCATGGGGGAGTACCAAATTCCCTGCACACTTTCCCCCTTCCCATTCCAGTGAGACTTGCTGCCACCGTCTAGGAGATGTCAGAGGAAAATATTTGGGCAATTTTCCTCATTTGTGTAGCAACTTGTGTAGCAATTCATTATAAGTCTACACGTGCCACACAGTTCTCATTTTACTGCCTCTGTAACAAGCAGCAACATCTCACCAAGAACTGGTAAATGACAAGAGAAAAGCTGCTAACAATAGTTCATCTTGTTAGCACATTCAAATAATTTGTGAATAACACTCAGGGATATTTTTAATTGCCACATTAAGACAGGTCAATGCATTCATACACATACACAGACACAAAATGCGTGACACAATCCCCAAATATTCTCAGAGAATACAGCTGCGAGACAGCAATTTTTAGCATGATAGGGTATCAACAAGCTGTAAAATTGCCAGCAAATGTCAAAGTTTATAAACAATATTTGCTGTGCTGTCTTTGATCTTTCTTCCTACCAGAATTTAAGGATATTAAAAATGTTTCAACTCATTGTGGGGGAAAACAGCCCATAAGCATGGTGAGGAACATACTTAAACCTCAGTTCTAATAGAAAAAACAAAATTACAAATGCCATACCAACCTCTGATACCACAATAGAAATAAAATACCCATTTGCCCTTTACACCTTAGTGGAATCACTGCAACCTTAACACAGCATCCTATCTTCTTTCAGAGTTGTATGCTGCTGTACACTTACCAGGCAGTCCAGCTGAGAGACAGGGCTCTTGTTGCCAGGGTGGCTGATGTCCCAAACCTTGACACACCCCTTCCCACCTGTGTACACGTGTCTGGTGGGGTTGCTGATGGTAACTGCACACACAACTTCCCCGTGGTTCAGGGTGTTGATCTGACGGGCATGGCGAGGGATTCCTGGACCGATGAGGGCATCAGGAGGGAAAGGAACTGGCTGCATCTGACCATCTGCACTTACATGAAATGAGTATGCTCTGAGGGGAAAGAAATTAAGGGGGTGATTCACTTCAAAGCTGTTTAGGAAAACAGAACCAAAGATGTGCTTCCACTGCAGGCATTAAGGTTGTACTCTCAGCTCAATTTTTTCACAGACATTTCACAGAACATTTTGAGCTGGAAGGGACCCTCAACCTCAAGGATTGTGGGGTCCAGCCCATAAGTGAATGGTCGTATGGGGACTGAACACATGACCTTGGTGTTATTAGTACCATGCTCTACTCAGCTGGGCTAATATCAGGTATCATATGTATGGAAAAAACCATTCATTTATCTATAGTATAGCCCTCAAAGCACAAACACAGGTGCTCAGCTTTTAATGTGAAAAATCAAGCACCAATCAAATGAGCTCTTACAACTCACATTATGATGATTTCTGGCATGAGTGAGGCTGCACGACACCACCCTTAATTTTGGATGGGGATATCACTGCATGCAGAGAAGGGAAGGAAGGTTGGGTCAGGGCCCCCTGGAAAACAGAAATAGTTGGCTGGTTGCTGCCAGAGCATGGTGGGTAGCTGCGTGCCAGGGGACATTTGGCTGCTCGCTTTACTGACTCTTATGTGGCAGCTTCAGCTGGCCTGCTGCCAATCTGTCCTGAATGTGCTGTGGGTCCCAGGCCCCTTGAGCAAAACTGCTCAGCACTGTACCTAAGGGTGCAGTGAAACTTCCACCAACACTGAGGAGTTAAGTCCTCGAGGCACAGTTTCTGACAGCTGACATGACAGACCAGCAAAAATGTACTGCAATGGAATTTTTTGTTTCGTGGGTTGTTTTGGGTCTGGGTTTTTTTGGTTTTTTTTTTTTTTGTGGGCTCGACACAACTGTTACAGATCCCAATTTCTCTTGCCAAAATCAGGCCTCTCACTGAGAAAGAATCTGTTCTGTGATTGCCACTTATGCCACCTGTGAATAACCTATCAACAGCTTTATCTCAAAGTATTTTCCAGGGAGAACAGTTAGGTTGTGAAATTGCCTTGTTCTGAGATGCTACCTGATAGATCACGTCTATTACAAGAGCACAACATTTTTAAGAGGGTTTACCTATACATACCAAGGTATGCTTAACGGAAGGTTTTCATTTTCTTAGATCTAAAAATTCATCATAGCACTCCTAAAAAAATCCATTGTCACAATGGTGGGATGCCAAGAGCTCACAAAAAAAATTGTTTCATGAGAATACTTTCTAAGTTCACTTCCTTAATTGATACTTCAAAGTGACTAAAGAAGGCAGTATTCACAATTAAACTACTGAATTTGTCATTTAAGATTCATAATGCATTAACACTAGATCAGTAATTTTCAGTGGAACAAAATGCATTAGCTATCTTTCCTATTTATATACTATCGTTCAGTATTTATATACTGTACAATAATCAAGAGTTCATACAATACCAAAGTGAAAAGAGAGTTACTAGGGTGCCAGATCCTGAATGTATCATATGCTGTCCACTCTATTTCAGGACACTCAATAGTGCTAAGAATTTACACAAATTTTCCTCCAAGGTAAAAAAATAGCAAATGAGAAAATTCCAACCCTGGAAGATGTGACAACTATCACACTCAAATGAAATCATTGCAATCATGCTAAAAGAACCACAGATTTTAAAAGTTTCAAGCCCTTTGGTAGACAAATGATGGTTATATTTAAATGTTTAAAACAGACATCAACAGAGCAACAACATTTAAAAATCTTGGAAATATACCAGAATTGAAGTGATTTGATTTCAGTATGCCTCATATTTTATTCCTCTCAATTTTAACGAAGTCTCTGAACCCCCACAATTGCCATCTCTCTCCCTACAGCAAGCAAAGCCTAGTAGATCCAAAGACACTTCTTTCCAGGTGACTGACTCCATCAGGGATGAACTTAAATCCAGCGAGCATTTGAACATTACATCAAAACATTTCTTAGAGCCCACTGTATATAGTGGATGAATATTTGTGCTCCACAGACTTTTTAATGCAAGCAGCTGCTCTGCAAGCTTCTATACATCAATGTCCATACCTATCTTATGCATTCACCTAACAGGGTGGCACAACTAGCAGAAAAGTAAATTAAGGTGGTTACCAGTGTGCGACTCCTGAGAGATCTGGACCTGGCTCATGATTTGTGTGACGTGTGTACACAAGGAATTATGGGCACTAGGCCTGACCACTTGTCACCATATGTTGTTAATCCTGTGTGTCTGCAAGCTCACTGGCAGGTAAGTGTACGCATTTACACAAGTCCAAATGCGTGACTAACCCCAACCACTCCTACACAAACATGTTCACACATAAAAGAACTTGAGAAGGACTGGTGCAAACACCTCTTGACCGTCAAACTCTCCAGTATGACCTGGTCACCATCTCCCAGAAGTGTCACAAGGAAGTAGAACTGGATGAACCTTAAAGAAAATCTGGATCAATATGGTTTGTATAGTTCCTTTAGTTTTTCTCCTCTCTACCTCAAGAGGAATGTGAGCAGAGAGTTCTTTGTCTCTGTAATTCTTCCAAGGCTCACAACACAAAAAACCTGGTAAAGCAGGTCACATTATACGGGTCAGTTCCATCAAGGATGAATCCGAATATTATCATAAAATAATTCTTTCCAGTATTTTCAATCAAACAAAACATTTCAGTATTCTTTTTTCTGCACAGCTGCTAAGCTCGCAAATAATTGCAAGGCTTCTGTGAACAAAGAAATAATTTTTTTAAACTGAGAAGCAGAGTACAGTGGAGATGGAAAGCTGAGATCCCATTCCAGCTTGCATTTCCATAAACAACCAAGTTCATCTCCTTTTGAAGTTCATCTCCTTTTTCCATTTATTTCTGTCTCCTTTACTTTGCATCACCTAGTCCACGTCAACTGGTATTAGTCTTCAAAACAAATTTACAAATGCAACTTTAAGATTACATAGTGATTCTCCTGCTCTTGCTGAATAGCTATACTTATTTCTATTCACACAGTAGTTTTCGGTAGCTAAAGGGAATTCCAAGCAAGCAAGGGAACATGACTTCCAACAGATGATTGACTTTTAAAGCTGAATGTTTGATACTCACGGTTTTCCTCCTGGGATGCCTGTGAGATTAGGAGGGATGCCTGGGACTCGCATGTGATGATGTGGATCAAAACCAACCTATAGTTTTCCCCAAGCAAAACAAAAAGGTGTATTAAAGTAAGAGTTAGGCAAAAGAAGATTGTTTAATTCATGATCTCCACAGCCTACTCCCCAACCCACAAAGTGAGTGAACTAGAGTTAACCCCATAGGTCTCATATTTAATATAAACAGCTCTCAAAACTAAATACACGAGTGGCAAACACTTACCACTGGAGATCGCCCGTAAGCTGCCGCTGCTGCTGCTGCTGCAGCTGCTGCACTCATTTGAGGGGAAATATTGTGTAGACCAGCATAGGCAGCTCCAGGGCTGGTCAGCTCCCCATTCATACCAGCATGTGGCACAATACCAAATGGAGTAGGATAAGGACACGGTACTGCCATAGGTGTCCTTAAACCTGAAGCTATAAAAGGAGGGGGGGAAAGTGAGAAGTCACAGAGGCATTCTAGAGCCATCAGATGAAACACAACTTTAGAAAACTGCAAAAAACCCCACAAATAACCCAAACCAACCAGCCAGCCAGCCAAGGAAACCCACACAACACTGTATTACAGTGCTGAAGAACCACCTTAGCACCCAGTTTAAGCATCTGTAACATACTGACTTGTCATTACAGATTTAACGGGAGCCCAACAAGGGACAAATAGTCACTGTTCCACACCACCAAAATACATGGACACTAACCTATTGGGTCCACACCTGGGGGTTTGCCGGGCACTGGCCTCAGTCCGGGAGTGGAGTTGCTGCCTGGAGTTGGGGCATCAGTCCGTGGAGTTGGAGTATTTGATTTAGACACAGGAGTGGTAGATTTCTCATTCTAATCACCAAGAAGTAAAAAGATAAAGATAAAAGACTATTTTATTTTAAAGATTAAAAAACATTTTACCTTTTTAGCTAGGGATTAGTGATATTAGTGAGATTTATATTCTGGGTTTCGGTTTCAACAGTTCCTGGCAATGAAGAGAAGATGCACAGACACTGAAAAACAGAGAATGGCTTTGGTAATTAACTACAGCCTTCACAGCTTTTCTCATCAGGAGAATCTGTATGATTCAGAATGAGGTAAATGACTGAAAATCATTGCCATCTGACAATTGGCAGCATATGTGAAATCTGTCAGTGGTCTCACTATGCTCATGGACCTGCTCCCATTATAATTTTCTGTGAGGGATAGACAAGAAGAGCAGAAAAAAAAATCCCTGAACTGACCAACTACTCATACCCCAAGTTTCTGGGGATAGAAACTCAGAATGAAGACAGTGACTGGTATAGTCAGGAACTGTGCAGTGCTGCTCTTGTGACAGGCTTGTTCATCAGACACACCACTGATTCCCAGGTCTGAACCTGTAGTTCCATCACCCTTCCTGAGCACTACATTCACTTTAAGCTATATTTTTTTTATTTATTTTATTTCTTTAAATAATTGCTACCCTGCTCTGTGAAGAATTGAGAGGGGAATTACTGTGCAGCTCAGGTAGGTGATTAACTGTGGCCACAAACAGGAAAGGAAAGAACACCCCTTGCCGGCAGCTCTTTTCTTTTGCATTATGATTTGTGATGCAAGTCAAGGAAGGCTCTTGTAAATGACAGATTACTTTTTAGATAGAAAATAAAAATTATTGTTGTTGTATATAGCCTGGTAATTCAAACAAAGCTAACAACCAAATCACATCCAAGCAGGGAACTGAATTTGCTATAAACCACAGCACAGGAAAACAGCTCAAGAAACCCCTGTGTACTTTTATTTATTCCCAGAATAACAGTTCTTCATATGGGGGAGGAGAAAAATAACTCTCAGAACACCACATCTATCATCTACTCACACCACCAGTGAAAATAACCTCTTCCTATCCCAAAAAAAGACTGTGGACTTCCTATTATTTTGCTGAACTCCATAGAAAAGATAAATTAAACTAATATTAAATTGATGCTTCACAGTGCTTTATTGACAACTGTGGAAATACAAATTGTGTCCAGACAGAAATTTGGTAACCATGTATTTCAGCCTGTGATTAGGGGTCAGAAGCATTTTGTAGCACTTACAAGGCTAAGTTCTTTGGATTTGGAGGAAGGAGTACTGCTGGAGGATGCAATAGATGCCGGACTAATTGGTGCATCTTTTTTCAGCAGTCGAGTCTTGTCCAAGCCATTTTCCCGTGGAGAGTGTGCTGGGCTCCCACGGGGAGAAGAAGGATCCTAAATATCAGGAATATGAGTTAGCACAAAAACTTCATACTAATCACTAACTCTTGTCTTGAGCAGTCCTCAATTTGGAATGAAGATCTGTCATAGGAAGTGACATATTCCTTCCATTTTTAATTGATTTAGCTGATACAATTGTAAAATTGAGAGGTATGGTGCACAAAAATTTGCTTTTTTAAAAAACTCTTAAAATTTGATGCCATTAAACCATGAAAAATAATGCCAAAAAATATGGATCTTGAAATAGGCAAGTAAATATCTTTTTTCAAGTGGTATACTAAAAAGATTTGATGCATTTGGCAGACCTGATAAGGTTCACACATGAAGTCATGGCCAAAGTGAAAGAAGAGACAGACACTCTTACAAGCTGCACCCCCTCTGGGTGCTGGGCTGGCTTCAAATATCTCAAGAGGACTTTTTGTTCATAGGAGAAACAAGAAGTACTTTGTAGAAGTAAGTGTTTCAGATCTGATCTGTATTCTAAAGGAAGAGGATAAGACTGGATTCCCTCAGGCATTTCAAGCTCCTTTATGAAGGCAAATGTCATAATCCTATTCATAAAACCAATATGCACAGAGGCTACTGAAGATGCCCTCACTATTTCTGTAAGGTAGAAAAAAACACCGTTGTGTATACCTCATTGGAAACATCAACTACCAAGTTGTCATCGCTCTTTTCACCATCACTGTCCTGCAATGACAAATCACAATGTGTTAAAAAACTTCTATTTAATATCTCAATGTCTATTAATAACTATGAAAACAGAGGAAGGCTGCTCACAAATCTGCAGTGTACCATTCACTTTTACCAAACTTAATGTGGCAATACAATTAAAGTCTTTTGGCCACCTACAGGGCTTCTTCTTAGCATGTTGCCATAACTATAGCATTCTTCCCAGTTTTCACACTAGTGGAGGAGGACATGGGATGAAAATCTTCATCCAAAATGGCACTGCACTACGAAGAGGAGTCAAGATAGACTTCACTAAAGTCTAACTAAAGTCTAACTTCACTAGCCTAACTAAAGCTAAGCACTATTATCACACAACTTCCAGGTGCTTTGCGTTTATTTAAATTGTTAAAAACAATCAACCATATGCACCAAAACATTTAATCCAGCAGAGACACTAGAGGTAGGCAGCAAAAATCAGTTAAAACTTGACCCTCATTTTAAAATTAGTTATGCAACAGAAATCAGGTGAAATTACAGAGGAACACTGAAGTTCAACAATGCACAATGTAGGCAATCTACTCACGTAACGAGCTGCTATTTCCTTCTCTTCTGTTTTCTGTTTTTTACTATCTGAAGAATAATCTGTTGAATTCCTGTGCTTTTCTGCTGTTCTGAAACTGGCTGAGGGAGATACAGAAGAGCTCTGTAGTCCAAAGAGAGAAGAAAACGTCATCAGGGCCTCATCCACAACAGTGGTTCATTTGTCACTACGCCTCAGTATGTCTCTATGCTGATAGTATGATCTGGGGCTGTTCTCACAGACAGCACACTGGGTTTTAACTAGTGACAGCTATCCAGCAAGTGTCTCGTATTAAAAACTGCACTATGCATTGCAAGAGAAAGAAACAGGTGATCAACTGACGGATCATAGTGGCTATCTGCACTGCCAATGGCATGAATTTTATGAATACTGTACACTGGTCTTGTTTTGGTTTGTTTCCTCTACAAATATGCAGGGTTAAGTCAATAGTCCCAGAAGAGGGGTGTGTGTTTGCA
The DNA here is from genome assembly GCA_027886175.1 of Phylloscopus collybita. Taxonomy (NCBI): domain Eukaryota; kingdom Metazoa; phylum Chordata; class Aves; order Passeriformes; family Phylloscopidae; genus Phylloscopus; species Phylloscopus collybita. The sequence continues at coordinate 6,806,148 of JAJNNQ010000029.1, forward strand.
CATGTGTGTGTGTTTGCCTGTGTAAATCAAAAAGAACAAAGAGGCTCAAGGCAAGTCACACTTCAGCAAACATTTGAATGAAGATTTCTACAAAGCAAGAAGCAAGCTTCTGAACAGTTTTGAAGCAGGCAAGAACAGGAGAAAACACCTAAACTCATTTTATTTTGCTGCCTTTTACAATTACAGGCTGTGCCTGCAGCAGACAGAAACAAAGCACAGACTGGCTCAGTGATTCTCTTGCTATTCTACAGTTCTCACCTAGTAATGATTGCTAAAGAGCACACATACGGACAGGAGAGAAAGGAAGATAACGTGTACTTTATGCACAATCATCCAACAACTCCACTCTACTCCTTTAAACAAGGCAGGCAACATTTATCAAATTCTACCATATTTCCAAAGCCTTGTGGAGCCTGTATCTTCGTATACAAAAAAGGAAGCAATGAAAGATGCAACATTCCCTCTGGGACTGATTTTAGTAGCAGCAGCAGCTTTTGGCCCTAGTTCAAGAAAGCATTTAAGCATGCACTAAACTTTATCTCACTCTGAAGTCAGTAGTTGAACATACATAAGTAGCGATGTGTTCAGGTTTTTTGCAAAATTGGAAATGACAGCAATGGAGACAAAAATAATTGTCAGTTGAAATCCTGCTGACTGTTTCCTTCTCTGTCCTCCTTTTTTACTGGGGTGGTGACGAACAACCAAAGAACCAACTGATGGATTTTAGATCCTCCTATTCATCCAGAAACACTTGTTCGGTTTTTTGTTTGGGTTTTTTTTTTTTTTTTTCCTCCATGCATGATGGACAGCTGTTGTTCCACATAAAACTATACAATGTAGTAATTTGGTTTTGGGGTTTTCAGTGCAGCTATTAACACTAATACAAGCCAAGAAATTAGCATTTACATTGAGTAACTTCTGTTCCATCACAATTACAGAATTTCTTCTTTTCCTTATATCACAATCTTCTGGTAAGGATTAAGAACACTTAACCACAGAAATTAAGCTGTGGTTATTGTCTAGTCACATAAGAGAATATTACTACCTACTGGAACACAGGTCCTCCTCTCCATTTTGCTGAAATTTCCAGTTCTTGAGAACAGCAGCTCAGACTAATGAGTTGTAGAATTTGCAAAAATCTTCCATTTTTTGACTGATAATTGTACCCTCTAAGAACATTGAGTGGAAATAAAAATTTTAGAACAAAGCTAGTGTTGAAGGCACAGCCTGTGCCTTTCCTATACTGTACAAATACATCTTAAAATACTCATTTCATTTTAAAGCAGATCATTAATCAACAATTATAGCAAATAATGCAAACTAACAAAGTTATTTTTTGCTCTGAAGTGACAACACACGTTAAGACGTTTGGAGACAGCAGTGCCGGGATACAGAAGCCCTTAAAATAAAGGCCAAGTAGAAACACAACATTAAATGAACTGATGACTTAAAAAATGTATTTGTTTCTGCAATGATATGGCATAGCCTTTTGCATAAGATTTTTATACTAAGCTCCTATTGCATTTATATTCATTTACAATTTGGGAGGCAGTAGCTTGTAATGTGAATTCAATTCATTATTTCTCAACTTCACCCTACAGAAAGCAATTTGCTTTAAAATGAAGAAAAATAATCACCAATAAACTACAAATTAAAATGGTGTCTAAAGAATTAAACTACTGCACTTATTTAAATAGAAGTATTTATTTTCATAAATTTGAAACCATACAGTTCCATTTTTCACAATCTGGTTAGCTATGTGCTATAGATACCATTTTAATATTTGATTTCACTACTTAATAAAGTAATAAATGGAAGGTCCCTACTAGAAAGATAAAGTAGCTAATTATCACTAGCACATTAAAGGATGAGCACCACATTGGGCATTGAGGCAATACACACTGCTTAATGCTTTTACTGCTTGATGGATCTGACCTTATCCCAATATGAAAAGATCCTCCTGAAGTATTCTCACCTGACATTAGCAGAAAAAACGGACACAACTCACCTACTGACAGCAGGCAGAATCTCATTTCCCAATCCGAAATTAGGCCAGTGTACTAGGACTGACATTATTTTGCCTCATAAATCAATTACTACAGAACAAACCTAGACACTCCCACTTTTAACTGTCACACCCACTTCCTTGCACGGAGCCAGCCTACCAATACCCTGCAGAACTACCTTCTTTTCCCTTCAACATGAAATGCACCTGCAACATAAAGATCAGTGACTTCATGGGATGGATCTCTGGTACTTTTCCTGACAGATCTAAATTCATCTCTTATGCTAAGTAACAAAGATACATCACATATATAGACAATGAGCTATGGACTAGATCTTCCTATGGACCCAATGTTCACTGTGTGAGAGACAACAGTATTACTGATACCGAGTTCCCTCTATTGTTTGTAAAGCTTTTCAGTCTATAAACACTGGTAAGGACCTACCTTCACTGAGAAATACTGGGGTGTAACAATGTCCTCATGGTTTCCACTGACTTCAGATTCCTGCAAATAATCCTGTACCCACCCACACCTTAGTTCCTAAGTGTGCATGCCCACAAACTCCAAGAGAGGTCTTTACATTTGCAGACTGTGAAAGAAAACCCATCAAAGCACACTGTTCAGCTGACAGACTCTGTCCTGTTCCTTGATTAAAACATCAGTGCTCTCCTAACAGCTGCCTTTAAGAAGCTGGAATAGGATAGTTACTTAGAAAAATTAAGTGATTCAGCACTATGACTTGGCAGGCTGTAACTTAATGGGCTGGAGTCCTTGTTTTAGTAACTATTAAAATTTATAGAGAAATAAAGTCTTTTTACACTGCTGTTTTCTTCAATAAAATGCATTAATCTACTAGAAGAGCAGCATTTTCCTACGAAACATTGCTGAGTTTGCTCACATGTAATAATTATATCAGACATGGAAAAAAAATACTCTTTGGTGAAAGTAGGTTACACTTAGTTTGTGTTTGAGCAAAACATACCAGTTTTTCATTTTCTGCTTTGGTACAACAGTTTTATTCATGGTAAATACACCACAAAATGCTGACAAAAAACAATGAAGGTACACATTTATAGAAAGGCTGAGCACATTGCCATGTTCACATAATTTGCTTAAGAAGTAGAAAAATGTCTTTCTAGTGGTGGACCTACAGTAATTTTTGCAGTAATTTAGACCATAGAGCATAGCATGCTATGATTCTATCTCTGTTTTGGGCAGTGCTGAGCACAGTGCTAACTGAAATGGTCTCCCACCAGAAGGACCATGCTGTTTTCTCTCCAACACCATCCTGGTGGAGTATCTCCAGCACCATCCTGCTGCTCCTGGTGGAGTATCAGTGCCATGCAGGTGCAAATTAACTCAGTATCAAGAGAGCCACACAAGCCTCCTATGCAGCCATAAAATTCTCACCTGCATACTCACTGTCTATTTGGGATAATTAATAGTTCCAATTTCTAGGGGAAAAAACCCCACTGTTTTACCCCCACCTTCCACTGGAATTTAGCTGCATCAACATAGATAGCTCATACCATAATGTGGTAGAAATCAGTGTGGAAATAATAAATCAAATTGTACAGCTATCCAGCTGCAGGCCCCAACTCCCCATATGCTGACTTCTCCAGATAAGAACTGGCCTGAGCACAATAAGTGATAATTAAATTAAATCAGTGTTAAAGGTAATGACTAGGGCTGACAAGATGAAAAGCCTTCCAACATGTTAAAACTGGTAACTCTTTAAAGCGTTCACGAGTATGACCATTCCCCAGTGTACCCTTACTGCTATGCCAAAATGATGTATTTGGAGTGGAATAATTAAAACAATAATTCCCAACAAAGTGGGAATTACAAGATAATTGACCATACTGAAGTATTACGCAAACTGCAGTAAAAACCAAGGATGCTCAACGCTAAGGTCAATTACAGTATAATTATCTGAATGACATTATTGCTGTTATAAAGACTGTTGAAAGTATAAAAGAAACTATAAAAATGGATACAATATGCATCACAGGAAACAACCAGGCAGTAATGCTGCTTTGTTGGCTGATGTCAATGTTATAGATGGAAGTACCAGCACCGGAGCTTGGACTCGGGCACTGCCCTAGGTTTGGGCTTGGAGCTGTAAGCTGCCTCACACTGTAAGCTTAAATCAGAAGTGAGGAAAAAAAAATAGGGTTAAGTAGGGTCAAGACTTCTGACACCATAAGGGTGAGATGACAATTGCTCTGGCATGAGGGAGGAGATATCCCACCAGATAGGTGAGAGGCCAGGGCAGAAGAAAAAGAGGCAGTGCAAATACAGAGCAGAGACCATATGCTCAGGGAGGAAACTGCAGCCAAGGGCTCCCACAAAACAAGCCTAAGGGCTCTAAGGTAACACCCATCTACCTGTTTAAAAAATGAATTCACTTATATACATCTGTATGCATAGACACATTACTTTAATTTTACTCAGGAAGATGGTGTGAAATGCTGTGGGTTGATCTACAGATACCATAATGGAGCATTGGCATAGCCATTCTGCCTCCTGACGTCACCTGCACTTACACAGCCTTTTTGCTGCTGGCATTGCTGTTATTATTATTATTATTATTAAATTACTATTATTGTTATTACTATATCCCAGTATCTGCATGGATGGATACGGATTTTGTCCTCTTTGCATTCATTTTTCAACACACACTCTTTGCAGCCCTTAGGCAAGCAGATTTTTTTTACCATGCCCTTACCTTAAGGTTTACACAGTGAGTCATCATCAGGCTGACACAGGCATTGCAACCTGGACCACAGCTCTTCCAAAATGGTCCATCAGAGGAGGCTGGTAGTCAAGTGTTGATCCCACGTGTATTACTCACTGGTCATGGTGGACTTCTTTAATATTTTCATGCTCCCCTTTTCCAGCTTGTTTTTCTATTTGCTGAAACTAAAACCTAACTTCCACTCAGCCATAACATGATTTTTTTTTTTTCTTATTCACTGCCTTTTTTTTTTCCCTGTGGCTGCATTTTCAGATACCAGGAAAAGCCTCAGTAATTGTCAGTGGAAAATGCAACTAACTAGCTAGGAAAGATACAGAACAAAGCCAGTTTTAGTATCACATGACCCAGCCTGAGCTAACTGCACTGAGTTTTGTAATCAAGCGTGTGATAATTATTTCTAATACAAACTATGATTAAAATGCAAACTTTGAAGTTTTATATAGCATTTTTAACCACTAATTAACTTCACTAATTGCAAAATTAATGAAGTTAATTAGAGGATAAGAGTGCTATAAAAAAACATCAAAGTCTAGATTGCAGTGCTGCCTGCAAGAGCAATGAGAAGGCCATAAAAAGTCCAGAATAAAGAGAATATGTAGGGTCAGCAGTCTTCAAAATCCAAGTGTTCTCATAAGTGTTACGTCAAGAGAAATATAGACATATGTGCATATTATGTATATCTTTGTGTAACTTCATAAAAAATGCCCATGTAACTGCTTACACTCATGATCTGCTTGCCATTGGTGGTGCCACTGGAATATTTAATCTGAGCTAATTAAAAGCATCAAAGTCTAGATGCTATGAAATGGGTGATAAAATGAAGCAATAAACTACTATGGTTGCACACATTAATTCCAGTTGTATTTCAACATATAATTATCAATTCGCTGGAAAAGCTAAGAGGGCCACACAGCAACAGCTGAAGATACCCAGCAGATATATATGTATAATCCTATCAGCGTGTGATGATGCTTCTCTGGCCCCTCCTGGTGTACAGGTTCACGTCGGTGACAAGAAAAGTAGACATTTAAAGCAATGGTAAGGTTTGCTGGCTAGTCTTTAGCAGATGGATTTTTGCAATAAATCCTTTAAAATACAGCTTCTGCACTAATGGCTGAAGGACCTAACACACATAAGGCCTAATCACTACTTGACACTGTGAGGGTCAAAGGATGAGGAGAACTAATGCTGCTTTAGGACAAACAGTGGAGCAGTAGAAGAACACAGATAAAAGTGAAAAAAGGAAGGCCAGGTTTAGGTTAAAGTATATCCTAGCACAGGTACATGAAGATAGTGAAATCAAATGTGCCAAGATTAACAAGCACCCTTTGGTAAAGCAGAACAGTTTGAACACAGGACCTGGTTTCAGCAGAGAACAGAAGAAAAAGAAACAGAATGCAGGAAAAACAGTTAAACTTTTCTGGTAAGTTTACATAAGCTGCAAAGTTCACATATTGCATTTACTAGGAAGTCTGTTCTCAACCACATTTTGCTACTTGTTAACATTGAATTTAATTGACAGTATGACAACCTGGGCACTGTCAAACATCCTCTGGCACTCAATCGATAGAGCAATTCACTCAATCCATTCTCTCCATTCACCACCCTGTGATTCTATCTCCTCCCTTGACCAGACCCCAAAAGAAGAATACATGCTTCAGAACACAGCAGAGTAGGTAATCTGGATGGAGTGAAAAGATTTGCAGGAAGGTGCTAAGGCACAAACTGCAACTGTTATAGACAATAGAGCAGGTGAGCCCCAGGGCATATGCAGGCTGCAAAGAAATATCAACCCTAAGGATCCCAGAAAGGAGAAGTGTTCCAACATCACAAGCCTGGAGATGCTACCAGAGAAAAATGTCCTGCTGGCATTTTAGAAAGTAAGTGAAAATCCAAGACACACTTGCATGTTGGCCATCAAAGACAGCAAGCCTCTAAATGTTACTTTAGCCAAAATCAGAGTCAGTTAAAGGGAAGGGTCAAAGGTCACCAAGTTACAGAAATTCAGAAGAATTCAGGGTAAATGTCTTCGGAACTGAGCAGTGCCAAGGAAATGTGAAACTATAATTGTCCTGTCCTCAAATATATATTTGGGGTTCCAGTTACTGATCTTTTATGTTATTTCCTTCAGCAGAGACCTGAAACAATTTGAGCAGTTCTAATAAAACAGAAACACAGAGAGTAGAGAGTATAGGCAGTTAACTAGGGAGAAAGAGCAAGGGAAAGCACGTCATCACAGAGTAAGAAAAAAAGCTGAAGCATTCAATACAGCAATTTAATTGTGGGCTCACCACCATGAAAGAGAGAGGGAATAGCCACCAGCCTGCATTGCAGGTTTTGAGTCACTGACATGCCATGAAGCAAGGACAAGCAGCAGCACTCCATGAGTGATCTTCAAAAGCCAATAATGGACATGAATAAATACTCCCAACATCCAATAGAACTCCAGAATATCAATACTAATTATGTTTTCACCGCAACTGCATTTAAACAAAACGCACAAGGATACTTGGTTAGTTTTCAGAATTCGAAAGAAACACTACAGAGGGAATGTTTTATGATAGCCATTAAAGGCTTGTGTCAGTATGCTTTATACTCTGTTCCTGCAAGAATCAGGAAATCCCTCTGAAGAATAACTGGGTTTTGCTCAGAGTCCTCTTTTCAGACCAAGGACTGTAGTAGAACTGATATCCTTCCACTTTGCAAAGTGATTAAAATGGACTGTAAGGCACAGAGCCAAGCTGAATGCAAACACTTTCCTGCAGCGTCTCAAGGCACAAGGGCTATAAAAATCCCTTCAGTACTCGCAATCGAAGTTAGGAGGTAAAAAATACACACATCTACACCCCCTAGATTTTCCATGTTCAAGCAGCAATGATCAGGCTTTAAGTGTTGCCTTCTCCAGGGATATTTAAGTGGATTCAGTTTTCGTGTGACAGGTCCTAACAACTTTCTCCTGGGATTTACACTCCCTATCTATTCTCCATCTTGACCAGAAGGATCTAACTTACTGCTAATGAGCCTCTTTTTTTGTTGCTTTAAAACCACAGAGATACATCTGAAGACAGTCCCACAAGACAACCAATATAGCTTCCCTCTATCAGGTACGGTGCCCTAGTATCCTACATTTTCAGTTTTGGTTGTATCTAACAAAGGCTATATTTATGGCAAAGGCATAAGTTTTGAGTTTTCACATTTCTCCTCCCTTCCAATCTATCCATATGTATCAACCCTCCAGGGAAAAACACTTTCATTTTTTCCTTTCTGTTTATCTCTAAAGGATTTTAGTTGTTTTGCTGCAGAGATGACCTAGGAGATGATAAGAAGATAAAGCAAATTATTGTTTTAACTGAATAATTCACGAATAGAGCTGATGATCTCTTTCTACATGTTCTGATTAGTTATCTCCCTTATCTCTATTTTTAATCCTATCTGTTTCTGACTTGATCAGTAGAAAAGTGATGGAAAAAATAGCAGCTTTCAAAATACTACCATGACTAAAAGAAGCCCCCTAAAATTCAATAGATATACTCACTCCACATCCTGACTAGTGCTGTCATCAGAAACATGTTCACATGATTTTCTAAGGTATTAAGCAAGAGACTAGCAATTTGGTCCTCTCTTCTCCATTAGATTTTGTGTGGCTTCTGAAGACTTTTTTAGTACCCTACATAATTTAGGAAGCCACAGCCACTGATAAGTGTCCACCGAAAACAGAATTTCATTATCCAACCAAATTCTTAATTGGATGGGTGAATAAAATGTAACTGGGTGCTATTAAACGTTTGCACATTCCAGGTGGTGTTGATTGCAGAACAAAACATTCTCTTAACCATCTATTAAAATATCTTCCATAAAAAAAAATCTTTGAGTGCTACTATTCTTCTCTCTGCCCAAATAACATCCCAGCCCATTATATCTGCCTCACTTCATCTACCCTCACTTACTTGTGTCCCCAAGACCCTTGTTCAGGAAATCATCCCATTTCCTATTCAGGAAAGCACTTGAGCAGATGCCAGACTTCAGGCACACACTTGGATCTTGCGGAAGCCACGAAGCAGAAAAAAGAAATCAAAGGAATGTACATATGTGCTGAACTTTAGACACCTACTGTGCACTATTCTGAATCTGGACCTCAGCCTGCTGCAAAAATAATGGTCCCCACTTTCATTCCTCAAATCAAAGACTCTGCTAAGTGGAATGGATGGAGAAGTGGTGGAAACACAGATTCTGCAGTCAGCCTTAAAGCAGTTACATCAGTATATAACAGCACATCATAAGCATAACACCTACTCTGAGGCCTGAAAAAATAAACACATGGTCCTTTCTGTCAGATTTTTAGATGCATTACAACTGAACATTGTAGAACTTTGCCAAGAGACGCAGCAGTAGCTTTTACTTCTCTGGGCCTTCCATTATTTATATTAGATAGGTCACACTGTTAATGTTTTAAATGTTAAAAGCACAATCAAATACTGACTTCAGGCTAGCTGGAAATGTTGTGATGTTAGTGGCCAATACATTTTTAATTCAGGTTAGAGAAAAGAAAAAGCAAAAATCTCCCTCCTGTACTCCCCCTGCATTCTACCAAGTAGTTAAATGTGATTAACTTGGCATGCATGCACATGACCTTCTATTCTATTCATGTTAGTTATTTTAGGTAATTTCTGAAGACTCTTGTCTCTCAATGAAGTATTTCATAATACGATTCATCTTTCCACTTGCTTTTAAGGGAAGACTACAGTAATATCCCTAAAACAGCATTCTGGCAAATGTTCCTGAATTATGCAATTCACTAGGTTCAACTCTACTGTTAGAATCACTTTCAAGGAAGATGGATATAATACATTATTATTACAGCTACACAATCCTGAGTTGAATTTTCCTTTGCTGAATTACTAACACTCTAATGCTGAAATTGATCTGTTTTAAAAACCTCATGTGAAAGGTTTTTTAAATACCATACATGCTCAGGCTCTTTATTTTAGTTTGGAAATGAGCTAGTGGAAACAGGAGACTAAAAAAAAGTCTTATGCTCTCTAACTTAGCCTTAAGTACGTGTTAAAGAGCACCATGCATGTTTCCAAGCAATACCTATAGTGTGGATTTAGATCTGCAAAGACCTGGTATTTCATCAAGGCTCCAGAAAACCATTTCAAAAATTTATTTATAAAACAAAATGAAAGATGTTTATTTCCATGTGGGATGCCTCTAGAGAAGCAGCAAGTTTATTAAAATGACAAGTTCAAGGTACTTTTCTTGTTGACTGTAAATAATCTCCCTGTGAGCCAATTAAGAGTGTGGAGATCAAAGGCCCAAGAAGCACTATAAAAGCTGGAATTACAGGGTTAAGGGAAAGCCTCCACAGGCTCCTTCAATACATATAATTTCCTCTAGGCACCCATTGACTGGGTGAAACAGTACAGACAAGCATTTTTTACTTGCTTTGGAGTACAGCAAAAACCAATACCCACACTTTAAAGGACACCTAAATAGGCAGCTTGATCTTATGCACAGTCAGGAATGAATTTAGTTGTAAAGACTGATCCAGGTGAGAAGGCAAAAACAGAGCTGGGATGAATTCACAGGATGACTTATAAAATGGGAAGTTATTAAATCTCAAATTACAACAGTTTGTCAGTGCATTTCTTCTCCATAAAAGCTTGCCAAGATTGTTCCTTTTCAGTGCACTAGTCAGAATAGCTAGCAAAGTGTTTCCTAATGCAAGGCTTGACTATGATGATGATCTCTGCACACATTATCCTCAAATTTGAAGAGTGAGTGGGGCTTTACATTGAGTACACAGAGGACTGCCAGCTTGTCTTTAGCCAGAACTTCAGAGGCTGATTTGGAACTCACGCCACTGCTTACTGACCAACATCTGGGCTGCTTGAGCCTCCTTGCACTGCTTACCTTGCTTACTCTCAGTAATGAGCTAAGTCCTGTTTTAAGATAGACAACCTTGAATTTTAAAGTCGGTCTTCTCTGCTGTTTCCCCCCCATGCTAACATGGGGACAAGATTCTGAACCTGTCCAGTCTGTCCCCCTTTACCTCAGTGCCTTTCCTTGCCCCTTTTATACTACAGGGTTCAAGTGCATGATAGGCTTCATTATTTGTTGTGACAGATAAGACCATCAGAATGCTCACTGTGCATAGCCTTTAGTTCTGACAGTAAATGCAAATTTTCATTTAAAGACACCTAGAGCACCAGATGGAGCCTTTACAGTAAGAAAGTGTAACAAACTCTTTCACAGCAGGCATGATTGTATCCAAAGCTTCAGCCCACATATGGAAATTCCTCCCTGCCTGCATGCTCTCCCCACTGGACACTTTCACTACTGACAAAAATCACATTCCCACATCCACCTCTATGGCTATTCCCCCATAGTAGCCTTGCAGGAAGTCTGGAAGAGTCCTCCAGCTGTGCAGCAGCCCTTGCTGGGTACCTGGCTAGCAGTCAGTGGAGCACTGTGCCCAAAACCCTTATCCGCAGCTGAACAATCTTGCTCCATGTACAGAAAGCAGCAGAGCCTTGCCTGTGTGGCCCTGGGCTGGAAGTAACACAATGAGGAACAGTTCAGGCATAGTGCTGGGATGTGTAGAGTCACCGCTGCTGGTCGGTGGTGTGGTCCTGAGGTGGGCTAACACTAACCCCGGGGCCTCAGCATTGTGTTTTCTGGCATGGTGTATTTATGCTGTATGACAGCTGGTTAGCCCAGGGTGAGCAACACAATCAACCACAAACTCCCCTTGCCATGACCCTCCCAACAGTGTTGTGGCTTCTGCTGATTCTGCTACATACCACAGTATCACAGGATATGCTGGGTTGGAAGGCACCCACAAGGATCAGTGCGTCCAATTCCTGGCCTTGCATAGCACCATCCCTAAGAGTCACACCATGTGCCTGAGAGCATTGTCCAAATGCTTCTTGAACTCTGTCAGGCTGGTGCTGTGACTTTTCTGGAAAGATGTTCCAGTGCCCAACTGGAACAGCTCCCACTGGAAGAAGCTCTTTCTAAAAGCCAACATAAATTTCCCCTGTCACAGCTTCAGGTCTTTCCCTCAGGTCCTGTCACTGGTCACCACAGAGAAGAGATCAGTGCCTGCCCCTCCTCTTCCCCTCACAAGAAAGTTATAACTACAATGAGGTCTGTTCTCTGTCTCCTCTGGGCTGAACACACTGAGTGACCTCAGCCACTCCTCATACAGCTCCCCCTCAAAGGCCCTTGATCATCTTCAGCGGCCTCATTTAAATGCTCTCTTAGCAGTTTAATGTCTTTCTCATCCTGTGACACCCTGAACTCCGCCCAGCACTGGAGGGTGAGGCTGCCCCAGCTCAGAGCAGAGCAGGACAATCTCCTCCCTTGCCCAGCTGGTGATGCTGTGCCTGATGCACCCCAGGACAGGCTTGGCCCTCCTGGCTGCCAGGGCACTGCTGGCTCATGTTCAACTTTCTGTCAAACAGGACCCCCAGGTCCCTTTCCATGGCACTGCTTTCCAGTGTCTCATTCCCTGGTCTGTCCATACACCCAGGGTTGCCCTACCCCAGATGCAGAATCCAGCACTTTGTCTTGTTGAACTTCATATGGTTGGTGATTGCCCAGACTCCTGATTTGTCAAGGTCTCTCTGCAGGGCCTCCGTGCCCTCAGAGGAATTAACAGCTCCTCCCAGTTTTGTATCCCTTTCCATCCTGCCCGACAACCGGGTGTGGAAGGAGCCACAGAAACACAAGAGCAATGTAACTGAGCCTGAAGAAGGATGAAAATTCAACCAAAGCTTGTCTTCTGCAAAAACACACAGAGATTAGAAAGTCAAATAAAATTGGAAGTAGCTCAAAAGGACTGAGTGGTCAAACTAGAATCATGCATGTACTTGCCAAGAATGAGACTCAAACCACTGTGAGGTTTCAGAAGGAAAAATAAGGTACAGATGGATCACAAAGCAACATTGACACGCGAGTTAAAAACTGAAAGTGGGGAGGTTGGAAAACTTTTTATTTTGGAAATGTAGGTTTAGTAGTCTGCTCTTTTGTCTGATCACATGAAGTCAATTAAGCCTCTTCATGCCTCAGTTCATTATCTATAAAAGCAGGATAATTTCAGAAGTCTGGAGTGTTCCTTTCCCTTACAGGGTTGTTGTGAGGATTCATGGATTGAAGATCCGTAGGTACTCTGGTATCACCAAAATGGATCTATTACATATGCGAGACTGAAATTTAAAAATGAGGAAGGAATAATCAGTATTTCTTATATCAATAAAAACACAACTAGAAGATTAGAACAATCCAATTACTGTAACAGAATACCTCCACTAAACTCAGAAACTATACAAACATAGAACTTTAGCCAATTCTTAGTTTGCATAGATCTGTATGACACAGACATGAGAAATGTAAAAGAGGAAATATTTCTGCACCGTATGTAAAACCCATCAGCCAAACTATGAGAACCTAAAGCCACTACATCTGAGATGCAACTAAATACTCTGACCATAGTTTCAGGAAGAAAATGCTTACTGGTGGCTAACGCAGTTGTTTTTTGAATTAATTACCCATGGGTAATAGAATTAATCAGGGAATGTGCTAACTTCAAGTTTGTCATTGAAATTATTTTTTCTCAAATTAACCTTATGTAGTCAAAATGTGTACAAAGCCAAGCCTGTAGCTACCAAATAAACTCAAACTTGTACTTCAGAATGAGTAAGACCTTCTCAAAGACAGCCAGACATCAGATGAACCACCCTGATTTCTGCAGAAATACAGAGTCTGTCTTTACATCATCACTTCTTTTACTATAACCCACCAGGTACAGTGTCTTTTATTGCTTTTTGCTATGCACTGTTAGCACTCAAAGCACTAATAAGTATGAAAAACAAACATGGTCTGTGCTTATCTGATTAAAATCCAATATAAATTATATGCAAAATAGGTGCAGCCCACTGGTTCATGGTAAGCTGCCAGTCAAGACCTTCTGTGGCTGAAGGCTGATTTAGGGCTTCATCTATCTGCTATACTGTTACTTCTGACTTATTGTACTGTTTTTCCTATTACTGAATGTTCTCTCCCATATCTGCTCTTCTTCCTAACTGGCCAGCTTAGAACTCTGGTTGCATACGATCTGACACCAGAAAGTGCAAAAAAATGTTGCCCCAAAATGCATAATCATGTTGTGACTTGAGTAAGCCCAATTCAATCTCAGCCTATGTAGTACACCAGTTCTCTCCCTCCTTGCTTCATTCAAAACTACTGTTACTTCAATGCAAATTCATTCCAGCAGCACTTTCCTGCTTCCTGGTCTCAGCTCTCTGAGATTCCAGGTAAAGAAAAACTTGGGGCCCTTCTGCAGGCAAAGCAGATTACCCTAATGATAATAACTCTGTGCAACTAAGTACAGGGAAAAGTATATTTCACATGAAAACACAAAACTATCCAAGCCTATCTAAAAAGTATGGCAATGCAACAGAACATTCACAAGTTAGTTTTTCTGAATTCTCACGCAGTTTAGGTGACCCAAAACTGGGTTTCCCAAATGCTGTTCAAACATGATTATGGAATATATTTGTTTTGATTGGGCTTTAAGCCCCTGGATTTCAAAAAGTCCTCACTTTGCTGTCAATCAAGGTTGAAATTTGCTATCATAATACCTTTAGCTCCCTTTAGCATTGTTATGTGTATTTCCCAAAGAGAAAAGAGAAAATTGGGGATTCACATGCACAAACTGATACGTATGGTAACACCATTCCTAGCACCTTTGCCAGAAATAGCTTGGCACTTCTACCCTTCGTTTTGATATTTGTAGGATTAATAACAAATTCAGACCTGATCTCACAGTATTTAACACCTAGGCAAAACGATGTCAACAGGGCTATAGTTTGACACAACAAATATCCTGCATGTTACAAGAAACTTTGGCAGTGACAGCATAAAAGGCAATTTCTTCTTTATCTCTTTTTGTGCTTCCCTTCTTTTCCTATCGCGATGAGAGCAGGAACAATATGGCAACCATAACAAAGGGAAATAATGAAAACATTTACAGATGATTAGTCAAAATGGGTCCATAAATACCACAAATACCTGACTACTATGGTGTTTGATTTCAGGACAACTTGAAGATCCATGAAGGCAGATGACAAAAAATACCTGCATATCACAACTTTGGTATCCCAAAACCCTGTGGCTATCTCAGATACCAGCAGGTGCACAGGTTACAGTAGAGGCAAGGAGTACCTTTGTATGCCTTCAGACAGCAATACTGAACAGCACCTTCTTTCACTGCAGTGGTGTCTTCACCAGAACTTTATTTGCCACTTTCCAGCTGACCTGCACAACACCCTGAAGTTGATCGCTACAAGAACACTACAGTCAGAATGACAAACACAAGGCATCTCTCCTGTCAAACGGCAAGACTTTCCAGATCATACACTAACTTCCTCCAAAACCAGCCAGCGTAACCATATTTCACAACACATTAAATGCATGAAGGGTCTCAAGCAAACAATACTCAGACACAAAACTCAAGTGCTGGAGATGGCTAGAGTAAACTTGTAATTCCTTCAGGGCCAAAACTGCAGTTTCAACAAAGATATCCTAATGTGATACTATTCTTCTGCACCCAGTCTCTGCCATCCCTTGAGACAGACTTGAAAAGGACAGCCAGAAAACTGAGTCAGAGAGGTGGAAAGATTACTCTCTGCGACCTAGAAACCACAAGGATAGGTATCTATGTTTTTTATATCCTTTCATGTTTTTTTTCATGTTATATGAAGTCATGTTTTTTAAATGCTTTCTTTGTGTCTCCTTCTTCTCTTCCTGAAGGACTAAATGTAAAATGAAATCATCTTACAGAAGGACAGCCGCTTCCCCCCTGTGCTCAATCATTCCAGTCACACTATGTTGTCCAGTAACCTGCATTGATAATTCCTCATGAATAAAATGCCAACATTATCATCCACAGCTATGTTGTTGACATGCGTTTGCTATTTCACTAAAAATACCATTAATTTTCTGGCTTCACAACAGCTGAGCTACTTCCCATTTGAATATACAAAGGAGTATTTTGTTTAAACCAAATTAAAAGCGTTCCAGTAAATGACTTCAATTTTGCTGGCTATACTACTTAGTGTATACTGTTCTATTTAAGCCTCTCTTTTCTCATCCCTACCCTTCTATACCCCCATCCTTTTCTCTCTGCTTGTTTTGTTCTCCCCTTCCCTTTATATACTTAATCCTTTCATTTCAGGAACTAGATTTGCCCAGCAAGACATCCACAGTCACAGAGAGCTGCAAAAACATAGTGCCAAGGAGTTTAAGCAATGGTGAAATTGCCTCTGCTCTGTTTTTATTCACCTGTTTGCCAAAACATATTTAGCAGTAAGGAAAGGAAGGGAAAGGGAAGGGAAAAGCGCATAAATGCTGAATACACCTTCCCTTACCCATCCAGACAAGTGCTGACTTTCCCCATTTAAGCTGGAATGAAAACCACCATTTCTGCCAAGCCCTCCTGGCATCTCACCACTTTATTTGTTCCCATTTGTATCTAATGCTTTTGTCAACAGTTCAACAAAGTCAAAGCAAACAACCCACTACAAACACTGAGGGTAACAGCAACAAGCATGAATCCTTCACAATTATCCAGCCCAGCTGCTCAGTGCCTGTCCAGACTGCTTTCATTTACAACAGTGTCAACAAAAGGCTGAAACCCAATAACTAGGTGGGTCAATACCACCACTGTAAAGCCTCCAGAGAAGAAAATGCTGTTCTGCTGCTTAACTGCTTCAGCAAACATGCAGAATAATTCAGTTAGATAGACAAGTGCTTGCCTAATCATTTCTTGTGTGAATTATTCAAGGCTTTCCCTTCAAACTGCTGAACAATGGCTCTTCAAATATTTCCAAGGAACCACCAGATGTCCTACAGGAGAAAAGGGAACATAAGGCACATTCTGACGTAAGAGGGCAATGGTAACCTGTGATCTTGAAAAGCATTAATGTTTAGAGGATTAACACCTTCTTACACCTTGCTTCTAGTATAAAGAACACACAGCTTTTAACATACAAGTGTTAGGCATGCATCAATTTACTAGCTGCTTGATCTCTATACAGTATAATCAAGGCTGTTGTGTTCAATTTTTCTTCCTTTTTTTCATGTGAATTGTAGAAGAGTTCTCTCCAGAGAATATATGAAGCGTAGGTAAAAATAAGCACAGTAGTTAGTCAGGTGGATGCAGAGAGGAAACATGCATTTATTCCCACGTTCTCTCTTCCTCCATTGCCCTCCATGTTCATTTGACACAAGCCAAATGCTCACTTACCTTCCTCCAGAGGTTTCCCATAGGTTCATGTTTACAGTTTCAAAGAGCAGGACAGTGTAGTCTTACTGTATAGAACTCAGTGCTAAGCATTACATGTTTTACTTCAATTGCCATTTTAGTATGGGAAACAGCCACCTCCAGATGTCTGTTTCCCTGATTTTGTTGGCTTTTGTCACAATTGCTCCATTACATTAACATATTATTTCTATACTTTTAGCAAAGTTTAAGAAATGGGCAAATTAGGTAACAAATTGTGCTTGTTTTGATTTAATCACATTACTGGCAAGAACAACCCTGGATATAACAAATGTTTTTTCTAGGACCAGTTTACATATACATCACAGTGCAGTGTTGGACTGATATGTATCTTGAGCCAGAATACAATATCAAATACACTTATGAATATTTTATTTTTGACATCTACAGTAACAGTTGCATACACTGAGTAACTAGTATTCCAGAAAGGATTCCTGGCAGTTTTAAGACCTAGAGAAAGAGTAAGAGAAATCTCTCTGTATGTCAAATTAAAGAACATATTTTTGTTTTTATAATTAGAACTGCAACATATTTTGTTTGCAAAACATACGGCTTTGCAACGATTGCACTGTAGCAATCTCTGGTGTTGTGTGTTGTCAACATGAGAGACTTCTTCTATCAAATAAAGTTTTCATCCTCTTTCTGTCCAAAACAATCATGAAACATTTGTCTACTAAATAGCAGCAGCTCCATCATGCTGTAATCACTGCAGCTGTTAGTACCCACTACAGCCCTACACTACTTGGTGGGAAACTTCTGTTAGATTTACTATTAAAAATCAAGTTATTGCTATTTGCAACACTAAGTTCATTTATTAGTATTAGCAGGATCTTTACAGTCATTAGCAGGATATGTAAAATTGCTCCATGGAGAGCAAAGACACAACAGAGAAGTATTGTACAACAGAAAACACGTGGTATCAAAAGAGTTGTGACTTGTGCAGATTAAATGGGAAAAAACCTCTGATGCTAGGTACACTAGAAGCAGTCTGATGAAAGATACTCTAAAAAGAACTGGGAAGAGAGGTAACATCACAATTTTTAATGGTGTCTCCCCTTCCTCACCCATCAGAACATAAAGAAGTGTCAAAAAATGGCACAACCAGTCTTTGCCACAGCTGAAGATAGCATTGTTAACCAGAAAAAAAGCCTAAAGCACACCAGAGTCCTACAGGTCTTGTAAATTACTGCTTTCAAACACCTGCAGTGTGATACAAAGCTTTTAGGCTACCTGGATGGTGAGCACACACTGCTTTTTCTGAGGGCAACAAACTGATCCTGGACAGATGTCTTTATGCTTAAGGTGGGGTGCCTTTGCTACTCTCATGTCAATTACATATACTGACATGGCACTCAGAAAAATACTGTACTTCAAGGGAATGGCAGAAAAAGGTTTCTCTAACCCCACAAAATTTATTGTAATTGATTTTAAAGAGATTTTTTTTTAATTATTCAGACACTGAAATCTTCTCATAAATTGCAGTATGGGACAGCAAGGCTCATTACAAAATAGCACTTGGAGGTCATGGCACAAAACTTCTCAAAGCACAGAAGAAAAGCAAAACATTAATTTTTTCCAGGGCTAAAATAAATTACACTTTCATATTTTTAAAAGAAATTGAGAGGTGAGACACAAGTATAACATCAACAGATATGGCTGCAACAAATGTATCATGGAGAAAGGAGAAATAAAACCACACAGGTACAATTACTACAAGCCAGATGCAATGATTTCCTAAATGCCTGGTATTGCAAGATCATAAGGCAAAAGCTTTATGTTATTTAGGCCAGCACTGGCTTTTCAACTCAATGCAACCAGTGATTTTTATACAGTCTGTCCACTTTGTTAATACATTAGAAAGAGCAAAGGACTCAGAAATACATTGTCATAGCTGAAGAGTTTTATGCTGTGTGTCGTCTGTGCCAAACACAAACAAACACAAACCAGGGAAAACCCTTCTGGGGGTCCCTGTAATTGGGAGACAGCTCCCTGGCCTTTTTTCCATATTCCCTGCACTGCACCTCTGCAAAACATGCCAATCTGACAAAGCAGGACCCTGCCAGCAAAATCAGTGTTATTGTTTATTTTGATCTGTCAAGATGAATATAGCAAAGAAAACACTGTATGCCCTCTTTCAAACAATATAGTGGCTTGAAATATGCCAGCTTCTCTGTACAGAGAATCTATGACAGCTCACACAGTTAATGGAAAAAGGAAAAACCCATGTTGAATCTTTTCCTTCTCCCACCCCTCCACTCCACTTACTCATAAGTATGCATTAAGAACACTCCCACAGCTGCATTCACTGCCTCTTGAGTGGCAGAAAAACAGAGGTGCAGCTGTGCCTGCTAATATTCGTATGCAAACAAGTATGGAAACTGGACTGGCTGCTATACCTCACTTAAAAGCTCCTCAGTACTCTTTGATAAGTTTGCAGATCAAAAAGAAGCAATACAGAGCAATCTGCTGTCCTTTTAATGCAATTAGCAGATTAAAGTAGCATTTCACTTCCAATACTTCATTAAAACACTGATTACATCCAGCAATTGCTGATGATACAACATTCATAGTGTTCCCCCCACAGTCCTTCCTGAGACTTGGTGGAGAGTTGGGGCAAGTCCTGAGCTGGCAGCCAGAGCTAGCAGCCAGCACAGCTTCTGGAGCCTGACAAGAAACCTGTACCCTGGTGCACTGCAGCAAGGGTGAGGGTGGCAGAAGGCAAGGGAAGAGAGGCACCTTCCAGGGAACTGACAGAAAGTCAATGACCCCTGCACTACTGGTCTCCATAATTCCTTCAGGAGGCAATGGAAAATACCATCCCCAGGATTTGCATCTCTTAAGCACGGTTGTGGCTGGGCCTCTTGCTGGGTCAGCTGTCACATTGCTGACTTTTGCCACACATCTCCATTTTACAATTTGTGTGAGACTTTCTAACCCTCAAGTTTTGTTTCTTCTACAGTCTTGTGAGAGCGAAGCATGTGAGTGGTGAAGTCCAGTAAAAATGCTGCATGGACACAAGAACTTTCAATTTTCCTCTTAGGTTATTTTTTCACGTAAGACTGACAAGCCAAATGATACATCAGCTTAGAAAAATATTTTTTAAATTTCTCCCCCCTCCACGCATCCAAAAGTAAGTTAACAGCATCCCAGCAGAAAGCAACATCAAGCTGAATTCCTTCAATCCCTTCATTGTGGGAAGCACTGCTGGGGAAGGACCCAGCTTCACCCTCTCTGCCAGGAGCTTGGGGCATCCCTGGGGTACCCTCCAGCTCTGGCTCTGTTGCTACCAGCCAGCACAGCTCCACTGCTGCCAAGGAAAGAACAAACTAAAAAAGATTAATTCACAGATGTTCATGCATTTCACACACAGGGTGCCCTGTGGTCCGTTGCCAGGGCAACGGGAGACCACCAGCGCGCGCTTTATTGGCTTTATGAAGTGCGTCTCGGGGGCTATAGTCCGAGAAATGCTGCATGATAATCTTCAGGCTTTTCAAAAGCCTTGTTTTGTGTTTATCCACATTTAACCCTCTGAGTGTTATTAAGAGCACCCCTATGTCTGGCATGACAAGGAGTGTAGAGACAAGGTGTGAGGAGACAAACGCTTCGTCTCCGTTTCCAGCCTAGAGACCCTGGAAAGCATATCCTCAGCACCTGCTCACCTGCTCCCACCTGTCCTGCACTGAAGTTTTCACCCACAGCCTGCAGGTAAGCCGGCAGGCAAGCTGTTGTAGGGCAGACCTCAGTACAGTCATGTTGGGGGACAAAACTGACATCAGAAAGTGCAAATGCAACCAAAGTGTCACACTAGACTAATAGATAAGTGACAGCAAGCACGTTTTCTCTGTAACTTCAAAAGAAGATTAAAAAGAATCAAGAGCATTCCAGCAACTTTCTTGACACATGATGTGGAAAACCACACTTTTATTGGAACCCCAATACATGACACCAGCAAACCACCCATGCCAAAACCTTTACCAAAATTTATAAATTCACACAGAGAACTTCCCTTTCTCTCCTCACTCCAGGCCTCCCCTAGCTGGCAGGGGAGCTGTCAGGCATCTCCCCTAGTTGCCCTCTCACCAGGGCTGCAGACAGCTGGGGGGAGGAGGGAACAGGGGTTAAAATCACAAATGACACAACACCTCAAGCAGCAGCAGCCACCACTGACATCAGGCACTAATCCAGCGGGAGAAGAGAGGGAGAAAGCAAGGGTGGCAAAAGGGATCAGTAGAAGAAACGGCTTGCATTCAGACTTGCAGGAGAAAGAGCATGCAGAGACAATAATTTCCTGGGAAAAGCTAAAGCCTAATGAGAATTTACTCTGTCTCCTTTATTCAGACAACCAACCCCTTTGTGGCAGGGGCTTCCTGACTGACAGGAACCCAGGGCTCTTTAATAGGATTTCCATATTATTTCCAACACCTGCCTATAAGTTATTTGTTTATATTGAAGAAGGCGAGATTCTTAAATCAGGCATCTGCTTCTGGTTCAGGCATATTTTAGGAAACGATCTAGGAAGAAGCTTTGTTGCTATGGAGACATTTTTATTTTCTTCCCTTAGTTGGATGAAAAACATTAGCATTTCCAATTTTTTGTTCTTCAAAAGGCCAAATGTCACTTAAGAAAAGACAGAACTTTTCAAATTGCTATGCAGAATAGGCTAATTGAGCTTTAGATATTTAATTAATTATTCAACTCAGTCAGAGCTGCACCAAGGAGAGACAGGAAACAGTGCAACTTTCCTGCAAACTTCCCTCAATGGCCAGTTCCTGCTGGCCAGTCTAATTGCTTCTTCCCTCAAAGCACAGCTAAAAATTCATGTTGCACTCAATCTTGTGCAGCAACCTGCGTATCAGTCAGACTACCCATTTCCCTAAACTTATTCTAAATCAACCTAATCATCTTGGACTAGGAATGTGCTCCTTTCCCAGTGCCAGACAAGAAACAAGAGCAATACAAATACACTATTAGCATTCAGTGACTTCACCCATATGACAGAAACTTCCAATGCATGTTATACATGCCACTGAATCCAGAAGGTGCACCTCTTCCCTCCCTTTAGCAGATAATCTGCATATCCAAAGAATCCACTGATTCATGTAAAAATGAGGGATGTTTCAAGTTACTTTGGATCTATGGGTTTTAAAGACAAAATCAAAATGTTACATGCTAAAAAAAAAAAAAAAAATCACAGCACCAACAGAAATCTGTAAGGCAAAAACCTAGTCCCACTTTTGACAAAAATTGATCCATGTTATTTTCTGCCACTACACTGACAAACAGCTATGTAACTTGACCTGCAAATGTGTTCTTCATTCCAACTCATCCACCACGAGTAAACTAGAGTAAGACATGAATTCCAGCATCTAAAGCATGAGTTTAATTGCATGCTTACCACAAGGAGAACTTGAAGAGATAGAATAAACAAATTAATTTTCTCCCTTTACTTCTTTTTCCCCAGCTATTATATTGTCAAAGCCTTTGCACTGGAGACCTTTCCACCCACCTCCTCATTCCAGCAAACTTCCTCTTCCTACTCTATGATGTGAAATCATAATCCTGTGTTATCAACATCACAGTCTGTTGCCATGGAAATAATTAGACATGACTGCTCAGGTTAGAAATTACAGCCCATGTATGTATTTGCCTTCTGGGTGAAGAGAGCATCTGGAGAGAGAATATTTGAGTTACCCTAAATCACCAAGTGGCAAGATAAAAGTTTGACAGTGGGACGCAACATGGGAATTTGACCATATGTGAGCACACCACTGAGTAAGAATCACCCTGTGGTGGTGGTAACATGCAAAAAGATGTAAGATAAGAGGACAGTGTGCCATTAATAGACAGAAGTGGGTACAAAGCTACTGGGTAAAAGAGGTGAAGCCATCAAAACTGGCAGAAGCAGCTAATTCTTTGATACCAGAGTATATGCTGTTACTTTTACATGAATATGAGTACCCTACACTAAATTAAACTTCCCAGATGACATCTTGAAAAAAAACTAGAATGAAATTAATTTAAGCCCAATTGGAGTGGGGGGTGGGGGGGAGAACAGAAGAAAACAAAGCAGGGAGATATACACCTGAGGTTTGGTTTCACGTCCCAGAAGTCTTTTTAAAAAACACATTGAATGACATACTACAAGTTTAGCCACGAAAAGGTTATTAAGAAAAAAAAAAGCAGCGCCAAAAATTCAGCTCCATAAGATAGACTGAGACAACAAATAGGACCTTGCTAATTAGTATTTGTTCTGCTTCAGCAGACAGTTACTGGACGAGACTGTAACAAACAAGCATGTCTTACCCAATCACATCATTAATCCACTCACGTTCACCACCTGAGGACCAGCTATGCCCCACAGATATTTATTCATCTGTTCCACAAACAAACAATTACAACACATTTTCTGGAATTAGGGCACCTGTTACATTCAGCACAGCTTACACGCCCAGAGGCAGATATCAATTAATACTGAAAACATTACTGTATCAGAAGCAAACAGAAGTTACTCATTATTATTTGGTAATGCTACTCCCAAAACACCCACAAATATCAAAAAACACAACTCTTGCAGAGCAGTGTAGTTCAAATCCACTCTGTTTAAAACTGCCACTTCACCATAACCAAAAGCAAAATACATGCAATGCTTCATTCCTGAATGGCAAAACGTACAAACAGAATCCATTACACAAGTCTGAAATCTCTAGATTTTAACTAGCCTGTGAAATGCTTTTTAGCTGAATGGTGATTAATTGGCCAAATAACAAAATTATCAGGAAAAAAACTCTGCAAATTTCTTTTAAGTTTGTAACAGGTAACTGCATTTCTTTGGCTTGTTTAATACACACTGAATGCAGAGATTTTTGGCAGGACACTCACACCCCTAGAAGAAGTCCCATTTAAAAGGAAACTGACAATTAGGACAAAGTCCACAGAATACATAAAAGCAGCTTATGTGATATTCCCCTGTCAGCAGAACTTATTCGGCAACGTAATTACATCTGGCAATATCCACAAGTCTTACACGTTGGGGCATTTATATTTTGAAGTATCTTGTACTTTCTAGAAGTGCATTCACACAACTCCTCCAAAACATCATGTTATTCATAGATTTGGGAGTAAGAAGCCTACTCTTACTTACAACTAAATTAAAAGAGGCTAAACAGTTAACAGTGGCTAACAGTTTGAGAAGCACTGGAGCACCTGCTACCACAAATGTAAATGGAAAGTGGGAATCACATCCATCCACTTTCCCTGTACTGCCCACATGTGTAATTATTAGCTTTCACACAGATTAAGGCAAATTTAATTTTATTTCTAAATTCACTTCAGTTTGCCCTGACAGACTTCTCCCAGTTCACCAGCATGTTGGCCAGAAATTCACCCTAAAGCTGAATTTGATGAATTATTTCAGATCTTTTCTTCTAAAATTCTTTTTTTTCTTCCCAGACAAATTTCAAACTAGCTGTTTTACTCCTGTCACAAGACTGCAATTTTCAGTTATTGGCACTTGTTTCTGCTGAAACAGATCAAAATGAAAAAAGGTTTAATCATCTTGGCAAGTCTTACTATAGGCATAGTCTCTGCCTCAAATAATTTAGTGATCAGTTGAAGAAAAAAACCCCAACAACCAAAAAAACAACCCAAAGAAACAAACCAACCCCATCCAACCCCAAAAGAAAGGCAATGCATAACAGGCACATAAAGAGCAAGAAATCTACATTAGAAGTGATAAAAAGTTATACATGTTGGATCCTGTACATGAATTCACATGTTTCAAAAGACTCTGAGGTTCTTGAACAATCTGCTCAGGGGCATCCAGGCTACCTCTGGTAGGCCCACAACCCAGCCAGCATCTGGGTTCTATTCCCTCATTCTATTTGCTGCACTGAGAGTTATGGGAAGAGGGTGCTAGCACTACAATACTTTCTGTAAGGTGGAGCTTTTTTACACAAGATGTTTCCATAGCTTCTCCAAAGGAAATATATTAGAAAAGGAACTTTGTTAGGCACCAGAGAAACGTGCCACATTTGTCCCAGAGATCATACCAGGGCTGGAAAGAAGGACATGCCTCCTGCACCAAGAGTTCTCACAGGAGGTGGAAAAAAAGCTTGTGCAGTGCAATTAGCAAGGAAGAATCCACTTTAAAAAATAATCCTTTTTCTTTTTTTTTTTTCCTCTTTTAAATAAAGAAGTTTTACAGCTTTAAAAAGGAGACACACCAAGTCCTCTGTGAAAAGCTGTTCAGTTAACTGCACAGCTGTTTGTCTTTCTGTCTAAACACATTATACTCCCTCAGAGCCCTTAAGCCAGGGCTGCACTCTGAGCACAGCCCTGGCGCATGCCACCCTTCCCTTCCTTTTGTCTGCTCCACAGCCTTGCCACTGCACAAAGAGCACTCCCATGACCCAGTTTACTGCGTTTAGCATTTTCCCACACTTCAAACTTCGCAAAGAATTTGGGGGACTGGATCCAAGAAGAAATCAAAGAGCTCCCAAAGCTGCCCTTCTCCACAGAGCTTGCTGCGTCAATGCTGATCTATTATTTAGGAACAGCTCCTGGACAATCTCATGTTACCTGAAGGTGACTACTCAGTTTCAGCAGTGAACTACTCACTCCAGGGTGGTGCTGGGAGGGATCAGGCGTAACACGTCACATTTAGTAGAGTGATGCAAACTGCCTTCTCCCTGACCTGAACTAAGAGAAGATTCAGGACCAGCATAGCTAAAGACAGCAAGTTTCAGTAAGAAAATTGCCCACAAATCCAAGACACTGTTAGTAGTCGCAAGAAATGGGTCATTTCAGCCAAATTCCTTTCTTTGTAGAAATGGGTACTGTACCTTTGTTATCTGAAATGCACACTAAAGCGTAAATTTACACTTCATGAGCTATTTTAAAATCCACCCTGCTTAATAATCTATATCAGCAAGAAAACACTTTAAAGTGTCTCTCACAATTAAACCTAGGCACAACCTTATATAAATCAAAATTTTGCTACCATATCAAAACGTTACACTGGGGCTGTATAACATTGCCCATATCCTCATTACATGCTACACTAATTACTACCAGCAGATTCAGAATTTTCTGCACATTAGAGGCTTTTAGAGGAGCTATAAAAAATTTCAGGCATCATTAATTTAAATTTGTATTGAAATTTCCTTTTGACAGATGGCCAAAAATTACTTACTATTTAGAGTACCAGAGCCTGCCGGTTTGCACATTGGAAGAGGAAAGGGAAAAATTAAAAGGAAGAAGGAAATTTATGTCACGTTCATTACCTGTTAAATGTTAAGGAGCATTATCCTGCATGAATAAATTATTTCATACAAGCACACAGACTCCAGCTGGTTCTGGCTGACAAAAACTGTCTCAAGTCATACAGCAGACAATCATAAAAAGCCTCTCTTAACCAGGAACCACTTAAGGGAGGAGGGATCGATTGAACAAGCGACTAACTGCTACTCTGGGCATCACTGAAAACATTTAAGGAAATTAGCAAACTATTTCACCTTGCAAAGCTGGTAGTAAATCCCATAATGCTGACACACATGCCAAATCACAACCTGAGCACTGTGCAAGACAAACATCTACTTATCATTTCAAAGTAAACTGCACAAAATAGATGCCCTTCTTTCCTTCTGGAAGCCGTATGAGTAACAGCTCTTTTGAATCAATCACAGACAAAATCAGCCTTTTCAGCACAAATGCTCCCCCTAACATCCATGCCAGCATAAACACCCCAACACCTCACAAATGTTACAGAAACATGACTAGCATATATTGTTTAGAAACAGTGAAGGGCATATATTAGCAGTTCTCCTCAATCACTTTCTTGAATGAAATCATCATGGTTCCAAATGTATAGGTAAGCAAACTTACTCAAGAAACCATGTGGGTTTGTCCTCCCACAGTTAGGTATCTGCTGCACTTGCATTTGTTAGTTTGAGAGCAGAAGAAAGGAAAATGGCCTAAACTTATCTGTTCACAGTGAAGAGTGGGTGTTCTAGGGAAATCGTCATTAATGTGTGCTCCCGCCTTGTCACGTAAAGCAGTAATAGCCGTTTCCAGCCCTCATGACAAAGAAGCTGAAGTGAAATTCAACACACTGTTGTCTTATGTCGGCACATAGCTTCAGTGCCTTTGCTGCTCACAGCGAAAACTGACAGTTCCTGTCAGCTCCTGGTTGTTATGCAGAGCCATGTGTGTAACAGCAAAACTGACAACTATTGGCTCAGTTGCGCTTGGCTGGGACATGTCAGGAGTGCCAGTGGCAGAAGGGTGTGCTGGGATAGGCTGTGGGACACGTCCCCACCTGTAGCTGCCCAAGAACCAAGGTGTCAGCCCTCATGTCAGCCTTGGATGGACAGGTCTCTGGGGGGGGCAAAGCCTGTGCCCAGAGCCATGTTTCTCTCAACACCATCAAGGGCACACTAGTAATATCTGCCTGACAAGTTCCTGCTAATCTTGTCTAATGCACAGCAGACTCTTGCTGTGAACATCTCTTCCATCGCTCCCCCAGCCCCAAGAATGTATTGTATCTTCATAAAAAAAAGCACCACTAGAAACTTGACAAACTATTTCTAAGTGCTCAGTAAGGTTAGTAAAGGTCTTGCCATTTCTAAGATAAGTGTATCTTTCTTTTCACACTCAGCAGCACTTAATAAGGCTTGATCTTGTGTTTCTGAAAACCATGCAAACTAGGAGAGCAGACCCATCAAGGAAGAGGACAGGGCTAACACACATCTCCACATCTCTCCCCCTGCAGCCTTAAAACCCCTGGAGTCCCTGAGAGACTCTAGTGGCTATGAAGTATGGAAAAACAGCATGGAAAAGCATCACATGTCACTGAATCACACTTGTATCTACTACTGAATGCTCAAAATTATACAAGTTGCAAGGTATGTTATTACATCTACTTATGTACACCACCTTACACAGGATACAGGTGCGCTGCAGAGTCACTCAGAACCTGAAAATTAATTTTTGGAAAAGGAAGGCAGAATCCTCAGTGCAAGCTTCAGTACCATGTTCATCAGGGTAGAGGTAAGGGCAGCTCACTCCTCTCCACCTACAGGACAGCAGGCAGCATCCCACATCTCCTCCTGTGAGCAACAGAGCTCTCCTTCCTCTACTTCATTTTAAGGAAATATCAGGATTACAATCTACAGCCTCCAAATTTCTTAAAACTATCGTCTTATTCTTTCTGTCTCAAAAGCTTGGAGAGAGACCCTGGGCAGACCTTTCTTTCCATCCAAGAACAGCCTCAATGCTGTTCCAGTAAACTCACTGGTCGGCATATTGCTTGCAATCCTAGCTGCCCCACAACCAGCCATTGCCTAAATGTGACAAGGCTATGCTGGGTGCTGCCAATCAACAGAAGCATCACAACCCAGTTCCATTTTGTGCCTTTTCCACTACTCTGTGCCACACTTCAGATAAATGCAGGCTTCACACAGCTCTATTGAGCTACCCTTTACACCTATGAAATGGAATCCTACCTTGATGGAGTCTCTGTCTGCATGCAGAGCAGCCCCAATGCGTAAGGAGGGGGAAATATGGTGGCAAGGGACAGGCATGTGGAGGAAGAGAGAAAAAGTACTAGTTAGTTTATATAAAATTATACATTTATCATACTCTAAAGAAAGAATCCCGATGTCTGTTAAATAATAAATTGCACAGATGTTAACAGTTAATTATTAATGCTGTACAGCCAGATTTATAAAACTGAATTTCTAGCATTTGAATACAATTTCTGGTCACTGCTAGATAATAAACACTAAAGTAATTAGCTAGGAACTCTTCTGAACACTCTTCCCCCTCCCTCCCCCTTGCTTGCTTTAAACAGGAGAATTTAAAAAAGAAAAGAAGGGAAACTAAGCCAAACACTCCTCTAGCAGCACCTACCTCTTTGGTGATCATTATCATGATGCTTCTTCTCATCTTTAATTGGGAGGTGGGACTGCCCCCCCAGTGCACTGGAGAGTGCCAGGAGACCAGCACTGCTGCCAATGGGTGGGATGGCTGGAGGCTGCAAGCCCGAGGGGTGTGGAGTGAGTGGCACGGGAAGACCATGTCCATGTGACAAGTGCTGGGCCTGGAGTTGTTGCTGCTGTGAAAAACAAAACACAGATATTGAATTTGTTCAGAAGGCTGGGGATTGTCTAATTGATCACCTACATCAACTGTGACTGATCAGATCAATCAATGCATCTGATTGATCCAAGATATCAATGGTGCCTTTCAATCAAACATCCTGGTGCCTTAAAAATGTCCAGTGTTTGGACAGAACCTATTGGGTAAAACTCAGACTGAACTGGAAAACAACATTGACAAAATTTCGTTTTAAAAAAAGAAAGCAAACAAATGTTACCATTTTTTGTGATTTTTTTTATTTCTTTGATAGAGGTATTATGCTTTTCTCTTTCTAGTAGAAACACACCATGTACACATCTAATCAAAACATATGTAATTGTAAAAGCAGTTATATAATAAAAAAAAAAGCTGAAAATGGAGAAAATTAGTGTTAAACAGTTTTCCCAGTGCTACTGCACAGCATGCAGTGAAAGTTAATTTGAAAGAGAAAACCTGAATTAACAATCCAGAAAAGGAAACTGGTTGCAGCCACCGTTTTAAGCCCTTTAAGTGTCCTCAGTGGTACTTGAGCAAATTACTAAAGAAAATCTAATGTAGCAAGGCTTGGGTCCTCCTGTAGGCTTGCTCAATAATGCTGAAATAATTGGGCACTCTGTGCACGTTTAGTGATGCTCGAATGAAAAGCTAGAGGCCTGCCCTTGTACTCTTCTCTAGCTGCTGACTCTGTGTTGTGACAGGTTTATTTGAGTGGGACTGTGATGCATGCACCAGTAACTGCACTGACAAGAGTTTAAAGTCATTTTTACCAGTACACTGGCAACACATAGAGAAAGCCCTTGAGAGGCTCCAATTGGAGTGCTTGACCTGAACCAGGGCTGCATCAAACTCTGTGCTATATTAACCACTGTGGGGTAGATAGACTGTTGCTGTTCGTTGGGAAGGCAGGGGAAAAAATCCTGACAAATCAACAACAAACACCAAACAGATGAAAAAGTTTCATTAAATATATCCCAAAAGAGATATGTCCACATCCAAGGCTTACACATTAACTATCCAACTAATCTCTGTTCATAGAACAACCAGATTATCCCTGAAATTTTCTTCTCATTTTAAAGCAGCTATTGCTCTGGATAA
This sequence comes from Phylloscopus collybita, assembly GCA_027886175.1. Taxonomy (NCBI): domain Eukaryota; kingdom Metazoa; phylum Chordata; class Aves; order Passeriformes; family Phylloscopidae; genus Phylloscopus; species Phylloscopus collybita. Next base: position 6,836,488 of record JAJNNQ010000029.1, read on the forward strand.
GTCAAATCCTAAATCCTCTAGGATTGTTCTCTCCCACCTGCATATCTGTACACAGGACTTTAAAAGAAATAAAAACTTAACTTGCTTTGCATAAAACCATTCCACTTTAAACTTGTAAGACTTGAGACCTTACTTATGTAAGGGTGAGCTGAAAGTAAAAGGCTTCAAAGTCACAGCACACTGGATAACCCTTGCAGCACACTCCACAAATACCACTCTTGACACCCCACCCTGAAAGTACAGATCCTTCTCTTCTGCTTGGAAACAAACCTCACGCAGTGGAATCAGACTGGCAATGGCATGCACACATCATCTAATCCAGATCAATGCCAGAGAAAGGAGGGCAATGGTCTACAAGAGAGTTATGAGGAAACAAAAGTACAAAAGAGGGTGGGGGGCAGACATTGAAATCAAAACCAACCAACCAAAAACCCAGAAAGAACATTCTTCCAAGTGGAAGAAGGAAAGGTTAAGTCCTTTTCCTGCTTGCGAACTCACATTGTTCCAGCAGGTGTTCCTTCCTGTAAAATGTATCAAACCCATTCTGCTTGCTTGATGCTCTTATGGCAGTATGCTTCATTCTTCAGAATATTAAATTAACTTCAGTGAAACAAGGCAAGAGAAAATAGTGTATTTTTAGCTTCAGGGTTTGAATGGGGCTGCCTTACAACAATCTGGCATGCCTGACTTGGGGAGGGAGGAGGAGAATGAGCAAAAGAAAGGGATGAACAAAATAATCTGTGTTCTGCTACCTGGTTTTGAACAAGGAATTTCCTTCTTCTACTTGAGAATGTGATATAAACCACTGCATTAAGATCTCTGTCTGAATCTGCCTGTGGTTTCAAACAAAGACTTTGAGAAGAGCTGAGAATATCAAGAGTGAACCTTCCCCTTGTTAACTATTACACTGTCAACCTGAAGAGGAACACTCATTACACACTACTGTACATTCCACACAGATCTGCCTACTGACCTACCCAATTTGCATTATATGACCTCCTCTATTGATATAGGATGGTTTCCAAAGAGCTGGAAGAAAACTGCCCTGTGAATGTAATACCCTTTCTTACTGCTCTTTGTTAGGAATCTCTCTACATAGCTCAGCAAGACAACAGCACAGACTGAGGCTTGGATATACTGAACATCATTAATGACTCTCAGACATAATACGGTCCTTAAGAGTAGTAGCCTAGCAGCTTGAGATCACCCAGAAGAGCTGGGGTGCCCCTGTCCCTCCTGGCCAAGAATCAATGTGTTTTCACTGCAAGTTGAATTGCAGAGAGTTCTGAAAGTAACTGCATAGAGTGGGGAATTAAAACACCAAACCCTGAGCCTTCCTGCCATAGAGAACTTTTCTGAAAGTTCTTCCAAGTTCTTCCATTAAAAGTAATGTAAATCTGAAATAAGGCAAGAACTGATACAATGGAATTTTGGTGTCATTAAGTCACCTTGTAACAGCAGAAAGAAAATGCTTTGGTATGAAAACTAAACTGTTAAATAAAACTAACACCCAGAAGTCCAGCATAGTTTACATGCCTGTGCCATACAAGGATAATATTGTTGCATGCTGTTAGATGGGGTGGAAGTAAAATTTCAACAACAGAAGGAGGATAGTGGACTAGAATTGCATTGGTATGGAAATGACTACAACCTCCCTCCAATACAAGGAGCAATGCTAAACACCAAAAATGAGGCACTGGTCCAAAACCAGAAAGGAAGCAAATTCAAGTGAAACGCTCTCAAAATATAGAAATGGAAAAGGAAATAAAAGGATATAATCACATAATTAGTGCTGTTTGCTAATAGGCTTAGACAAGAAGGTAAAGACAAAGTGACATCTCTGACTGTCATTTCCAAACTTTTCAAAACTGTGGCATTCAAATACCACACAATGACAGCTTGACTTTGTTTTTCCATTGCTTATAGGCATCACTGATGAGCATCAGGTGGCCGACATGCAGATATTTCTTTAAATGGAAAGTTATCTAAAAATGGGCAATTCCTTAGCCCACTGGGCATCAGAGTAGTGCTACAAAGTGGTAAAAAAAAAAAAAAAAAAAAAAAAAAGGTGATCTCCTCTAGTCATCAAAATGCCAAAGTTATGGAGGAGTAAGACAAATGATAGTTACCCTCCATACAAAAAATATTCCAATATGGAAGAAAGTGTTTCTGCCTGTAGCATAAATTTAGATCAAAATCTGACACAACTTAAAAACTTGCAAGGAAAACCTGAAAATGAGCCAACTGAGCAACCACATAATTTTTTTGAAGTTGCTGTAACGCCTTCTCTTCCTCTTCTCCATCTTCTCTTTAATTTGTTACCTTTGGTCATGTTATTTATGAACTTTTAGGATGTGTTGCATGTGGTTACCTTCAGACAATCCCGCCACAGTATGCGTAAAGTCAAGCATACATCTTCAGCATTAATGCATAATAGGTGAAAACATGGAAAGGCACACTTTATGATGCTGTAAATTTTCTAGAATTATCTGAAAATAAAAATTGTTAACTGTTGCTACTGTTATGATACAGTAGTAACAGTTAAGCTACAGAGAAATACACCCTATGGAATTACAAAATAGATTGCAATGTTTTTAAGGAGCATTCAACATACACAATATATAAAAGCACAGGGTAAACACAGCAATCAGAAAGAAGCCAAAAAAGTAGACTGTATTCTTTTTAGTAATAAGTTTAGGAAGATGATAATTTAAATCAGCTGAGTAGTAAAAACTGAAGTAAAGCTTTCAAAACATATTAACACATGTCAAATAAAGATAACATCTGGCTGCTACTAATGGTGTCTTCTTTTCTGTATATTCTTCTAGGCCATTTAGAGTAAGGAATAAGATAACTCCAAAGTCACATCTACACAAATAGGTAAAAAGGATTTCTTGAACATTCTTAACTGAGTAACATTAATTTTTAAAAGCACCATTCTAAATGTTGATGCTCAATTCTTTTCCCAACACATCTTAAGAGATCAACTTTTTAAGTAAAATGTGCTAACAAACCCACTAACAAATTAGCTTTGAATGCTCTCTTGTTATAGTCAGCACATTCAAAGCCTATTTTCCTGGAAGAGTTTCAGGTTTTTACTGGATACTTTCCAAGTAGCTCTGTGTTGCAGTAATCTACCACTTTCCTTCTTACAGACCCTGAAAAGTCACAGACATTTTACAAACAACCTGAACATACTACTCTAACCTGATGACCTTTCTAATGTCAATAAACTAATGTCTCAAAAAGATATTTGCTCTTTTATATTTTTACACATGTTCACTACTCATACCTGCAACACTGATAGGAGAGGACCTCAAAAAATCTTAATCAAATAGCTTCACTGTCTGTTTGAAATGAGTTAAGTGATGTGGTTGGTTGCTCAGAGTGAATCATTAGTAAGACAGCATACAGACAAAACAGAACCCAAGATGAAGAGGAAACAAAGACATAAAAACAATGGCTCAAGAGTAAACAATATCAATGTTGGTGGTTTGAAAACCAGCAAAGGCAATTCTTTGGCACACATAACTATGAGTGTACTTAAGACAATACAAATTTTTATCGATCATGCCTGTTCATACCCTTGATGTGATCCGCACTGTTTGTACTTGATTTGTACTGTTCTCTCTCTGCTGGCAGATATTAAAAAAATAATAAAAAAAAGTTTTTCTGATTTTAAGATACAAGACAGCAAAACAGCCTACAATGAGACTCATATAGCAGTTCCTCTACTGAAATGGTTCTGGAGTTATATGGATATATATCATACAATGGGTTTGCATAAAGAAACAGTGGTACTGATGTAGAGTAGAACAAACTACTACCCTTACTCTTTCAGCAGAGAGTGAGCATTTTGAAAATTACTATAGTGCCCAGAGTAAAAGGAAATATCCTGGTGGGAGTCTTGCTATAGACCACCAAGATGAAGAAGCAGATGAAATATTCTATAAGCAGCAGGTAGAATTCTCACAATCACAGGCCCTTCCACTCAAAAGAGATTTCAACTTACAAGATGTCTGCTGGAAATACAACACAACAGAGAGGAAACAGTCCAGGAGGTTCCTGGAGGACAATTTCTTGACACACTAGGGATGAGGGAGACAACAATGGCTGGCACCCCACTGGACCTGTTGTTTGTGAACAGACAAGGATTAGTGAAAGAGGTGGTGGTCAGAGGCCATCTTGGCCCAGCCAGCATGGGTTTATGAAAGGCATATCCCCCACATCCTGTGGATGTTGTCTACACGGACTTTAGTAAAGCTTTTGACCCCTTTTATCATAGTATTCTCCTGGAGAAACTGGCTTCCTGTGATATGGATGAGCGTATTCTTTGCTGGGTATAAACTGACTGGATGGCTGGGCCTGCAGTGTTGGTGGGCAGAGTTAAACTAGCTGGCAGCCCAGGGCTGTGTTGAAGATAGCTCTGCTGAACATTTTTATTGGCAGTCTGCAAAGGGATTGAGTGTCCCCTCAGTCAGCTGGCAGATGAGACCATGTTGGGCAGGAGGGCAGAAAGGCTCGGCTGAGGTTTTTTGACTGGATCAATGAGCCAAGGCTAACAGTATAAGGTTCAAAAAGACCAAGTCACAACAGCCCCATGTGGGACTACAGGCTGGAGGCAGAGTGGCTGAAGACCTGACTGGTGGAAAAGACCTGGGAATGCTGGTTGACAGCAGCTGAACATGAGCCAGCAGTGTGCCCAGGTGGCCAGAAAGGCCAATGGCATCCTGGCCTGTATCAGGAATGGTGTGGCCAGCAGGAGCAGGGAAGGGATCATTGCCCCGTACTCCCACTGGTGAGGCCACACCTGGAGTGCTGTGTCCAGTTCTGGGCCCCTCAATTCAGGAAAGATATTGAGGGGCTGGAGTGTGCCCACAGAAGGGCAAAAGAGCAGGTGAAGGATCTGAAACACAAGTCCTGTGAGGAGTGTCTAAAGCAGCTGGGGCTGTTTGGACTGTAGAAAAGGAGGCTAGGAGACATTATCACTGTCTAGAAGAGCCTGAGAGGAGGTTCTAGTGCAGCAGGAGTCAGTCTCTTCTCCCAGGCAACTGGATGAAATGGCCTCAAGTTGTGTCAGGGGAGGTTTACATTGGATGTTAGGAAAAACCTCTTCACTGAAAACACGGTCAAGCATGGAACAGGGAGGTGGTAGAACTGCCATACCTGGAAGCACTCAGAAAAACTTCTGGATGTGGCACCCGGGAACATGGTTTAATTGTGAACACAGTGGTGCTGGTCATGGTTGGATTCAATGATCTTAGATGTCTTTTCCAACATAAAAAAAAATCCTGTGATTCTATGAAATGTAAAAGCAACTAGTGAGAACTCTAAATGCTCAGATGCGACTGATCTACTAGAAAAGTTGGATATGTCTGTTCAAAAAGGTGAATGAATACAGACCTCAAAAATCTAGGAATAAGAATGAAAAGGATGAAAAAGGAGAGAGAATAAGGAGCAGACTCGTGATGATAATAATAATGATTATAATACTGCATATTTTTAGGAATCAAATGCCACACTACTTGCTCTCTAAGATTCAGCAATTTCTGTCTTTGAGGATGCTGATTCCACAGATGGAAAGTAAGCTCTACTGAGGGAACTATGGAGGGAAGGAAAAAATCAATAGCTGTCATTAATCAGAAGAGGAGCATTTAGAGCTCCTACATAAATAACAAAGAAACCATCAGAATCATATCTCTATGAATTGCTTCAAAGATCTTTTAAGTGATCTAGGAACAAAAAGTCATCTCCCAAATCATATTGTGGGATGAAAGGCAATATATGCAGAGCACATTTCCGTTCTTAATCATATATATGGGAACATCTGTCAGGATACATGTTTCACCATTTGTCCTCCCTTCCACTCTTATGACTATTTTTCATTCAGTGAAACAGAACAGACAAATTAATATAACCTACTAACAAATAAAAGATTCATGGCCAAAAATTGGACAGAATCTTGAAAAGCGAAAAACTAAGTCCTCTACAAAAGATAAGCTCCTCTTCCCACATAATATTAGAGGTCAGTAGTTCCTCCTTCTGATTGCAAGATTTCACCTCCATTTCACACGGGAGGTGGAGGGAGGAAGAATTAAACTCTTCAGAACCACTTTCTATTGTCATTTAATAAAGGGCAGAAATTCCTGCATAAATCACGCAACTTAAAACTCTCTTCTTCCTTCTCCCACATCAATTTCATTCTAAGGTAAAGAAAATCCATGTCTGTCAGAGAAGGCAGAAAGTCCAAATAGTAAGCTAAAGGTCTTGCCATGAGGACTGCCAGTGGTATGATTTATGCCTTGACATACCAAACCTCTGCTTCAAAATCTTTTCACACACACCAGTGCAAAAAGCAACAATGGCAGCAAATGAGTGTTTTCTGCTACATATAAACAGATGGCAAAATTAATCTCTGGCTAAGTAGGTGCACACTGATTCAGGTACCTTATTTACCAAAAGCTCCATTTGTGTCCTATCCATATACACTGGGAAGAGATTTTTTTTCTCCTCTAGATTAACAGTAAAAAGACAGCATCTCTGTTGGGACCTTGTAAATTTTGATTCTTTCCTTCAGAAATGAGAGTAACATCTGTGTTTTTTCCCGGCAGACTTCTAAATAATCTTCTAGGGTCACCACAGTAAAAAGTTTCTGAAACCCTAGGCTAAAAAGTGAAAAAGTTACCATCTGAGATGTATCACAAATCAAACAATAAAAGCTAGAAGTTAAGCAAGGGCACTGGCCACAGTGAGATACAAGTGGCTAAATCTATAAGCAATTATATTACCAGAGCTTTTTAAATGGCATTATAGTGGCAACTATAATTCACCTCTAAGGTTCCTCACAAGGTATGGTTTTAGAGCCATGTAATACCAGCATAAAATAGATGCCTGTTATGCATCTTACAGATATATTTTTCTAATGCATCTTATCAAGTCGATCCTTAACGAGTCAAGTTTCTACAAGCAATTACTGAGAAGCAGAGGTTCTTTAACAAGTGCTAATACCATGTTTCATCATGCTTATAGTATACAAGTACGCACTCTGTTGGATTTCAGCAAGTTGTCTTTCCTTGGGATAAAAATCCCAGGTTGCACAGACTGATCCATTCCTTCCAACCCCCTCTGTGTCTTTAAAAACAGCCATTTCTGGTGCAGCTGTGGTCCTGTGCAAAGGACTGTAATGTCTGCTCTTCTCAGAGGTGAGTAGCCTCTTCCCACAAGTGTTAGGACATGTGGATACCATTACCCCTGTCCAAGCAGATTTCATTGCGAGATATGGTGTTCTGTCTCTTTAATGCAGTGCCCATTAGCCAGGTAACTGAAACTTAAAGTGAATTCTTTTGCGTTAGTGCAAAGCCCAGTTACAGCAGATTTGATAAAGGAAGGTCTTGACAAGGATCAAATGGACTCATGTCACCTGGATTTAAGTTGCAGCCCCAAGACTGAGGAAGGACCACTTGTTCTTTTTGCCTTAGCCTATTTAAAAAGCATAACAGGGAAAGCAGAACTGCCCTGTTCCACAAACATTCCTTGAGTCAGTTCATCAGTGTTTGTGATGCATTCATACAACCAAGGACATGACTGTGAAGAATTCACTCAGCAATAAGCAAGTAAGCATCTTGCTAATAAAAATAAAACATTTTGAAATATGAAGAATTTAAGACCTCCTAAATTCCTTCATCGTGGACAGACTTAACATGTGGAAATACTCTATTTATGCAGTACTTTAGTGTTCATCCCAGTTAAGCATTAGAGCCTTTGCTCTGGTCCTACATTTAAGACTGAAGACATGAAAAGTACTATCCACCCACCTGAAGCAATGCAAACATTTAAGTGATCCACTCTATAATACAGTCCTGGTCCTCATTCATTGCTGTAGCCAGCAGCCTACGAAGTGTGGCTGGGAAGAAGGAAAATATATGACCTTGTTTAGAGGTGGTATTAGAACCCTTGTAGTATGAAACCCTGATATAATAGCACCTCTCTTTAGGCCATACTGTACAGTGCGGGTACCTATTTAAACAGACAGCATTGTCACTGAGTACATAAATATTGCTGATTTTACAATCAAATGGGTTTGGAAAATCCCTGTCTTCACAATACTTTAAAACCAAACAGATAGACTTTTTCTTTTTTTTCCAGATAATTGGTATAAGGCTATCACTGAAGGCAATATACAGCATATAATAGACCAAGACGGAACACAGCAGATCTGTATTTGGTTGGCAACAGCTTTCACTTACTGGACTATAGACCCACTGGCAACAGTATTGTCTGCATTCTACAGTGTGTGAAATGAAACCATACAAATGTAAATCATAAATAAGATATTGCATATGTTCATGCTACAGAATATCACAGAAATTCTCCACAGGACTCTTCATATCTGCACTGATTAACCCTAATTTAAAAAGCATAGCAATATGACATAGTGGTCACATAGCTTTGATACCAGGGTCTGTAAAACCTTGAGAAACATGGAGGCCAACGTCAGCTCTTCTGTCTGATGAGATCGAGTGTGCGAGCCACAACACTCATGTCACATGCATTTACTTAAGCATAACGAGCAAGGGCCTCTGGCACCAGCATATTGGCAGTGAGATGCCCTAAGTGGTCAGCACTTCACACTGCAACGCTACTGACTGCTCATATAGTGATAGACCAATATAAATTCAAGTAGCTACTACAGCTACTGAAAATAGGAAAAAGCAGAAGACAGTGACAGCCCACTCAAAGTGTAGCAACAATATTTAAAATCCATCCTGGAAATATGGAATCTGGAAATTATTTATATTCCAATTAATTCCCTCAAAAATCCCTAAAAAGATTGTTTTCAATTTCTTTAAATAAAGACACTGCATACAGGAGAGATTTATTTAAACTATGCCTCACCTTCAAGGCTCTCTCTGAGGCTGGCACATGGGAATAGGGAACAAGATGGCAAATTCCTCAAAAACACCTCTTTGCAATCAAAAAACAGGGTGTCTTTAACTTAGCCAGACTTCAGGTGAATAATTCAAAACCAAAAGTGCTCACTCAAAAGCCTTCTACAAATCCATTTCAGCCACTGGGCAGGATCAAAATCTTTGCAGGACCGTATCACCACTAAATAAAAAATCAGCAAACAAAAGTAATTAAATGGGGAGCAATGAATTTCAACATTTCTTTAGGGTACACAAAAAAAACATAACTCGAAGCACATAGCTATTAAGTCAACCTCTGCCATCCCACTTTAACAACCTGTGTACAATATACAGCAGACCACCAACTTGTTTTACAGAATTTAAGCTTCAACCTCCTTAACACACCTTGAATGAGCAATATGGAAGGGTTGGAGAAACAAGAGACTGTTATCTCCATGCTACAACACACTTATTCTAACTGCCCTTACTCATCCTCCCTGACATCACCATTTCTGAAAGCACGCACTTGGGCAGGAACTACTTTTCCATACAAACTGAGTGTACTGGTTCAAGCAGAAAACCCTCACTCCTCCTCCCAGCACCCGCACACAGATGAGCCAGAAACAAGCCACCATCCGAGGGCAGCACAGGATGGTGGGATGTTAATGGTGGGAGCACAGGATGGTGCTGCATGTTAAGCAGCATTTGGCATCTGCAACCCTGGACAAGGGATCACGGCAAAGATAGCAGGCACTGAGGCCAACTCCTCATTTCAAGTTGTGTGTACTTATCTGCACCACACTGCTTTCAAAGGCTTCCATGCCTATTTTCTAAACAGCTGTTGTTTTCCACAGCTGTAAAACAATCATGCTCTTGAAAGCAAACAAAAATTACAGACCTTCTGAGACAGGTCAAACAAGAAACCTTGGCCTCAAACAAGGGTAGAAATTGTGACAAACAGTGCATTTAAGAAGAAACATTTTAACAGAGTAATTATATGTGACAAGACATAAGGGGTCCTTTCTTCCAGTAACTGCCATTTACTTATTTTTGAAGAAGATAATAAAAGAGGCATAAGAAAACAAAATGCTTAAAAATTAAACCAAAGCCATTCTTTTTTCACTCAGATGCATAGAATGGTAAAGAAAAAGAATTATTTCAATCATTTCCTTAGTAATACACGTAATATTTAAATAGATTTAATAGTGCTGCTCCAAACCAATGAATTATGAGTTTAAAACCTATTAAAATGTAATGTTTTTTTCCTTAGCTGAGGGGAGAGAGATTTAAATTCACTGAATTTTAATATTTCAGCTTGAGCTGCAGGAGGTAGAGAAAGTCCAAATGAACTATTCCATCAGCACCATTCAAGCATGAACATTTTAATCAGTTTTACTTCCTTGGAGTTCTCCAACACAGTTTACGCTGTCATTCTGAAAGCACTTAACACAGAGGGTGTGAAAAACCACCAAGGCTTGTTATTGCCTTCACAATTGATGGCAAATAATTTTGCAGACTTCCTATCATTAAAATGTCACTGCTAAAAATTGAGGTTCAGCATTTCTTGTGCTAAACTGCATTTTCTTTGAACACCATCACATACCTGTTCTTAAGTTTTTGGTACATTTATCTCTCTCCATGTGATAAGCAGGCACACAAGCCTTCATTTCTGCCTTACTGCAGTTGAAACATGACTATTTTAAACAGACAAAATTCTTAAAAGTTACAAGTTAATTCCCTAGTTCCCTTATTAAAATGTAACCACACTCACACAGCATGTTCCAATTGTATAGTATGATGGATTAAAGAAAACAAACCCCAACATTTTAAGAAACTTAGACGACTCAATTTATTAATACAGGAAATGAAAACATCATTCCTAATTAGATTACATTACTGATTTAAAGCTACAATTTATCTGCTGTTCCAACAGCGCGATCTTGCAGATTCTAACCTAAAACCGCAGCAGCACGACACATGACAAGATCATCTGAATATATCACACTGCTCATCCTGGCACATCCAGCCTGGAAAGCAGCTCTGGATGTGCACTACAGACTGCCCTGAGCAAAAATGCCGCACCACACTGCCCATGGCAAACACCAGAGGTAGATGCCTGCAGATTTACAGTCCTCCTGCAGCACGCTTATGATATACCCAGTTTTGGTTTAGTTTTTCTCACTGAATCTCTCCAGAAGATGATAGATGATATTTAACTTGTTTGAGCCCATCAACAGTTTTAAACTGAACATGACCTGTGAAAGAAGTCATTATAACTCTGTTTCATCCCATTAAACATAACTAGTTTATTGTCAGGAGAACAGGCAGTCTCTCTGGGTTCCGTGCTCACTTCCGTATTTTGCATTTAAACTGCATGGATCAGTGATTTGGTTCATTTACCAATGAAGATAGAATAATATTGCAAAGTTAAAAGGTGCTTCATCAGATTCCATTAAATCAGAGCACATTCATACAAAAATATATACATCTGAAACACAAAGAGAGATAAAATCTGTGTACCTTTAATTCTTTTCTTGTGCCACACTCCATTCTGGTAGCATGCACTTTTAACTTTAAGCCAGAGTTGCTCCACTTGAACCAAGGGAGTTTAGCATGAGTGAGGTGAACCGAATAGGATACCCCAAAAACAAAGAGAGACTTAAACTACAATTTTATTTCAAAAACAAAAACACTGCTTCTGTTTTTGTCTGATACACAGTTCAATGGGTTAAACAAACATTGCAAGTTTTTAAAATACCACAACATTAAAAGAACACAAACCCTGTTGGACTTACTAAACAGAAAAATAATGTAAGACAACATAATCAGATACATTAAAAAGCCACCATTTCCAGTTATGCTCTTTATCTTTATTGGCATTCACTTTAAAAAGTATGACTAGCTTTTTCTAGCCCCACGTTACATTTTCAGGCTTTAAATCTCTCTAAGTGCAGACATAACAGTGTTGTGCGATTTTTGCAACATAAGCTTATTAGATAACTTGCATTCCTGTTTATTCTATTAAAAAATAATCTCTAAAAGACTTCATAAGATTACTTCTCTTTAAACCTAATGAGTATTCAATTTCAGTCCATATTGCTCCTGTTTTTCTAAAATTAAAGGGGAACATGCAGTATTTCCTAAGTCAACATAAAGCAGCTGAGTGAAAAAAGGCAGGAATAAGGTAGAAAATGAGGCTTATGAGGGAGGCAAGGGTTGGCCAACTTTAATGCACAAACCTAAAGTCTGATAGTTTAGAGAGGTTTGAGACAATAGAATTTCAGTTGACATGTAAAGACAAACTCAGATAGGAAAAGAAAAGAAAATTTACTTCTGTCTGGTGGGGGTAAGACCAACAGAATTACTGCCAGGCTCCCAGACAAGTGTCTTATCTGCTTATTTTTATTCTGTGTGGTTTAGTGATTCATGAAAGCAGGATAAATTTAAATAACTAGTGCGATGGCTAGTATCTGTAACATCACACACTTTACACTTGCTTCCTTTACTGGAAATGAAATTCCTTTTAGCAGTCTCTCTAACGCAAACAAAGGTGAATGGAAAAAACGTGCATAGGTAGACTGTGACGTATTTGCTTGTGCTCATATACACAAAACCACACACACATATACACACACACACTACAAATGCACTTGCAGCACACATGTATAAAAGCTTTAACAAAGAAGCCAACCTTTAGCTACTTACTTTATGCAAAGAATGTTAATAAAAGGCAGTATTTCTGGTTAGGTAATGAAAACTAATTGGGAAATTATTCATTTCCCACTCTCCCCACTGGAGCGTAAAAGACATACAACAAATGTTATTCATGATTCTACACGATGTGCTCTGATTCACCCCCTTCTTTCTAACAGGCACTTCAGAGGAAATAAGGGTTACTCTTTTCCATTTATAATTTCTAATTGACTACCAGTGCTTTCTTGTGGTCAGAGGTATACAAAATAGAGTTAGAAACAGCCTATTAAAAACCAGCTACAATCAGACTGCTGCTCTAAACTACTGTCAGCAATGATCAGAAAGTCCTGATTTCCTTGTTAAAAGACAGAGCCATAATTGAAGCAATATCTTTGCTTCGGATTGATTATTCGGCGACCCTTATCCACATCTTCATTCAGCAATTTGAATTTTAATGAAAGTAAATGGAATAATTAGCATTTCAAAGTGTGTTTGATACACTGAATAAAAAAAAGAAAAAATACTTTTATGTATAATCTATACACAAAAGAAAAAGCATTTGGGAGGACACAGAAAATACGAAGTACAGTTTTATTGTCTTCATTAGAATAACTAAAACAACTGCTTGCTTCAGCTGGGTAATTATACAAGAGAATAATGCGTTATTAAGCTATGACTTCTCACCTGTATTTTATGTAGTGTGAACAGCCAGGGCTTTCATTGTTATGTCTGTGTTCTCCAGTTATAAAATATAAACACTGTGGCTGCCCACACCTATAAAATCTCTGTACTGGGCTAATACCACTGTCAGTAAAGGTTTTATAAGAGGGGCTCCACACACCTGTATTTATAAATGACTAAGAGCAGGACACCTGTAAGCTCAGTGGGGATGAGTTTTTCTGCTGTCAATTTTGGTTGCATGTTTGGGCACTTTGGTTTTGGTGGGCATGTTTTGGTTGGTTGGTTCAGTGGGTGGGTGGGTATTTTTGCCTTTTTTTTTTTTAAGTTGCAGCTGTTTTTTAATGTAAAAATAAAAAGTGTGGTTAATATTCAATTAAATTCTTGAACCAACATGCAGAAAAAGATGTGGGCAGTTGGGATGGGAAAAAACATCTATCATATCAATGGTACCTGTTACCATGGCTGCAGAAGCAAACTGGCAGGTGGTATGCAAAGGAAACCATGTTACTTAAATAGAAAACAAAACAAAACAACAACAGAAAAAAAGAACAAATACTGGGCCTGCTTTGGGGAATAGATGCAACACAGACATTAATTACCCCATTAGTCTTCTTGGCACAGTGCAAGCAAAAGTCTTCAGGTAGTAACCAGCTTTTATGAAGATCAAGCTACTGAACTTCACCACTGCCCACAACTTTTGCCCACCTGATGGAAATGAGTTCATGCAAGAGAAAAAGAAAAGCTATTTACAAACACTCTCAGAGCTAAAATGGAAAGACCACATACCCCAATGATTGCGTTCAGTTCTGCCATGGTCACTTGTTTGGCACGCTCCACAGCCTGCACCACTTGTTGCTGGTGCTATAAATGAAGATCAGAAACAGAATAAAATTACTTGTTTTCTAAACTATTAAGCACAGATTCCTATTTTTACTGTTTTTACTTGTTGTTATATGACATGCAGGATCTGAAATAATGGTTCTCTAATAGACAGTCACATTGTGTGTTGATAAACAAGAATATATAGGCAAGGGGAGGATATTTATTTTTATGCCATTACATGCTAGGAATTACACCTTTGCTGCCCAAAACACTATTTCACAACCTGGCTAAATGGGAAACTGTCTTCCTTTTGTTCATCAGCACCGTCTGCTTCTGAATTTAAATGCCATCTTCAAATGTAAGCTTCTTTCCTTACAGCCATGGAAACTTTATGAATAAACCCCACCCAGTACTCTGAAAAGAAGGGTATTTATTTTCAACAAGCACACGGCAAACACATCACTGAAGAATATACAAATTCTCCTCCTTGCAAACCAGCTCAACCATGAGAAAAAAATTTAAAAATACATTCACAAATCTGTCAAACATGTGAAAGAGAACTAATTATTTCAATCCTCAACATGTAAATTTTAATAGCTTTATAAAATCCAAAAAAACACATGGTCTAATTAACAACACAGTTTACAAGCTCCAGCAGTTGTATTAGTTTGAGTGATACTGTATCCCTGCAGTAAATTCAAAATTGCTGTATGTTGAAAGCTGACTGGTATTTATTTGAAAACACCAACTACAAACAAAATAAGGTTCTCATCCTGCAACCAGATCCATGCCTGCTCAGACCTCCACCAGTGGCAAATTCATCTTCACAGGCAGCCTCCCAGAATCAGGATGACACAAAACAAATAGGTGCAAGGAGGGGTCATGGAGAACTGCAAGTAGGTTGTGTGATGTGCACTGAGAGTGAGACGTTGTTGATTTACAGCTACAGGTTGAACAGAAAAAGGAGTCTCCTGACTATCTGGAGAGGTGCAAAAACTGTAACAATGAAACATCAGCTTTGCATAAAAATCAACATCCAGATTTTTTTTGGCAAAAAGTTTAAGGGAAAGGTTGAAAAGGTCCCTTTAAAGAGTCAAGTTTGCCCTCCCATGGCTGTGTATTGCACAGAATCAAGCAAAGGTACAAACCATCTTGTACAGCAACTTGTCCTGTGCATCCTTAGAAGAATCAAGAAGTTGCATAAAATAAAATGAGGACCCAAACCCTGAAGACCATCTCCAACACAGGAGTTAGGTGAAGAGAACTGGGACTCCCCAGGGAGCACCCTAAGTCCCACTCTGGGAGGGTCTTAAAAGGGAAGGGCTGTAAAAAAGGGTGCTGCTATTTCAGGGGCTTGGCAGGCTCAGATTTCACAATTCTCACAACACACAAGCAAAAATGGCATTTTCAATTACAAGCCCTTTTGCATGGAAGTTCTCAGGGCAAAGAAAAACAAACATAAAAATCCACCCATAACTGTATATCCCGGGTTGGCCCTGTACAGAGTTAATTTTTATCAGTAGCCATGAGATTTGGGGGCATCTGGGCTGTTCTATACCACCCCACCTCATTGCTTCAGGGCAAAAATGAGGGATTCTTGGGCTTCCAGAAGAAATGGCTTTTGGTCCAGGAAAGCATGGCAGCTGGAGGGTCTGTCTTTCATTGGTTTTTGGCCCTGGGCTTGGTGAACAATTCTGCTTGTACATCAGCCTCTCTCTGCACATTTTTGTTATTAGCATTGTTGCTATTACTGTCTGTTTTCTTATCCCATTGCTGTTTCCAGTAATTTGTTCTTATTGCAACCCATAATCTCTGACCTTTTGTTTGTTTGTTTTTGGTGGGTTTTTGTTGTTGTTGTTTTTTGGGGGGTTTTTGGTGGGTTTTTTGTTGTTTTGGTTTGGTTTGGTTTTGGTTTTCGGTTTTGTTTTTTTTTTCCCTGTGGAGCACAGTGGTAGGGAAAGTGGCTGCATGGTTTTCTTTTTAGTGGGAACACTAAACTGGGGAGGGCCATTCCTAACCAAGGACACTAAGAAATTCCAATCCCAACTAAGAAAATAAGATAAATGCAAATAATGAAGGTCATAATTCAGAAACACTCCCAGAAGGAAGAAAATGGTTCTAGAGTTTGTTTGTTTTTAAGCAAAGAATTACATGAAGGAAGACTAGAGACCACATAGAATACTGCTACTTTGTAGCTGTAAACAGAATCACAAAAGTTCCATTTGGAGTTTTGTGCAACTACAGTGGCAGTATAAACCAATCACTTATAAGGAGACAATGTAAAGACTAAAAAATCAGGTGGAACATCAGAAAACATGTTCTTGGTATTCAAGAAAAAAAAAATAAGATTAAAAATCCAGTGTATTCCTGCCACAAATACCAGACAAAAAGGAAATCATGGTATTCAAGCACCAAATTCCTGATAATATGTTACCAGCTCCAGGCTGTCACTTTTTAAGGATAGGTACAGCTTTCATACATTATATAGCTGAAAGCCTGGTAACCCATGACTCTGTATGTCAACAGGGTGATTATAAAAATTATGCCACTACTTTCTGGTAAAAGTCATTCACACCATGGAATTTTTCGTCAAGTCATTAAAAAACCCCAAAGGAACAAAGCAGAGTTTTTAAAATTTTTGCTTTTTTAAATATGAGCATTTACTGAGAAGTTTATAGTCATCTTCTCCTTCTTACCATTTCACTGGCAATGCTTTTTGCACTGAGGTAAGGAAAGCTCTTGTATATATGAGTGTTCTATTTCAATCAATTTACTTAAATCCTGTTCCCAAGAGAAGAAAACATTTCTAAGGCATCTACAAAAGCTGGCCAAAACCTATCAAAATTATTGTAGAAATTACTTCAATTTGCATCCAGGATTTGGAAAATAAGTCAACTCCACAAGAGCTAGAGTGTTTTCTGTTCCCTTATGGCAAACACATAAAGAATAGCTCTCAGAAGAATTTGGGAAAAATGTTATTTCATTCTTAGGTCAGAGGAAGAGAAGGTGAAGGGCTACCAAAACCCCACTTGATTCTTGCTAGAGCAGCCACACAATCCATCTTTCATTGATTCTAATAGATTTGGGATCAAGACTTCACAGAGAGGAGAAAACCCAAGGGCCTAGTAACGTTGAACCTAAATGAGGTACAGTAGAGACAATTAAAACTCTCCTATTGCTAGCGGCTTTAACATTGATTTAATCTTCAGTGGCTTTGTATACAAAAGACTCAAAATAGATGCCCTGTAATTAGCCTTTTCATCACTTCCAGTGCATTGCAGCAACTGAAGAGGCACCTCCCCAGTTCCCAAAAAAACCCATGGGGGGCCTGCCTCGAGTGGCCCTGGAGCTACCTCAGGTTACAGAAAAATACACACACTTGAGTGAAAAAAGGCACAGGAAAGCCCATGCAGGGTTTCAAGGGCTGTCTACTCACAGCTTTTCTGAAACTGGGGTGGGCTGGTGGTTCCATGTTACCACCCATGGCTCTAGGAAGAGGTGGGGATCTCTACACATAGAAAAGGAACCCAACTGGGTCCGGGGACCCACTGCAACCCAAAACCACAGTGAGGGACAGGGAGCCCAGGGGCCTGCTGAGTAGGGTGGCATCCAACTCAAGAATGGATGGTTCCAATACCTGCCATGTGCCTGAACACCTCCTGGGCCAGCAGGCCAGCAATAAGCAACATTATGCTAAATGTACACATCCACCTGTCCATCAAGTGATCATGTAGCAATTTACAGCCAAATCAAAACAGCTACAACAAAAAAGGATTACTTCCCCCCCCCCACCAAATATAGATACAGTGTTGCAACTTTCATACACATTTAATGCTAGCCTTCCTCTGTGCACACAACCAAATGACAAATCTGGGGTTTTTTCAGTTGTGGGAAAACAGTATTTTGTACTGCATTTAACATGCCAGAGCAATGAGCTCAATACCTTGCCCCACCTGTCATACAGACTAGTTTCTCCTTTCTAACTTCTTCTCTTGCTTCTTCTCCCCTTTTTGCATTCTGCAATGAGCACTGTGTCTGTGCTTGCCTCATTTTGGAAAATCACTTCTTTTAAGTCGGTGGGTAGCAACAGCTACAGAGACCACAAGAAGAATCTAGGCCTTTTCACCATCACATTGTCTCACCACACAGTTGTCACCTATCCCTGGCTTCTGCACAGGCACTGCAACACGGTGGAAAATTCCCAGGCTTTTTATACCGTGTCAGAGCTCTCCACAACTCCCAATGACAGCGGAGCTGTGCTGACAGCAAGTGAGCGGCCAAAATTCCCCCAGGCACAGACACAATTATACTGGTGTTAAAAACCCCTAATTACAGCCTGTCTTCAGGATCGCCACCAATACCCAAAGCAAAACCCACTGAAAAATTTGCTCTGAAGAAGCAATTCTCTGCTATTCCTTACTTGTATTACTTTGTTGTTACATTGTATGTTTAGAGGAATTATAGGTCTTGCTTAAGAACTGCAGCACTGTCCTTCTTGGAAATCCTATCAAGAGACAGCATAATGTGACAAGGCCGTGCCAAAAATGCTAGTGAGAATTGGAAAGCAAATACACATTTACTGTGGAGTACAGCACACACTGTAAAAGCTAGAAGGGACAAGTTGGGTCACTGCATCTCAGACAAGATATAATAACTACTTCAGAAAAAATGTAAGAGCATTATTAGCATTATATGCATATATTGCTAATGAGATGCATTCCTTGGCAGAAGGATTACAGATCTGAGTTTCCTTGTATTTACTGTTAAGCTCTAGTCTGGGGCAAGCTCAAGATGGAGGCAAATAATTCTGTCTTCTCAACCTCACATCTCAGACCAAAAGCTAGTTCCTCTTGATCAGTATGTAAGAACTCCTGCTCTGCTTCTATATAATGGATCTTGCACTTCTCATTCAAATTTACTGGACTTTAGAAACACCTCTAGGGAAAGTATGTAATAAGAAGAGGAAGCATATTATGGCCCACATCAATCTCTTAAAAGGAAAACAATCAACTGACATCAAAATGTTTGAAAAGAGAAGACTCCAAGCAGAATTTCCTTTTGATGTTTGTTTACGTGCATGCATGCCAGTGCTTGGCATGTTATTATACTAGTAAGTATATCTGACCGCCTCAATGTGCACAGGGAACTGAGAATGCCTGCTAAAAAACAAACCATCTACCTTGTTATTTGGTTCACTGGCAGTTAGAAGGGAAAGTGAACCTCCCAAAAAAGTTTATTACAGCCTCCTTCAGCCTTACAAAATGCTTACATTGAGGCATGTAAGTTGACAGGGATCAATACTGGCTTATCAAGCAGCTTTTGCAAGTCGTGCTGAGCTCCAAGTTGCCACAACTACAGTATTTGCTGTAGATCAGCCAGCTTACATGCGTTTCATGAATATGAACACAGACAGTATTTACTCAAAAGAAGGTAACTGTGATATGTATCTTCAGACACACTGAAGAAATGCCACTACCCAGCACTTGAGGTCATTTAGCACTTGGCCCACAATGGCAGCCGAAGTTTGCAACCAGCCACACATACCACCTTGAGCAGACAGGAACCAGCCCCAACTTGAAAGCCACAGGGTTGTGACAGTGTCGTATTCTGCTGAAGCTGGTAAACTCAGTTGAGAAGTGACAATTAGCAGTACAGTCAATTAATTGCACAGTACTGGCTAGATCGTTCAAGCATGGAAACACTGATGTATCTACCAACTGCAGCAGATCAAAACTAAATTAACTGAATGACCACAGCCTACACCCTTCGCAGGCACCCCCTTCATCTTATGCAACAGGAACTACTTTGAGCACACTGGTATCTCACAATATCACATAGAGGTGGAAAATGGCTGTTGCAACACAGGAAGCCCAAAACCACAGCAGAACTCGAACAACACATTGCCCCTGAGGTCTATCTCACATTTTTGACCATGGAATCACTCTCTCCTACAAAAATGGGTAGCTTGCATTTCTTGGTGCTGATTTTTATTGTCTGCCTAAACTGGAATAAATGTGAAAACAAGGTACCACTTGACTGTGTGTTTAGGCAGGTTAGAAACTTTGTTTTAAATATATGATTAGATGATGTACAGCTCAATAAAACTGACTGAGGCCTAGAGAATTTACTAAATACTTTACTGGACTGCCCCTAGAAACAAAGCAATAGCACACAGTAGGGTGATGTATTATAAATGCATCCTTTTCACAAGATCTCTAGTGATTTTGCCCACAATTTCTTACATCTAAGTGAGTTATCACAAGCCATTGATTCCTTACAAAGTTAACAAGCAATAAGACAAGTTAACCTGGTGCTATTATGAGGCAATAATGTTGCCATCAGTGCATGCAACCACTGTATTTTGTTCATTTTTCCCTCAGGCACAATATAAAGAAGCCTGATCACATTTTTCAGCCACTATTCCACAATTAGACTGTATGTAAAATGCATAAACAGCAAAAGCATGCTGCAATTCAATTCTCTATTAATCTGGATGATGAAATAAAGAGACTTCCATTAAGACATTAACTTTTTGAAGACACAAATTAGAGAGAAACCAAGACTATCAGTATACTCAAACATGAAGCTCAGGTCTGTTTTGACAAATCAGTGCATGCCAATATAGACTGATTTAAATATATATCCTTACTAGAAGAGGTCAAACAATTGCCAAGATTTTCCTAAACCCATTACAAAAGCAGTCACTGCAAGACAAATGAAAAACTTTTTTATGCTTCCTCTCTCAATCCTTCCCTGCTGTCTATATATGATATGCTATCTCTGCACAGCAAATAAAACTGTGTAACTACACCTATGGAGACTCTGAAGCAGTCAAAGTACAAAACAGCAACTTGTTTTAGATCGGTGCAGGACTTGAATTCTAGTCCTCCAGCAATGGAGCAAGAAAATTACTCATTGTTTCCTTTCCACAAATCCATCTTAATAAGCAGAGAATACAGTGGCATTCACAAACACTGTCAGGTTCTAGGTTTGATGGCATTATTCTTGTTTCAAACACACACAGATACACATATGCGGCACGCACAAAGCTCATTAGCTCAACATGGAGCACACAGCCTCTCATTTGAAGTGGGCTGAGCAGCTCTCTTGAAAAGCACTAGCATTTTATGTGAAGAATGAAAAGCCAGGAGGAAATCACATCGTGTTCTTAGGCATGACGTTTTACAGATGCAATACACAAAAATACACCTTCCAGTTCTGTCTTTGCAGCTACTTCTTGTACTAAAGTGAAACCACGTTCTAAATTGATGCACACTAACCTGCACCAACAGATCCCAGTCTCCAGTCCCTTTCCTTCAGAGGGGTGGACAGGGAAGCCATTATGCACCTAAGGTTTCCTTCCATGAACCACACTTCCTATTTACTTCACACACCCCATTTGCTCGGAAGCTTCCTCATTAGCTCCCATTATCTCCCCCAAATCTCAGTGCCTCTTAAATTATCTACAGTGCACTCACAATAATACTATCAAATCATAATTTGGAGAAAATTAATGCTTAAGAGAAATTAGCTCACAGTGAGTTTCAATTTTCTGTTTATATTCCCCAAATACACAAAAACATAAAAGGATTTAAGGTAGTAAGTAATCGGAGACACAGAGAGGAAAAAAGCCAACATAAAAACTGTGTTTCTATGTCTTCTGTGTTGAACATCATTACACATGAACCAAAACAGAAGTTTCTGCCGAACTTAAATGTTCATTGCAAGGATGTAGCACAAATTATGCCCTTCTAGCATTTTAGCAAGCTGTCTTTGATTTCAGATCCACAAAATCATAATTGCAAGAAAAGCTATATTGTATGCTAAAGAAAAATACTTAAACTAAAATTCTGCTTTGACGTTACAATGCATTCCATTTCATGAATATATTTAAATGATATTTTAATAGGCTTGAAGAAGATAATGATGATAAAGTGATAACAGCACAGTGGAAAGTCATCTACAAGTGCCAAGAGATTCATAAGGAAACAGTCTCGACACAAAGTCCCACTTTCGTAATAGATACGGTGATGCAATTGTTTAGATCAGAAGCAGTACAAATGACTACCTACCTCCTGGGACAGGAAGGGAATGACTTGTGCACATATAGCATTCAGCCTCTTGACAATTTCTGCCTGCAAGTCACAACAAAAAAGAAGTTCAATTACATACATTCTCAAATGCGACTGTCACCCATGAAACCTAAAGAGACATTTCGGGTTTCTTTCAGCTCTGGCCGTCCTCTGGCCAAGAGATGTTCCCAAAATAACAAAATAACAAAAAGTGTTTGCACACGGATCCAAATGTACTTAGGAAGCTAGCAATTTCTGGCTAAAATCTTTTCCTTAAAAACCACTATTTAGAACTGATACAAGGAGTAGTTAATTTAGATTAAACAATCACAGGAATTTAAAGAACAGAATCTTCAGGAAATGTAACAAAAATATTTACATAATTCTGTGTATCAAACTGAACTCTCTCCTATGACACAAAAGGGTCATTTCAAATAATAGCAATGCCATTGTAAGCAAAGAGAGAAAATACACCATTTACTTGTAACAGTAACATGGGAATGTTAGCATTGTAACATACAATCTTACTGATAATCATTCTACCACATATTTCAGAAAGAAATACTGCAGTCTTGTAACACACTTCTGCTGTTATCTATTCTCCTGTTTAGTAGTAGTTACTTTCATGTGGCAACTGTAACCACAAATTAATAATACAAGATGTTTTATTTTCATACAAAAGAAAAATTCTTATTCTCTGTATTTAATCTAAAAATCTCAATAGAGACAGAGGAGATCTGTTTAGAAAACACAAGAAATACAGCTTCAGAGGCAAATATTCAAAGCCACGCAGACTTTCCTACCATAAAACGTATTTTTTTTTACAATGAATTCTAACCAGGATCAGTTCCTCATTTTACAATCGGACAGAATGCTTCTCATCTTGCAAAATTACAAATCATGTGATGAAGACGTACTAACATGCAATTTCGCATTCCTTCTAAAAGTAAATCTTCCAGCCTTTTTGCTATGCTGTCTTGTAAATGGCAAGCCCTTGGAAAATAATCTATAGATCAGAAAGGCTCACAAGTAGCAGTAAAAAGTGCTATTTTATATTTTCATATAAATAAATATGGATTCAAGGAGTATTAGTTAGAGAGCTATGTAACCAACAGACATGGTTTGCTAGAGGTAAGAGCACATGTGAAACTAACTCTGCCCCCTTGTGCATACTGTGTGATACACATGAGTTAATACATGTTATTTTGGAATACAACTCCTTCCTTTCTCTGAAATCCATCTAGATTCACATTTGCTATTTATAAAGCAATTTCTGTGTTAAGTTGTCCTTCTATCTCCCTACTCGTCTTCACTGTTTATGCAAGTAATTAAATATAGGCATTTTAATAATTTTTTGTATTTATCTACAAATACATCTTTTCTATTTATTCAGCAGCATAGGTACTTTATAATATGCTCTGTTTTGCAAAAATCTGAATTAGCCACAAATTTCAAATGCACCTATAATATCAGATATCCCACAAGGCAAAACTTAACTATTCCTTTAAAGAGACAGCATTCACTACACTAGTTGACAAGGAAATTTTTAACTGCTTATTACACAGCACAGGGAGCAACAAGTTGTGTGCACCTAAGCTTCAGCCAGAAAGGCTTCGTAATCCAATACAGCATTACTTGAATAACAGCATGACTTGATTAAGGAAATGTAGACTGTAATACAAGGCACAGCTGTAAAGTACCTGTTCTTAGTGGTTCAGGCACCATTAATCTAGTAATTTCCAAATTTTGAGTTCCAGCTGCACCACTATTTTTTCTGGAGAAATCACCTGAGTGCCCTAAAGCCAGAGAGAAAACTACATACTCTATTCTTTGAGGCTTTTCCACATGAGCAGAAAACTCCCAAGTGCCCCTGTCTCAGCGTAAGCTGAAGCCACTCTGACCTGCCATTTAATACATATATGTGCCTTTGTTAAAAATAAGGCACATCATGCTTTCTTCTGCTGCAGAACAAGTCCTCCCCATCTTTAAAATGCCTGTCACAACCTTGCCCTGCACAGCTCCATGGGGGCAGCCTTTGGAAAGCTGCTTTTCTACCTCAGCTACATTAGCTGGATACCTTTACTGCATTGCTAAGGAACTGAGAACAAAACCAACTCCAAGTGCCATGCAGGAGCTCAGCATCTAATTTTTAAAGGCTTGTAGATTCATAGACTTTAAGGCCAGAAGGGACTGTTACAATTGTCTTATCTGACCTCCTGGGTAACATAGGCTGCAAAACTTCACTGGCTTCCCCATCAAACCCATAAATTACTGTTCAGCTTGAATATAGCTGAGTCAACAAAAATAATTTTATTCAATTCATTTTGAGGCACTTCTTCTCAAGTAAGGTACTCAACCATAGATATTGCAAGTTATTTTCATTATGACATTTTAATTTTGATCACTTCTCTCCCCCCTCCCCAAAAGAAGTATGTCTCTCTTCTATTGCTCTTCTGGCCAAAATGTGGCTGGAATGTATTTGCTCAGTATTTATATAAAAATTCACCTCTAGCAGATTCTGAACCTGGGAAATGTTCAACTAAAAAGAGTTTTCCAAAAAGCTGTGAGTAACTGAAAACAAGTGGCTGAATATGCACAGTTACATGACTGCAATAAATCTCTTGAAATCAATCCCACTGCAGTGCAGAATGAGTCCTTTCATGCTATATGCAGGGAAGTCAGCTGATGATGGAGACAGCACCCAGCTCAGCCTATGGAGAAGAAAAAGAGCTAAAACAGCTTCAAGTGATATTGAATATTCCTCAGCAGCATTTCTCTGCTAGGCCAGTCACATCAAAGCCAAAAAGCCCTTGCTATGCCAAAGTGTTTGCATTTTTTCCTTATTAAAACAGTCTTCACTTTCCCTAACAAAGAGCATTCCCAGTTGCATGGTTGTGCATACAGTTACCTTTTATCATCCTCCAAACTCAGGCAACAAGGAAACAGCCCAGCCGAGCAGCAGCAAACTGCAGAGACACAGCATGACTGAGACACGGACTGCCTACCTTTGGAGACCACATGCAGTCTGAAGGCATGAAGGAAAACACCATGTACATGCACAAATGATAGGAAGGTACAAGTTCTGTACCAAGAAAAGTCTCACACCAGGCATTTTCACACAGTAAATATGAAGTACACTCTGTCTCAATACTGCAACTGTTTTGACAATTAACTGCAGGAGATAATGCCACAGAAACAGGCTTGATTGTCTTCCACAAAACATACAACAGAAAGGAGCTAGCTGCCAGAAGCCAGCTGAGTGAGTTTCTTGAGACTCTGCCCTGAAACTCTAAAGTGTAGGTACTGATGATATAGATTAGCATCTCAGTAGACCTATTCCTAGTACCCCTGGAGGAAACCTGGAAACTCATTCTTCTTTGCCTAAGGTACAAACTCTGACACAAGGTAAAGCACAACTCCACATTCCTACTCATACACATTTTAAAACCCTACATTTGAACAAGAGTTTAGGATTTTTTTTTTCTCTGTTAGCCACCAGGTCAATGGATTTTTCATGATCAGTCTAACTGCCAGGAGAAGGGAAAAGTATGATTTCATAAAACCAGGCATCCAATTCCTCACATGGAACATCAAAGTTGCCTCGGAAACACGGCTACTTCCACAGTCATCTAATTTTACTTCTTTTGTCCCACAGGACCAGGCTTTAGAGAGGCTTCATTTATTTACAGGCCCTTCCACTGGGCTTCAGTTATCAGCCAGCAATGCTATGGACACACACACTTCTAATGGCCTATGTTTTGAAACCAAGTCTAATCTGATGGCACAGCGCCCAAACTCCTTTTCCAGCATAGCCATTAAAGGATGTAGGTTATTGCTGTTGTCACCATTGATATTTGTCATTGTAATGTAATTAGGGCCCTAAAATGATGCATTACAGCCCTTGGCACAGCTTCTATTAAAATCTTTTCTTCTGCTCACTGAACTGCGACCTGCTTTCTGATGAATAACAGACAGACAACTTTAGGGTGAGGAACAGATTCATCAAAGTAGTATTTTCCAGCTCTGGAAATAAAATAAATAAATAAATGAGTAAGAGGGCAACCTAAAAAGAAAAACACATTGCGGGGTGAGGGGGAAGGAAAGCAAACAGCATACTTGAATTTCATCTGACCACTTGAAATTCTGATTGCATTTAATGAATCTTCCTTAGGACAATATATTCCCAGCCTGTGAATCACATGGTTAATCAGGGCTCTAATCTGCTATCCATCAGCCTATGCCAGCACTGTAAATTCCAATTACATTTATAGGTTATGTGGGTCATGCATTCCCAAGCAACTATATTCACGGATATCCCATGTAAACTGGCACGTTTTCTGAAATGCTGTTGTTTGTGTTACTGAATGTTATAATACTATTCAAAGCTTTATGAAAGCTCCTGATAAACAACTGCTAAATTATTGCCTGTGGATACAGCGCGATGCTCTGAAATAGCATTAATGGCCCAATAAAAGGGTGACTGTTCATGACAAAATATAAAAAAGATAGCTTTTGCTGCCACAGTTTGTCAAATCTGTTAACAAACACCGACACTTCTATTACTCCTTTCCCTGAACACAAAAATGCTTGGTTTTGCCTAAAAACACACCAGCATGGAATCAGAAAAAAAATGAAGGAAAGGCAGAAAGGAAAGGCATGGGCTAGAATACCCTTTTTGCTTATGTAATGCAAGCTTGTATTGTTTGCATCTTTTGGAAGACACCTACAAGATACTGTTTTAAAAATTTTGATTTCTTTTCATAGCCACTTACATGACATCATTTTCAAAAAAGAGAAAGATTAAATATTTATTAACTACAATGTTAACTTTTTTATTTTTTTCTGCATATCAAGAGATAATGAAATCACTGTGCCAGAATCTGATCCCAGTAAAGTCATGAAGAATCAGTCAACAGTTCCTTCAGCAGTGTTGCAGGGGTTCAACACAATAGGAAAACCTTACGTTTCTGATTCAGACAATGAAATCTTTTTGACCTAATGTTTAAATGGCACTTTATTTCCTAAATACACCCAAAAACCTGACATCTTAAGTTCACAAGTGCTTATAAAGTGTTCTGAAAAATCTGTTCAAAGACGTCTGTATACAAGACTATACCTTAAGCCATATGAGGTGACCCAGTCTATGAAGCGGGATCAGTAAAGCTGGTCCTTAGAATACAACCATGGCTCCACCACTATCAGTTGTAGGAAAAGTGGAGTGTGTGATGGACCATTAGACTCCTAAATCCCTTTCAGGATGGCAACATAGTGGTTTCATTCAATTTACCCTTGCCACACATGGATAAAATAGGACATAAGCACTCTGTTAAATATGTTCAAGTGCCTGAATTAGCATTTTAGCATATGTCCAAATACTTAGCACTAATGGAGATTAAAAAAGAAGCAAGAGTCATATAAACTCCAGATATTAAAGTATTCAAAAATGTTCTAACAGATAGGGAGTTCAGAAGAAATTTGTTGCCCAAAAATATCTACTTGCACTCCCTTTTTCCTAGGGAAAAAAATACCACAAAAAACCACAAAAAAAACCAAAAAAAAACCACCCACAAAAAAAAAAAAAAAAACCAAAACAAAACACAACAACATAAATGATTCTGTGGAAAAAAGAAAATTGGGATTTTATTTATAGTACATAAACTTCGGAAAAATATTTCCACTATATTTCACAAAGTTCCATGGTTATTACAATTACAAAAAAATTGCTGGCAAAGAATTACCACTGGAGGCTTTAGGTTTGTCAGTGGAATGGAAACAAAACTACTATATATGTACTGTTGAAATAAACCAGAATAATAAAACATTATTGGGAAATCCATTTCAGCAGCCAGTAGGAAGAAGAATATATGCAATTACGCTTTCAGAAAAATAATCTGAAACAACTGTTATTTCAGGTTTAATTTGTTCTACACAATGCAGCCTTTGCCAAAAAGATCAATCTAGTTTATTAAGTGCTTACCAAGAACACATGCACACACCCTAAACAAGCATTTCACAAATTAGTGAGAACAAAAAAAACATTATTACACTGTATGAAACATATCATGATTCTGAATAAAGCAAAGAAAAAAGCTAATCTTAGTATTTCACAGAAAATTAACTCTTCATTCATAAAGAAGAATGTGTTTTGTTTTAATCATAGACTTTTGTCTGGATATGCTTACTACAGTTCTACAGAACTGAAGAAAACACGACGAGCCTTGAATATGAAATTTCTCTTCAGCCCTAAATGAATGATGTTTGGAAACTAAGACTTCAAAACAAGTGGAGGGAAAAGACCTTACGTTCTCTGGTAAGAAGGACACTAAACAAAAAAGATCTTCCCTAAGCCAACTGCTGATGCTTAGGAGGTACAATTTGAGCAAAGCACATACAAGCTGAATTGTAATCACCAACACCAGACGGCCAAATAACCACACGTATCATTCTCCACCTCACTTTCCTACCAACTTTTTTACAAACATCCCAGCTAAGCTCATAAAGTGATGTATCTTTCCCTTTTGAAGTTAGTGTTTTGTAAGTTAATTTAGTTGGCTATTTTGCAAAAAATACTACAAACAGTAGCCTAAGCAATAAACTGGAGTTGCAGACTTCTCAAAATCAATTTTCTAATGTACATACCACTCTGTGGGCTGCTGAAGTGAATTGATAAGACACAGCTTTTATTTAATGTTTCAAGAATCACATGGAGCTGAACTGAACACAAAAGGATACATCCTGAATCATTCATGATTAGAGACAATAAAAAGCAAGTCAAGCAGGGTGACATATAAACATGCATCAAGCCTGTCACCTGATGAAGTCCATGGTTTTTTTAATATCAACTTACATCAGCAAGTAGGGGAACAGAAATGCACAGCCTGGAGATTACCAAAGTTCTTCAGTTGCTCAGGCAGCCACGAAGCTGCATCCTGCCCTGCCCTGCCCTATGTACCTGCAGAGCATACAGAAAAAAGGCTGCAAGTGGAACTTGAAATGACAATGACTGGCTTCAATTTCCCTTCCTCAAAGGCAGCAGGAAACACTTGCTGAAAAATCAGACAGAAATGAGTAAAAGGACACTGCCAAAAGGAAATGCTGTTTCCGTCAGTAAGCTTTGAAGTCCTCTTTAAGGTACTATGCCTTCACCTACAAGCAATCCTCAGCATTTCACAGAAATACTTTTTTTGAAATATGTCCTCATTACATAGGGATAAGAAGTTTCCACCACTCTCTATCAAATTTTAAACTGTGACTTCACAGTTTAAAAAAATACAGAAAAAAAATCTTTTATGCTTACAGATCTATGACACCACACTAAGGCAGCTTCAGCTTAAAGTTTAGTACTTTGCATCTGTACCCTAGCTGCAATTAGGTCAGAATTTCCCATTTTAATCTTTCCCACAACTGCTGAAAGACAGCAGCACATGCACAATCTCTTACTACTCAATTTCTGTGCTCACATACACTCTGCCAAAGAGCCTGACCACAGTTCTGCACCTGCTAGAAATGGCACAAGCCAGTCTGAGCCTGTCCTTGCAGCTATATGCACACTTTGGTTTTAGACTCCAGTTTTAATCTAGTTGGGGGCAGAAAAGTCTCTTATGTATTTATTTACATGACAAGTGTTTTACACTTTGTTTTGCAGGGATGGCAGGAAAACTAGTCAGAAAAGAACACTGCAGATCAGTATTGTCAATTTTATACCACAAAAAATTAAACAAAGGGGGGAAAAAGATTCAGAGAGTAAAAACCTGTTCTCTTAAAACCTGTATGTAACTTGAGGTGATGGACTTAACTACTCTGAAAAAATACTAAGGGGGCAAGATTTCATGGAAAATGTGAAAATATGTAGCACTTTCATCTAAAAGAAACCATGCTTTTAAAATTTACATATATTGTGCTTACAAAAGAGAGTTCTTATAAAAAAAAAAAGAAATGTTACCATAAAATACACACCACAATAATTTTGCCACTACAAAATGGAGCTGTCAATTTTCGCTTCTGACCCTTGCCAGAACTTCATTTTTGTCTGCAAATACATATAAAGGAAGACTAAGAAAGAGGTATAAATACTTGTTATTCTACATCCATTCTCTGTATTATGGCTATACTGCTTACGCTGGAGCAGCATCCTTCAAACATTAATCACTTAGAAGCTGATGCGCTACTAGAGTTGAGAACTGCAAAGATTGTGACAGATTTCCAGTTACACCTAGAAAGTTATACTTTACAGTCTTGATACTTGCAGAAAGCACTGCAACCAGTGGCAACAGACAATGGTTTGCCAAGAAAGAAAATTAACTTTCTCCAGCAAGTATTGTGCTCTTACTGTTTTAACGAACTACATAAAACCAATCAATAAACTGATAAAAGCAGGAATCAGAAGTCACCCATAAAAACAAGAAATACAACGTGACTGCTGGACTCAAGTTTATTTTCTTCCAAACTCATCTGGAAGGCAGGAATCAGTCCTGCATCAGGAACAAGACTATTTCTCTTCCACCTTTGATTTCCTTTGTTTACCTGCCCCAGCCCTGCAGGTTATAAAAGGTGGAGCCCATAGTTTGTCTGATTCATTGATAGTCACACTTGATTGTGTTTGCTTCTAGAAAAGAAAATACTAGGAATAAACACTGATCTATTTGGTGGATTTGTTAATTCCATTTACAAGAATTCTAGGAGTGCTTGGAAACTTTGCTGTGTATTATCTTCAATTATTCATCTCCTCTTCCTACCCAGAAATTTCACAATACATCACAAAGAGCAATCAATTAGCTCAATAAATAAAAAGATAGAGAGTATTTATTTAAAAGAAACTCATTTTCCCTTACCATGAAAATTAGCATTACTCAGATGTAATTTCTGCAGATTAACAAAACAGATCTTATTATTTAAAACAACACACAAAAATATTGCCCCTTTTAAGCCAATACAGAACAGCATAATTTTAACATCCCTGAAACAGATGAAAAAAACTGCAGTGGGTTCTGTGGCAATGATATTACCAAGTCTCTATTCTGAATCCTTACAAAGACAGAAATTGAAATAAGGCCTGTTAGTCTCCCACATTTTAAACCAAGTGAAATATGATACCTGCTACTTCTTTCTCAAGATAAAGAAAAGTTCAGTACTATTACCAAATCCCAGTTGCTGGAATAGAGTGATCATCTGAGAAGCAGAGTACATTTAAGACACCTTTTTCCCTTTCTGATATAAAGAATTTTTTGTTTGTTAAATCAACACACTACAAGTGAAAGTTTACTAAAATACTAAGAGTGTATAAGTAATACACATTTTCTTTTACTCTAAGTTTAAATGCAAATTTCAGCTTCAGGTGTTGGCTCATGATTTCCTCATGCTTGAGATGGCAATGCCACAGACCTAGAGAAGCACCAACTGAAAACTTCCAGTACCCTGTAGGTAAGGGCAGCTTATCAATAGAAGCTTACACCAGGGATGACAGAGCCAGTGAGGATCCCAATTCCCTTTCTCTGGAGCATGTTGCCCTGAGAGTACAAGGGACAGGGCCATGGAGCTGCAGAGCTGAGCAGAATATCCAACAGGTAAAGACTGGACATTCTACACTTCACACATTTCTGCCACAACAGAGATGACACTGACTCCTATTTGTGTTTTTTAAGAAAATTGCTACAGCAACCAGCTAAAGAGGAGGGGATTCCTGATGAAGCAGAATACTGCTTTCCAAAGAGGAGCAAAAAAAAAAAAAAAAAAAAAAAAAAAAACAACCACAAAAAAACACCACCCTAAACCAACCAAAAAAAAACCACCACCCAACCACTATTGTTCCAAAACCTATTGAAAAGAAAATATTGATGAAGTGTCATTGCTCATAATTTCAATTATCATTTATCATAACTACCTCTGCTGAAAATTACTACTCCAATTTCAGAATTTCTGCAATTAGGATTTCTTGCTATTTTTCCTCCTAAGAAAAGGACAATGAAAGAATAGGTAATTTAAGTCTGTAACATGTAGATACCTAAAAAGTGGTAGCTTCACTAGGGAAATACATCTAAAATAATCAGGTAGTTTACAATTCTCTTTTCAGCCTTCCCAAGAAGACACATTTTGCAAAGCAAATGCTAAGACATTTGTAAGACATGCATGCTTAATATGTTCACAAAAATTCCCTTGCCCAAGACAGTTGGATACACTAAATGTACCCTGATGTTCAATTCATTTGAATGGCATTACCCCAGTAAAACTCCTACCCAGAACAGACAGAATCTGAATTGAGCATTTATCTTTAAATTATATCAGCATTACTGAAGTTCTCACACGCTCTTCATCCAAAAGGGATTTCAACATAAAATAACTTTTTGCAGAAAAGCAAAGTTTAAGAAAATGCCATAAAAAGCAGAACAGGAGGAATGGAGAAAGAAGAGCTCTCTGGTTAGGAAATGTAGATTTCATGGAACATTTTCCAGTGTGTAACTCCTGTGGGATCACCCTTTGTGGAGAGCTACTATGAACTGCATTAATTTCAGACAAATACTCAAGACACACCATATGTTAAATGTGCTTTTCATGGCACTACACCTACAAACACTAATAAGAACATCTAGAACATGGAAAACACATCAAATGTAAGCAAATACAGGGAGTAAATAACTCTCTAAACAGATTTACCATGTGATCAAAGCAGTTCTCCTTAAACAGTCTCCTTCTCTTATCCAAAGAGGCATCAGCCAGAACAAGATTCCTTCACAAAGGTGTGCCAGTTTCACACCCATGATCCTCTACTATAAATATTTCTGGTCCAGAAACATGGATTACACATTATGATGTACTAGGCAAAGAAGAGGCTCTCCCCTTACCCAGCTGCTCTTGCTTGCCCCATCCTTTTATTGATTACATTTTTGTGGGCACGTGATAAACTAAGCAATGAAATTATCCTCATTAAAGCAGAGTCCACTTCCAAATTAAACCATTATTTTTTTTGAAATATAAACACCATCCCAAACCCAGTTTACCACAGGGTTGACCCAAATGCAGGATCACACCTTTCACTACCACTGTCATCTTTTGCCTGCTCAAAGTGCACAGAAGACTTCAGTCCTAGACACACAAAATGTCCAAGATGAGACATTTTCTGAACACTCCTTTGAGTCAGAAAACAAAAGTGCAGTTAAAGGAGAAGACCACTCAGCAGCATTTCTGTCAAGCTGCTCATCTTATTAGAGATACCAGTAGTTTCTTTGGGCATCCTGTTTCACTTTCTCCACTGCACTGCCACCAAGTCACATTGGTATCAATCATATCCTAAACTTTTCACCTCTCAGGTTAGTACCATGATTGGTTTAGCTTGAAGTTTCAACCAGCCTTTAGAGCCACCTGTTAGATATGCGGTAAATCAAATCACCAATACTCAACTTCACACTGAATTCAAAACAATCAGTAAATATAAACTAGTGCAAATTAGTGGCATACATACCAAGTCAGTACTGGTCAAATGAAAAAATTAAATACTATAGTCAAAACTGTGAAGAAAAAACCACATTCACAAAACAATGTATGTTTTTTCAGTTAGAGCAGACAGAATAAGAGAAAGCAAAACCTCATTTCTGTGCCCAATTTTCTTTGAATTTAATGGATTTCTGGCTTTTTGACATGGAATAATTCTATGGTTTACCAAAATGTAGTCTCTGTGCTTGTTAATTTCATATTTAGCATGCTAGGTCTGTAATCTTGCCACTCTTTTAATCAAAAAGGTTTCAGGCGAACATTTACATGAAAAATACTCATTCAAATCCTAACATTTTTACCCACAAAAATACACAGAGGTTGGATATATTCTGGTTTATGAAAATCTGTTTTGCACAAGTTATGGTAATTATTCCTTTTTGTAGTAGCGACTACCCATGACAATTCAAGACTTAGTTGTGCTATTCTGTTTGCATCAGAAAATTGCCAGAAATACAAGAAAGGAACTCTAAAGTTACTGAACTACCTACCAATGGTTTGCAAACCTGCTTGTGCAAAATCATTATGTTTCTCACAGGAGTAGCAGAAAATGCTAGGAGGAGTAGGATGGAAAATAGTTTTGATGACAAGCAGCTAGCTCAGACTGTGCTTCCTTTGTGTGAACTTCAGTGAAGATGAGAAAGTTGGAAAATATTATACTTCAATATAAACTGAAATCAGTTTCAAATAGCTGATTTATTTATTGAAATAAGTCCATTTTCGCTACTATAACACGCAAAGCGTGGGTAAAAGTCAGGGAAAGAGAAGTGAGAAAAATTTATTTGTTTATGTTACCAACAAGGGATACAATTACATTTACCATCACAAGTACAACTTCAGCTCCTGAACACAAAACCAAAGTAGCCTTAAACTAGCTACAGAATAACCCAAGGAGCTGGATATATAATCAGCACAGTAAAACCTTGCCAACTCCTCAGTTATTCGGACCTGAACAAGTCAGCTCAACAGCAGTTAAAGCACACCTGTGTGTACTTCGGTCGTACTCTTAAATACCATCCACATGCACCAAACAACACTTTATCTTAACTTTGTACCTGTAAACAAAGTCTTCAAAATAGATGCCGTTTTTCTGCAGTTTAAAGCAATACAAAATTACTCTCAGTATCCACCATGTGGATGGTTGTTAATCAGACTTTCTCCAGCTCTACTGACTAATCTAGACTGCATACTGAGAGATTTTATAGTTTTGTTAAATTCAAAGCTGTTCTGCATCTAAAGTTGACTCCCTTCTGAGGGAGGGTAACCACAACAAGTAGAAGCAAACTGATGTTCAAATACAGAAGGTGACCTGCTTTACCCCCTAAATTCCACTGCTTCACCAAAGTGGAAAAGCAGAGCAGTGTTTCAGTGGAGAAACAAGTAATCAACAGTTTCTTTTATACTGTGTTGAAGAGCGTCCTTAGACTACTACTTCTTTTCAAAAGTTCATCTTGCATTTATGCTCCAATTACATTTGCAGCTTCTCTCTGTAGGGTATTTATATACTAAGGAGTGATGATGATTCAGTCAAAGCTGTGATTTGACTGAATCTGAATATGAAGCTGGTTTGCCTAATCTTTTGACATCTTAACATTGTCATTACCTTCCTTCCTTCAACCTCTGCAACAAACAAATCAAGAAAGAGCCCTAAGGAATTCATTATCTAGTGGGCAGGTAAAAATACCATAGTGGTTAAAGAGATTGGGAAACTAGCTACTTGAGAGCTATACCAAGATCCTGCCTCAGATTAATTCTGTCTACTTCCACACAGAACCACCCAGCAAAGAAAAGTGTATCAAACCCCTTCTTTTCCCTAACTTTACAATGTAATTGCTTGTACCAGAGAACCAAGATCCCACAGTGCTGCAACCACAGCACATATAGCTATACACACATTGTAAAGGTTTGGGCACACAGGTGGCACGAATACTACCAAAAGGTAAGAAATTTTGTTCTGGTTTTCTCCAAAAAATCCCACCCTTGTGAAAAAACAGTATTACCCCACTGTGCAGAGAAAATAGACTACCCCAAGCAAATTTCCCCAATACAAATCAAAACATTGACTGCATTACTACCACTGAAAGGCATATTACTGGAACCTGTTAATTGCAGCTGACCTGGGATGGGAGACATTGAAGTTCACATGGGAAACAAAAGTAGCACAAAAAAAACTGTCTTGGGAAAAAGCACTCTGCCCCAAGCATACTACCCTATTAGATAAACACAGCCACTTCTAAGTGACTCCCATGTAATAACATCTTACCTCCCATTTCTTTAACATATTGCTCTCCAAAAAAGCCCCTGTGGTAAGGGCAATGCTTCAGGAAACAATTACTTCCATTTCCCAGAGGTCTGAAGCAGTGAAAGCCACAGGTGAAGTCTCCAGAAGATACGTAATGGGATTTTTAAAAATGTCTTAGCAGACTAGACATGTAATGCTGCAGAAAGTTAGCAAGAGACAAAATACTCAAAAGGAATTTTTAGCATAGCTAAGCACATGGGGGCTTCTACCATTATTTTTAGCTATGTAAATGTAGCTTTGCATCCTAAAAAAAGCCACAAGACATTACCAGAAATATCCTAAACTACAGTCTTCAGCCCCTAGTCTCCCCTCTCAGGAATGACACAGTGATGAAGTCACTAAAAAGGCATACAAGTTTCCATCTTCAGCACTGAAGCTACCCACTAACCCTGCTGAGTCTTTGGCTTGATCAAGTTCTTTGTCACACAGCTCACAACTCAGCCCTGCAAAAACCTTATCCCTGCAACTCCTGCAACCCAGAGCTTCTCCAGCCGTGTTCCCCAGGGAACTGAGAGTCTCTGCTAGCATTATTTACACATAAAATACAGCAGCAAAACATTAAAAAATGAGTGGAGATCAGACAGACTTCTGCATAACAGTGTAACAGTGAAGGAGTTTAGTCAGACCAATATACATATTACTTATATTCTTTCTTTATTTCTCTTTCCCTGTCTAATAGGTTTCTGTGAAAAGTGGAAATACTCCCAGTTTGGGGAGTATTTCCACTGGGAAATACTTTTTCTGGGAAAGGAAAGTCTCTTTTCTAGGCCCTGCTTAGAACCAATAAATGAAAAAACACCACAGGCTAAACCATGTAAATAGGTTTCGGGCAGCGAGTGTAGACCAGTACAACTCATCCAGAGTCTTTCCTGGGGGGACAGCACATCATGCACCTCTCCTCTTTCAGCTTTACTGGACCATTACAAATCTCACACAAACCAGAGTGTTCTCTGCTGGGTGTACCAATCATTTTCCTGGGAGAGAAGAAACATGGGTCTTGCTAGTAGAAAAACAAAAAAAACCCAGCTGAATTAAGATGAATCAAGAATCCTGCCTTCTGCAGCTTTTTAAAGAAAAATCCATGCTATGCTTATACTTTGACATAAACATCAGGTGCCACTCTTCAAAAAGTGATTCTGAAACTATAAAGCCAAGGTAGGGTCAACTTTGGTGACTATAAGCAATGAGAGATTTGAGACACTCCTGCAACTTCAACATTCCCCTAAGAAGTACCCTCCATATGTGCTAAATTTCTTTAGTACCATGCTGAGTCCCTTAACTTACATCACATCCATCAAGCATTTGTCTACCCTCGTTCTGCAGCCCTGTGGTGCAAAAGTGAGCACAGCATTGCTCCCATCTTGCTGCAGAGAGCGGTCAAAGCAGCTTATTCGAGGTCTCACAGGAATACCTTGACAGCACAGAACAGAAATTTGCACTAGCTTCCCTCCAAGCCCCAGATCCTGGCAGCTGTATCTCATCCACCTGAGAGCTTTCTGCCTTGCTTTACGCTAATACAGAGAGGCATTTCCTGTGTCTACAAATTTTCAGGCCCTCCAGGTCTGTCACAGGCTTAAAAAAAAACCCTCTTGACCCTTAATGCAGTGCATAATTACAGCTGCATTTTTCTTTCAAAATATGTAAACTAAGATTATCCCAGGATTCTTTCACCTACACAGAGATGTTAAAAATCAAGGCTTCAGACAAAACACACCTCTGAGTTCCCAAGCACAAAGAGTGAGCTAACAGCAACTAAACAAAAGACAAAACACAATTCCCTACATTCATAAGGCCTCTATGTCCATTTGACTAAAAGGATATTTGAAAAAAAAATGTTGCATATGCAAAGAAGCTAGACATTTGTATCTTTAAAGAAAAGTCTTATGTCTTTCCACAGAAGTGGGTTCTTTCGGTACACCCTAAACAGCATTAATAGCAAGGCTGCTCATGTTAGTTTTAAAAGCATCTTGCATACATGCTTGAAAACTCATCCTCAAACAGAAATCTACAACCACAGAAAGAAAAAAGTAACAACATGTATGCTCATGGGGACCCTCTTCTTGTACAATCTTGTGGTGGTGTTGCTTTTTACCTCTACATACATGATCGAACCTAAGAACAAGAAAAAATTTCATCCTTGATAGATTGCAGGTTTAGAAAAAACGTCAGAAAGAAACCACGCCCCAGAAATTTCTAGGATGTCACAGGTACACAACTGTAAGACTTTTGCTTATGATGCCAACAACTGAAAAAGGATGCATTTTTTTGGTGTCACTCGTCTGTAGAGATAAACCAGGGAACTTTGTGGGGGTAAGAAAACTAACTTCCTTGTAGATACCAATGGAAAATGTTCTATTTATGTTCTTTACATTCAAGACACATTATTAGCTTTGTCTTCCACCTCTAAAAAAACTGAAAGCAGAAAGATGCAAAGGAAGCATCTTGAATTAAACCAAGAACTTATACACCATTTACTTTTTAAGAATAAATACATAAAAAGTAACTCTGACATAAAAAGTCCTTTGACATTTGGAAGAAGTTGCCAAGGATATTTCTTTAATACAGTAAATAAACAGAAGAGCCTCATCAATGCTCAACTTTGCTGTTGTTGTAGATAGTGTTTAGGATGAGACAAAAATAAAACATACATCTTGCCACCAGAAATTAGGATGTACTGATAAAAACTGTAAATAAGCAACACGTTCAGACTGCAACAGTCTTCTGCAATTAGGACAGTGTGCTGGCCAAATTGAGTATAAGAATAGACAATCTATCCTTTGTTGATATGTTGACACAAGCATACAGGGAGTGTTTTATGGCCTCAGAGTCT
This sequence comes from Phylloscopus collybita, assembly GCA_027886175.1. NCBI lineage: Eukaryota > Metazoa > Chordata > Aves > Passeriformes > Phylloscopidae > Phylloscopus > Phylloscopus collybita. The sequence continues at coordinate 6,875,278 of JAJNNQ010000029.1, forward strand.
TTCAAACCTTGTACTATTCAAGACTGTGGATGTGTGTTTCAAGAAGAGGCACCTACTTTGTATCTAGACACATGCTCTACAAAATTACAGAAACCTGACATCAGCAGTGTTGTAGCTGACTCTCTTTTACACATCAGCACAGTGCCATCTTTCAAAGAGGGCACTAAGAAATTGGATGGTTCTCATATGGAGTAAAGGGTACTGCAGGAAGTAGGAGATGTGAGAAGAAAGCCAATTAAACAGTTTCCTCCAAACATTTCTTTTTCTTTGCCTTCTCCGTGAAATGGAAAAGTCTTAAGTGTTTTGGCCAGGTTTGGCCTTACTCTCTTTTCTTCCCTTCTCCAAATGTTATCGCAAGACCTGGCTCCGCTATTTCTAACTTTTATCTCCAAATACAATTAACAGAATAGCAGACAGGAGGACAGCTCAAGTATCAGTGGTGTTATATCTCCTGGTAACCTCTGAAGCATAAGGACAAAGGAAACTCCATAGCAGTTAAGGCACTGCTGGACCTTGTCACACAGCGAACATGGGTTTGGAAGGAGTCCTCTTCCTCCCACAGCAAACACATATTCATTCAATAATTCTCTAGAACCTCTCATCTAATAAAGGATGTTAACTAACTAAATCTTAGATCATGCCCCATCACATACATATCACCACCATTACAGTGAGACACAGAGGCACAGAAACATTACAAGACTTGTGCAAAGGGCTGCAGAGCTCACAAACTCGCTGTCAGAGAAACTCCAGCCGGTAATTTGTCACATGCACTAAATTAAAAATGGCCCCTTCTCTGGATCTGAGGCAAATAAGCCCCTGGATAAGCATCAGCAGGTATCTAGAGCAGGAAGCAGAACAAGCAACACTGAATTTTCTCTGCAGATCCATGGTGCTTCATGAAGGTCGAGAACTGAACTTTTGCCTCCTGCAGCCACCATGAAAATCTAGTGGAGACCCACATCCCTCTTAACCAAAACCACACCACAGTTTGGCTCAGCTGCTGGACTCAAACACCCACACGGAGTCCATGCTGCCACTGGCTTCCTGGCTGCCAAGCAGCAAGATGGTGGCTTGTCCACTTAAAAGCCAACACAGGATCTTCCAAGGCAGATAGCTGAAAACACATGGACAAGCACTGTCAGTCACAAGTGTGCTCCCTACCCCAAGCCTTAGCTATTCTGCAGTAGTTGTCTCCCTTGCACCTATTAATAGGAAAGTGTATGGAAAACAGCACTTTTTCTTCAAAAAGAAGTCAAGAATCATTTCACATATGAGGCACGGCTAAAAACTTCTTATTCACCCCTGTAAAAGGGCAGAAAAGGAGAAAAACGGCTATCCAAGATAAAAACTTGGCTCAAAGATTTCTCTATTTTCTCACTCATTTTAAAAAGTAACATTTGAATTGCATGATAAATAGGAGAAATTCACTTACCAGCACATAAAAGTTACTGAGAAAGAGAGATCAACCAGATAACCTAATACTTCAATCTGGAGGGCCCGTTGTCTACCTCATTATAAGAAATATGCAAAAAAGAAGATCCACCTCTCCTGCCAAGAAGCAAAGGGACTTGGAAAAGTGTAATCAAAATGCTTTTTCTTCCTTAACCTCCAGCTAAAAGCTCACTCAAGATTTCCTTATGAATAATTTTAAATACTACTGTCAAGTTAACATGGCAAACAACAGCTTCAGCCATGGAGCAACTGTCAGTAACATCCTGTAACCCTGACTTTGCCAACTCTTAGGTCTGTGCACCATCACTCAAGCATTCTCCCATCCTCTACAAGGATCTCACCACTGTACCAGTTCAGTGGGCTTCAGGTTACCTGCTCCTTCCTCCCAGGAGCTATGCCAAGCTTAGCCTGCTGCTGTAACCCCACGGGCACCCCTGAGTTTTGAGGAAACCAATTGCCTTGAGGACACAACAGACCCAGGATATGCCTTTTGCTGTTGTTCCTGGTTTTAAAAATGTCAGTGCTAAATTTCTAAAGCATTTGCTGTCACTGCCTACAAGTACCACAATATTTTATTAAGTATTTGCAGAGAAGCATGTATTTGCCTTGCTCTGATTTGTTGATTTAGGGTTCAAAGTCAGAAGAGACAAGGGGAAAAGATCCCATCTGCTCTCCAAAGCACTCTTCTGCTATAGTATATGTGCATACCTGTAATTCAATAACATGGGCTACACCTGCAATTGAAACACAGGTGACGTCTCAGCAGCAGCCTCCTCATGCCCTCTTCTGTGGTGCTACTCCATCACTGGCTACTCAGTCCTAGGGCAATCACTTCTTTCTGGGGTAAGCTAGAACGGGGTCAGAGGGGTTTTTTTCTCATTTGCGAAGTCTCCAAACAGCCAAGCCACATCCGTAAGCAGACAGAGTAACATAAAAGAGGCTTACTGTACTTTAGATGGAGGAAAGAACAGCATCTTTAAAAATTAAATACTCACAGTAATCATACAGAACATGCACACAGTATGTAATACATACTAGCAGCATCTAGCAGCAGGGCTTAATGTTATGAAGATTCTTTATAACATGAAGGAGACAAACTTTTACTTCTGCTCAATTGTGAGGTGTTCTGCCAAGGTTTTTTATGAAAAAAGAAGAAAAAAGAAAAGCACATGTTCTCCCTGCCAATGTTTCACATCCCAAACGTAACAGTGAAAAGTTCTTCCCCTTTGAAGAATTGGAATCTCATGCAGCAAATGTCAAAAACCTCTGGCTGTGTAAGACTCTGCAGAGAAGCTATTTAAATAGACCAAGAGAGAGGCCAGCTTAGAAGATCACCACTCAAAACTATGTTCTGCTTCCTTCTAACACATGAAGAACTGTCACCACTGTATCTCTGTCACCTTATGACACAAAAACTTAACAAGCAGTTCCAGAAAGATTCTTTATATATTTTCAGTTTGGTACTATTTTTCCTTAGAAGAGTACACCTCAAGCATTTTATGAGAGAGGGAAATTATGACAAAAAAAATGTCAGCTGTATCTCATACTCAGCTCCATTGGCTTTATCCTGAATCTTGGTATGTTTTACTCCTTACTTGCAAAAAAAAAAAAAAAAAACAAACCAATTATGGAAGAAAGAAGAGAGAAATCTAAGAAGCATGAGACCTGAAGAGTTTGGCAGCTTAAATTTAGAATGGAATTAAAAAGAACTCTAAATTTATTTTGTTTATCCCCTGATTAATTTTCAGCCAATCTCATGATATTCCAGTGACTGGCAAGATGTAACATTTGGAGTTGGCAATACAGCATATCATACAACTACATAACCATAAAGAGACCAATTCAAGTTTACTATGGGGACTATAACTTTGACTTGCCTGACATTTGCACACTTAAGTGTCTTAGACATAACAGCACAGCGTTCAATACCAGAGCATTATGTACCTGTCCCAGGCTAAGAAAGAAGATTTTTATGTCTAAATACTATCCATACAGGCAATAAATCACTATTTAGAGTTCTATTTATAATTTTGACACATTTCAGTTTTATTTAAAAACTATTATTTAAACAAAAGAAATATGGACACCTGCTGTTGACATTACACCAACACCATTTCTGCCATGCTGAACTACAGAGTTTGTGTCACCACTAAGACAGTTACCAGGGGAAAAAATTCAGAGAAGTAGTTGAAGTAGAATCACAGAATAGATTGGGTTAGAAGAGACCTTAAAGTTCATCTAGTTCCACAAACCCTGCCACAGAGGCAGAGACATCTTCCACTAGGTACCACTGGAACTGCAAAATGACTACCTTGAGCCAAGACAAAAACTGTAAGAATACAGATAAACAGAAAGACAAATAGGTATTCTTAAAACCAATCCCTATTTTTGCATTTTAAAATAAAGATTAATTTTTAACTTGAACATTCTATTTCTGACATAGAATAGCATTTCTTCACTATAGATAGGTTTGTCTTCCAGATACACTTCTGTCACCTGATAGTTAATGCAAGTATCAGTTTATATAGCCCACATTTCACATTATGATCTTTGTTCTGCTCCTGCCGCACCTTGTGGCTAAACACAAGGTTTTCTGAAAGTCAGTGACAAGATGTACACAATCTGCAGACCACAAAGGTAACTTTTTTAACAATTATAATTCACCTTACCATTCACAAAATGACCCACATTTTTGATCAGTCCAATTCTCTATTACACCCATAAACAGTACACTACAATTATCCATGAAAGAAAGAGAAAAAAAGTAAGACCAAATTGATAACTCTGAATTCTCCATGTCTGACAGCCTCGATATTAGAACTTTTTCACCAGTTTAAATTCATCAAGTCTACAATATTCAATGTGATTGACTGGTGTAAGCACCCCCTTAACATTTTGTAACATCAAAAATCAAAATCAGAATCTTAACGAGCTTACTTACAATGGCAATTATTTCACATGCCTGAGTCCTTATGTTTGAAGTTATTTCCTTAACTGAGACAAGCAGCCAAACACTTTTAAACTAGCTTTACAATCAGGTCTGCAGTCTTAATTCCACTTTCCTAATGTCTATTTTGCGCAATGAAAGAGCTCCTCTAGGAAAACTGATAGTAAGATCAGCGAGTGTATAACTAAAACCTGCACCACAATGCACATACACAAGAGGGCAGGATCAAGTTTACACAAATGCTGTAAAGCCTGGGCATCCCAGCAAAGCAATACTTCACTCTGAAAGCTATCTTCTAATTAATATTTTTCTCCTGTGCTG